>VSWD01000002.1:29421802-29591130 GCA_033119305.1 Pinctada imbricata | reverse complement strand
TTTTTTTTGGCGCATAACCGAGATATTTGTAATGGGAAGGGGGTGGGTTATATGCACATACATGTTAAGCTTAGGGCAAAATATAGGCGCATGGAACGCAATAACTTGAATATGCGTCAACAGATTTTCATGATATTCATACATTATGTTTGGATTGTGGAGAGGAAGCCGCCTTTCGATTTTCAGGTTCATTCGATTTGTCGTTACAGAGTTATGGGACTTAGATATTTTAAAATACATTGAAAATATACTAAAATAGTTAAAAAATTTTTAAAAATCTATTTCTGATCGAAATGTTTTGAAATTTTGTATACTTTAGGTAGAAAGGATGCTCTTTGACATATGTAACGGGTTTTTAATTTTTTGGTTGCATAACCGAGATTTTATGTGTAATGGGAGGGGGGGGGGGGGTTATATGCACATACATGTTAAGCTATGGGCAAAATATAGGCGCATGGAACGCAATAACTTGAATATGCATCAATGGATTTACAGGATATTTCTACATTGTGATTAGACTTTGAAGAAGCCGCCTTTCGATTTTCAGGTTCATTCGATTTGTCGTTACGGAGTTATGGGACTTAGATATTTTAGATACAATGTAAAAATATACTAAAATAGTTAAAAATTCTTTAAAAATCTATGTCTGGTCAAAATGTTTTGAAATTTTGTATACTTCAAGTAGAAAGGATGTTCTTTCACATATATAACAGATTCTTAAATTTTTTGTCACATTATCCAGAAATTATGTGTAATGGGGGGAGGGAGGGGTTATATGCACATACATGTTAAGCTTAGGGCAAAATATAGGTGCATGGAACGCAATAAATTGAATATGCCGCTTATTATTATATGCGTCAACAGATTTTCATGATATTTGTACATTGTGATCAGACTTTGAAGAGAAAGCCGCCTTTCGATTTTCAGGTTCATCCGATTTGTCCTTATGGAGTTATGGGACTTAGATATTTTGGTGTTGTGAAAAAAATCCCAACGGGCGTATCTTGCTGCGTGAGCGTAGGCTTTATTGATCAAAATGTTTTGAAATTTTGTATACTTTAAGTAGAAAGGATGTTCTTTCACATATGTAACGGGTTTTTTATTTTTTTGGCGCATAACCGAGATATTTGTAATGGGAAGGGGGTGGGTTATATGCACATACATGTTAAGCTAAGGGCAAAATATAGGCGCATGGAACGCAATAACTTGAATATGCGTCAACAGATTTTCATGATATTCATACATTATGTTTGGATTGTGGAGAGGTAGCCGCCTTTCGATTTTCAGGTTCATTCGATTTGTCGTTACAGAGTTATGGGACTTAGATATTTTAAAATACATTGAAAATATACTAAGATAGTTAAAAATTTTTTAAAAATCTATTTCTGATCGAAATGTTTTGAAATTTTGTATACTTAAGGTAGAAAGGATGCTCTTTGACATATGTAACGGGTTTTTAATTTTTTGGTTGCATAACCGAGATTTTATGTGTAATGGGAGGGGGGGGGTATATGCACATACATGTTAAGCTATGGGCAAAATATAGGCGCATGGAACGCAATAACTTGAATATGCATCAATGGATTTACAGGATATTTCTACATTGTGATTAGACTTTGAAGAAGCCGCCTTTCGATTTTCAGGTTCATCGGATTTGTCGTTACGGAGTTATGGGACTTAGATATTTTAGATACAATGTAAAAATATACTAAAATAGTTAAAAATTCTTTAAAAATCTATGTCTGGTCAAAATGTTTTGAAATTTTGTATACTTCAAGTAGAAAGGATGTTCTTTCGCATATATAACAGATTCTTAAATTTTTTGTCACATTATCCAGAAATTATGTGTAATGGGGGGAGGGAGGGGTTATATGCACATACATGTTAAGCTTAGGGCAAAATATAGGTGCATGGAACGCAATAAATTGAATATGCCGCTTATTATTATATGCGTCAACAGATTTTCATGATATTTGTACATTGTGATCAGACTTTGAAGAGGAAGCCGCCTTTCGATTTTCAGGTTCATCCGATTTGTCCTTATGGAGTTATGGGACTTAGATATTTTGGTGTTGTGAAAAAAATCCCAACGGGCGTATCTTGCTGCGTGAGCGTAGGCTTTATTTCAATTCAGGAAAATGATATGTTTATCAATACGTTATTGTTTACAAGGTAGAAAGTAGATCAGAGAAAAACTTCAGTTTTAAATAAATGATTATGAGAAAAGATTTTTGGCCCCCAACCACTAACTTCAATCAACATCGGAATTATGCATTTTCACCGTCAAAAGAAACCGGCCTTTATCGAAAAATAAAATAAATTTTGTTCTCTCTCTCTCTCTCTCTCTCTCTCTCTCTCTCTCTCTCTCTCTCTCTCTCTCTCTCTCTCTGTGATATTCATATAGGCAAACGATTTTTACTGTCCCGCAAGAGCGAGAAGACGAGTAACAAAAGTTTGATCAGTTTACTCTTTTGAATGTAACGACATTTGCCACTAATTTAGATACTAGTAGTTGATTATTTTATGAAATGTTCATGTGTTCATTAATTAGATTCTTTTTTCCAATTATTTTACAAGTGTTCTTTCTTTCAAACAAACGCATTAACCAAATATAGTCTCAAGTAAAGATTCAACATTTCAATAAAAATATACAACTCCTTTCCGTAGCTCTTAAAACTATAAATATGGCTTCTTGTATAGTACATTGCCTATGAAGTCATGTGATTGGAAAAAATAATAGTCATTTACGATTAGATTTTCAGATAAACAACCAAAGACATCCGATATAATGCCAAAAAAATGCTAGCACCTTGTTCTGGTATTTCAAACGGTTCTAAACAGGTCCACAGAAAAAAAAAACAAAAAAAAAAACGATTTATCAAGAACGCGTATCCAGACAAAGATGAATCATGTAAAAAAAATAATATTAAGGCATATAAAGTTCATAGGCGGATCCAGGATTTTTTTCAGGGGTGGTCCTAAAGTCCGAGTTTTTTTAAGAGCAAAAATGAAATACAAATGTATGTACATTCATTAAAAAAATTAATCCAGGGATGGTCTAGACCCCCCCCCCCTTCTGGATCCACACTTACACATCAAATCGCATAAAGGGCAAAGCCATTTTGGTTTTTTTTTGTCGGTGTTCAAAGAGAGTCATATAATTGTCGGCTAAACATTGTTACATGATAATATTAGGCCGATTGGTTGTTTCTCAGATACCACTGCACGCTTTAATTTTCCGCTGAAGAGACTTTTTTTCTGATAAAAATACCCGCCGCGCCTCATGTCCCGGGTAACAGTCGATCGCTGAAGATTATGTATCTGTTTATCAATCTAAAGGAAAAAAATTTCTTTAAAACACTTAAATATTTCATTAATCACACCTGGGTCCAGCTTTGTAAGTGCGACGTTACGCATAATTTTACGATAACGGCTAATCAGCGGGTATACATTAGGGTCTACAGAGATTTGTCGGGTTGATCAAGCCCAAAGAAGGTTTTTTTTTTTGTTGCAGGAAATTGGTGTTTCATGACTCCTTTTACATGCGAATTCATTTATACGGCAATGGCGAAATTGCTGACGGTCTATTGAAATTTAGACTGTGTGCACGTGACAAGATTTTCGTTCTCTGATTGGTTCGAACTAGTCCGTGACAAAATAAAAATGAATGTCTAGACTTTATTGCAACTAGAATATCACTCATACAATTCATTATATCCGAGATAAAGGATTTAAAAAAATAATGCCACACCAATTTTTAGCTCTACTGGTCATCGACCAGTCGAGCTTATGCGATACCCCGTCGTCCGTCTGTCTGTCCGTCCGTCCGTCCGTAAACAACTCTTGTGCTCGCAACTCCTCTGAAACTATAAGAGGTAGAAATGTAACTCTTTTTGCAATACACTTGGTCTGTGGTCTAGTTGTGCACCTGACATTTTGTTTGAGCCCCTGACCCCCAGGGTCTGAGAAAATGGGTGTGGTCATTTTCTCCTATATAACTCTATAAGTTAACTTAAGTCTCCATCATTTATAGTGTCAGAGAAGTTACGAGCACAAGATTACATAGATAAATAGAAGAAAATGACCACACCCATTTTTAAGACCCTGGGGGTCAGGGGCTCAAACAAAATATCAGGTGCACAACTTGACCACACCATCATATTTGAAAAAGAATTAAGTCTTCATCATTTATAGTGTCAGAGGAGTTGTGAGCACAAGATTACATAGACTTATATAGGTGAAAATGACCACACCCATTTTCTAAGACAATGGGGGTTAGGGACTCAAACAAAATATCAGGTGCATAACTAGACCACAGACCCATCATATTGCAAAAAGAATTAAGTCTCCATCATTTATAGTGTCAGAGAAGTTGTGAGCACAAGATAACATAGAGTTATATAGGTGAAAATAACCACAACCATTTTCTAAGACCCTTGAGGACTGGGGCTCAAACAAAATATAACGTGCACAGCTAGACCACAGACCTATCATATTGCAAAAAGAATTAAGTCTCCATCATTTATAGTGTCAGAGGAGTTACGAGCACAAGATTACATACAGTTATACAGGTGAAAATGACCACACCCATTTTCTAAGACCCTGGGGGACAGGGGCTCAAACAAAATATCAGGTGCACAACTAGACCACACACCTATCATATTGCCAAAATAATTAAGTCTCCATCATTTATAGTGTCAAAGGAGTTGCAAGCATCAAGATTACATTGAGTTATATAGGTGAAAATGACCACACACATTTTCTAAGACCCTGGGGATCAGGGGCTCAAACAAAATATAACGTGCACAGCTAGACCACAGACCTATCATATTGCAAAAAGAATTAAGTCTCCATCATTTATAGTGTCAGAGGAGTTGCGAGCACAAGATTACATAAGAGTTATATAGGAAAAAATGACCACACCCATTTTCTAAGACACTGGAGGTCAGGGGCTCAAACAAAATATCAGGTGCACAACTAGACCACAGACCCATCATATTGCAAAAAGATTTAGGTCTCCATCATTTATAGTGTCAGAGGAGTTGCGAGCACAAGATTACATAGAATTTCATAACCACGCCCATTTTTTAAAACCCTGGAGGTCAGGAGCCAAAACAAAATGTCAGGTGCACAACTAGACCACATACCAAGTAGGATGCAAAAAGAATTAACTTTCTATCATCAATGGTTTCAGAGGAGTTGTGAGCACAAGAATTGTTTGGAGTTGTGAGCACAAGAATTGTTTACGGACAGACGGCCGGACGCCGGACGAAGGGGTATCGCATGAGCTTGACTGGTCTGAGACCAGTATAGAGCTAAAAATCAGCAAGGAAAGTCAGGGACACAGATGTTAATCATAAGCCAGTAAAAGAACCCTTTGTGTCAAACTTTACTTCTCAACAACTCATAAAATCAGGATGCTCTTTTTCTGTGAATTTTCAAAGATAAATAAAACCAATGTATGTTTCATAAATTTATTCAAATTTTTAAACTTGAATATCAATATTGCATGCTAAATAAAGTACAAAGTCCATTCAATTGTAATTCATGAAAAAAAATATAAATTATTCGCCAAAGGCAGTACTAAAAAGGCACAATACATTATTTTACAAAGTTCAATCGAAAAAGTACAAAAGAAGCGTACTCCAACAAAAGTATGCCTCAAGAGGTACTATTTAAGCACTAAAAAAGTATTCTTGTCAATGATATTTTCAATTTTGCCAAAAGCAGTATAAAATATGCACAATTTAACTTACATTTTTTTGGTAAACTGCGGGAGCACTACAAAAGTACAATTTGAATAGTCTAAGATAGGTATGCTTTGGAGGTACACTTTAAGCACGAAAAAGGCACATTTTACTTTGTCTAAGATAAGTATGCTTCTGCAGGTACAAAAAAGGCACTAAAAAGATACTCTTGTTTAAAAAAAATACTTCTTTTTGAAAAAAAGTAAGTTTTTGCCAAAAGCAGTACAAAATAAGCACAATTTAACTTTAAATTTTTGTAAACTGCAGGAGCTTTAAAAAAGTAAAATTTGAATAGACTTTTCAGAAATTTTGGATTTGATCGCGGTAAAGGATTTTAGTTTCCTTGATTGCTCCATCTACAATATGAATTAAATATATGATAGATAGACAAAAGAGAAGCCATTTTATTTTCATAGAATTTATATGCTCCAAATTTCAAGAGAGAAAGTTATAAATGGACTTCGGCTTTCCAATCATTGAGTTTGCTTGGATGGTCCGGCCGAAAGATATATCACTGCCTCCCTTTGGTCTAAAAGGAATGGTAGAAACCGTCTCTTCAGGATAGTTTAAATATTGCAATACTTCAGCAGCCGTTAACAATGATTTTTTCGGCGCAATTTTTAGCTCGCCGGGACGAATGTCCGGAGAGCTATTGTCATACCCCCGGTGTCGGCGTCTGCGTTGGCGTCTGCGTGCGCGTGCACAAAAACTTTAACCTTGCTTATAACTTTTAAACCAATACAGATTGGGCTTTCATATTTCACATGTGCATTCCTTGTGACAAGACCTTTCCATGGATACCAACATTTTTGACCTTGTGACCTTGACCTTGGAGATTGACCTACTTTTGAAAAACTTTAACCTCTGCCATATTTTTTGAATGGTAAGTGATAGGGCTTTGATATTTCACATGTGTATTCCTTGTGACAAGACCTTTCCATGGATACCAAAATTTTTGACCTTGTGACCTTGACCTTGGAGATTGACCTACTTTTGAAAAACTTTAACCTTGGCCATATTTTTTGAAAGGTAAGTGATAGGGCTTTGATATTTCACATGTGTATTCCTTGTGACAAGACCTTTCCATGGATACCAACATTTTTGACCTTGTGACCTTGACCTTGGAGATGATTGACCTACTTTTGAAAAACTTTAACCTTGGCCATATTTTTTGAATGGTAAGTGATAGGGCTTTGATATTTCACATGTGTATTCCTTGTGACAAGACGTTTCCATGGATACCAAAATTTTTGACCTTGTGACCTTGACCTTGGAGATGATTGACCTACTTTTGAAAAACTTTAACCTTGGCCATATTTTTTGAATGGTAAGTGATAGGGCTTTGATATTTCACATGTGTATTCCTTGTGACAAGACGTTTCCATGGATACCAAAATTTTTGACCTTGTGACCTTGACCTTGAAGATGATTGACCTACTTTTGAAAAACTTTAACCTTGGCCATATTTTTTGATTGGTAAGTGATAGGGCTTTGATATTTCACATGTGCATTCCTTGTGATAAGACCTTTTTTATTGTTGTTGTTGCAATTTACATATGGTTGCCACCGGCGAGCTATGTTGTCATTTTGACAAGTCTGGTAGATCGAAGCATTGCCTCTGCCATTTTGCATTACAGATGGGCTTACTATTACTTATTTGGTCAGTTACAGACCGTCTACGGAGATATGTCGGGTTGGTAAAATCTATGGAAGGCGAGGCGAAGACCTTGTCCAATATCTAGATTTTACCAACCCGACATATCTCCGTAGACGGTCTGTAACTGACCAAATAAGTGTTTTATTTTGCCGAGGACCCCTTCATCACAAATTTCCCTTACCTTTGTGAATTCAAAAGTGTGTCACTTCCCAGGTATTCAACCTACATAAACGAGTCATCAGCTAAAAATAGATTACGTGTAGTCTGAGCTATATAAACAATATTTTTTACCTATATCCATAAGCATCGGTGGTTCAGTGGTAGAATGCTCGCCTACCACGCGGGCGGCCCCGGTTCGATTCCCGGCCGACCCATCTTGGATTTTCCACTTCGAATTTTTTGTCTACTGACGGTCTATAAGAAAGTCTATAGAGTTATAGACTGCTTCCACGTGACGGGCTCTATCCAATCAGTTTTCGACATTCTAGTCCAAGGCGAAATAAAGATTGGTCTGAGAAAAAAATTAACTTGTTGTATAATCAATTATCATTGAGATTAGCCACAGATAATGATTAAATAAACAGTTTTACCTGAATGACCACAAGACCTAATGTGACTTATAGTTATCAAAACAAAGTCTGGTTATGTGTTTCTGTTCTAATTAACTTGTTTGTCACTTCTGCAATTACCTCCATTATATATCTAAAGTCTAAGAGATAATGCATTTTCACCTGGTTGTCCACAATAGAAAGAATGCATGAAAAACATTGTCAAAGGACTCTGTTTACAAATGTGATTTGATCCTGATGTAACAAAATTCAGTCGGGAAAACTAATTATCAAAGACAAGGACGAAATGGCTAGTATTTTTAAGTGCCAAGAATTCTGGGGGAAATTTCAAGGCAAAATGTGTGCATTGTACATTAATGGTTTCTCAGTGAATCTTGAAATACAGTAGACTGTTGAGCGAATATTGTCCTACACTTTCTTGCATTTTATCAGAGGCTTGAAAGGAGCTGATAAGATAAGGGCCGTTTTTAGCGCTAAATTTCATGCCGTATTTCTTCCACATGACGGTACATATGGAGACAAAAGATAATCATTTTTGAAATAAAATGTATTTGAAGACTTTTTGTATGTTTTACTTTTCGATGAAATACTCATAAGATTCTAAAATGATGGTCCAAAGAGGTAGGGGGTACTCGAGTAATAAAACTGATAATATCGACCAAAAACGCAGAAATTTTAGAATATTTTGCCTGAATGGATAAATATTAACTAAAAGATATCAAATCCATCTACACTGTATATCAGAAATACATTTCGAAAGTTCTATTTCCTCTAATCGGTAAATAATGAAATCCGGAACTCAAAATACGGTCTTATTTTGTATGTAATGGCTATAATAGAAGCTTTTAGCGCAAAATACACATTAAGGGAGAAATCGACATCACTCCTGCTTATTTCGTTCCTAATTGTTGTATATTTCATTCGATCGTACTTAGAACACATTTTTTGATGGATTAAGGGGGAAAAATAGTCAAATTTTACGTATTCTATGATCTCTTACGTATTCAACATTGTTAATTTATCTTAATAACTGAGTCATATTATACAGTTTTGACAGATAAGTCAACATGCATACATTGTATGACATGTTTCAAACAAACCAACAAAATATCTAGTGTACATTATATTTATGGATGTGGATTATCCTTTACATCAAGGAGATGATTTGATGTTATATAGTTGAGGAACACTGTGATGAAATATTTCTTCCAGCATAATATTTATTCCTTGGAACTTTTATCATATAATATTTTTTCCCAATAACTTTTATTATGTATCAAAAATTTCTAAAGGAAATTTTATTATGTAATGAATCTTCCATGATCATAATAAAAGTTCTCATGCCATGGAAAATATATTACTTAACAAAAATTCCATCTGGTTTTTTTTTTAATGTTCATAATAAAAGTTCTTATACTAGTACCATGGAAAAATCTTGTAAAACAAAAATTCTAATAAGGATTTCATATATGCGCATAATAATTGTCACTGGAAAAATATTATAACGTACTTTTTAGCTCTACTGGTCTCAGACCAGTCGAGCTTATGCGATACCCCGTCGTCCGGCGTCCGTCCGTCTGTCCATCCGTCCGTCCGTAAACAATTCTTGTGCTCGCAACTCCTCTCAAACCATAAGTGATAGAAAGTTAATTCTTTTTGCATCCTTCTTGGTATGTGGTCTAGTTGTGCACCTGACATTTGCTTTCAGCCCCTGACCCCCAGGGTCTTAGAAAATGGGCGTGGTTATGAAAATTTATGTAATCTTGTGCTCGCAACTCCTCTGACACTATAAATGATGGAGACTTAATTCTTTTTGCAATATGATGGGTCTGTGGTCTAGTTGTGCACCTGATATTTTGTTTGAGCTCCTGACCCCCAGGATCTTAGAAAATGGGTGTGGACATTTTCTACTATATAAATCTATGTAATCTTGTGCACGCAACTCCTCTGACACTATAAATGATGGAGACTTAATTCGTTCTGCAATATGATGGGTCTGTGGTCTAGTTGTACACCTGCTTTTTTGTTTGAGCCCCTGACTCCCAGGGTCTTAGAAATGGGTGTGGTCATTTTCTCCTATATAACTCTATGTAATCTTGTGCTTGCAACTCCTCTGACACTATGAATGATGGAGACTAAATTCCTTTTGCAATATGATGGGTCTGTGGTCTAGTTGTGCACCTGATATTTTGTTTGAGCCCCTGACCCCCAGGGTCTTAGAAAATGGGTGTGGTCATTTTCTCCTATATAACTCTATGTAATCTTGTGCTCGCAACTCCTCTGACACTATGAATGATGGAGACTTAATTCTTTTTGCAATATGAGGGGTCTGTGGTCTAGTTGTGCATCTGATATTTTGTTTGAGCCCCTGATCCCCAGGGTCTTAGAAATGGGTGTGGTCATTTTCTCCTATATAACTCTATGTAATCTTGTGCTTGCAACTCCTCTGACACTATGAATGATGGAGACTTAATTCTTTTTGCAATATGATGGGTCTGTGGTCTAGTTGTACACCTGCTTTTTTGTTTGAGCCCCTGACCCCCAGGGTCTTAGAAATGGGTGTGGTCATTTTCTCCTATATAACTCTATGTAATCTTGTGCTTGTAAATCGTCTGACGCTATAAATGATAGAGACTTAATTCTTACTGCAATATGATGGGTCTTTGGTCTAGTTGTGCACCTGATATTTTGTTTGAGCCCCTGACCCCCAGGGTCTTAGAAAATGGGTGTGGTCATTTTCTCCTATATAACTTTAAGTAATCGTGCGCTCGCAACTCCTTTGACACTATAAATGATGGAGACTTAATTCTTTTTGCAATATGATGGGTCTGTGGTCTAGTTGTGTCGTTGATAGTTCATTTGAGCTGGAAGCCCCTTGCCCCTAGGATCTTGGAAAATGGGTGTAGCATTCTTTTTTTGAAATACTATATCTCGGATATTATAAATTATATGAGTAATATTCTAGTTGCAGTCTCATGGATATGTTGTTTTGTCGTGCTACTTATAATTTGTTAGAGCACGTACCTGCTCCCTATGGTCTTTGGTTAAAAAAAAAAGAAAGGAAATTGATGTTTTAAAGAAAAATCAACCAGGAGAGCTACAGTCTCGTCAGAGACTTCTGGTTTAGAAATAGTATTCAGAATAAGAAATAATGAATTTCAAAAATCATGTACTGTACAATGTATTACATCTGTACAGCTTGAAAATTTGATCCCAACGTACATTATTTGGATGATACAGATTTCTTCCGATAGCTGAGTGATGTACTTGTAGAAAAAAATTAAAAAGTATAAATATTATCATAATAAAATTGAAAAGGTAAATGTATCAATACGTTCAATAACATATGAACCATTCCACAGAATTTTTGTTATGTAATATTTATTCCTGTAAGCTGATGATATTACTGTAATCATTGAAATGGTTGAATCATGAGAATATATCCCTAAATCAGCGCTATGTATGTGTTTGAATCATAGATGGAAAAAATATCATACATGATACATGTACTCACATATAATATTTCTTCTGTTTTAAAGAAAATTATTCCTTTGGGTAAGTGAAAAAAGAGTAAAACATCGATAATTTTCATAATATGTTTCCGTCTATGTAGACGGAAACATTATGAAAATTGTTGATGTTTTACTGAGTAAAACATCGACAATTTTCATAATATGTTTCCGTCTATGTAGACGGAAACATTATGAAAATTGTTGATGTTTTACTCTTTTTCACGTACCGAAAGGACAGTGGAAAAAGTATTATGGACAAGGAAAAAATTTTCTATAACAAAAAATCCTGGGAATTTTTATTATAATACAAAAATGTAATAAACCTTCCAGGAGGAAGAAATATTATGCGGAAGAAAAAGTTCGTTCACAACACTACTGACAAAATTAATATTCTTGATGAAAGAGATAAGGGGAGGGGGGCACTCAGAACCTGGTACTCATCAGGTGAGTTCAGGAATTCCCTCATAGCTGTCAACTGACCCGATTTCGGTGGGTCAGTCCGGCTTTTTTACCCTTTGACCCTGATTATTTTTTATCACCCGCGCGTGTCATGTCTTTCACCCGATTTTATGTTGCTGACCCAGGAAATACCCGATTACGATTTGGTTCCGTCTATTACCTGGGACTTTAAATTCCAGCTGTGACTTTTCAGTTAAAACACCTGCAGTCACAGGTAAATTGGGTTGTTTGTTTAGTGATATGGGAAGTAGTTAGCCACTTTCCAGGTCTCGAAATTAACGTATGTCCGTGACTTATAGATTTTGCTACGGACTAATGAAAAACTCCATGCATTAGTCCACCGGACTAATAAAGATTTATACAACTAGATTCCTTACTTGGGGATATGTGTCTTAAATGTATGTTTCACACTCGTAATGTTCGATCACGGCCGTCAAGTACCCGGTCTTACCGCCACGTTGCTAGAATTTTTGACGGCAGCCACCTAATATTTTTTGTCTTGAAAATTCAAATATCATAACTATTTTGATTACCATGCTTAGTTAATTGATTTAATTGCCACATACCCGGTTAATAAACTTAATTAGTCCCGGTTACAACCTGAGGTGTCAAACTCTTGTAGCCCCCAGCAAGTTTGTTTAAACCTGAGATACATGTACTGTTTTATCAATTAGTGGCTTCTACAGCGCACATCAATCTCATTATCTGTCGTACTTTTAACATGCAGAAGCCGAGTTTCTTCTAAAATTATGTATTGATGGTACATTTTGTGTTGTCAACATATACTAGTATGTCGAGTGACCGTCAAAAGATGACCTTTTTATAAATGCAAGACATGAATATGTTTACATGTATTCACCTTATCGCTATCGCGTTGACCGGCAAGTGTCACAAGTTTACAGAGTAACGGCAAATCTGAAATAAAAAATAAACTGTTACAGGATCAGATTTCTTTAAATCTTATTTATCTGCCTTTATTATTTGACATATTCCCCATCTTGCCGTCTTTGTCAGACAAAACAGTTTTCGTTTTCTTGATCGCGCAACTACGTACAATGACATGTACGATATGCAATGATCAATACGCTGCCCGCAACAATGATTCACTGAAGACTAATATCATCCTTCAATTTAAATTTTCTGGGGGTAAATACTGGCCATAACACTGCCTGTTAATTGGAAAACAATATTGATTCACTTATTAAAATTTAAAGAGTGTTCAAACCTGAATAAATATTTGAAAGAGTCTGGATGACAAACTTAAGGGTTTTTTTTCTGCGGACTAGTAGATTTTCTTGCGGACTAATGGTTTTTGAATCAAGTTAGTCCACCTGACTAATGCTAAAAAAAGTTAGTTTGGAGCCCTGCTTTCATGTTGTTTTAACGACCTTGGCTTGACTATGGGAAGGCGATCGTAAAACACGGAGATTTATGCAGACAAAAAGGGACAAATGTTTTATTGTTTAAACAATTGAAGCAGTGAAATGTATAATTAATTTCACACAAAATCTTCATCATGGTATAGCAATAACTAAATAAAAATATATCTAGGCTTGCAAATTCAACTATGAACATTCAGGCCTTGATTAATAAGTCATAAAATTTTACAATGTGCTGCATTATCATGATTATGCAATATACTAATTATTAGTATTACAATTCAAATAAATGCTTTACATGTCTTACAATAAAATGGAATTTTGTTGACCTGTATTTCTGTATTTTTTTTTAGTGGGGGGGGTTAAATTTTATTCATTATGACTCAAGCAAAAGGTCTTGTTTTTGTTTCGCGCGCTATGGACCCTCTTTTTCATTTCCCAAAGAGGGTCATTGACCCTCTTTTGTCTATAAAAAGTTGACAGGTATGAATTCCCTCCTTTGTTTGAGGAGCACCCATGAAGGTAAAAGTTGTGCGTAAAGCTAAGCTAATTTAAAAACTTGTGTAAAGTAAAGATAAAATAATTTTAAATCTTGCATGTGAGTAGACTGTAGAGAGAGTCTGGTTTAAATGGATAGATATAAAAAAAGTGGTAAAAGGAGTCTTAGCCCTTAAAAAGAATGGAGAAGAGGCGTTGATCGTGAAGCTCTACTAAGTCTATGTGTGTGCATTTCCTAAATTGTACATAAAGCATAATTTGCATGTAGATCCAAGAAACATATGAAGAGGAAAAAATGCAGTAAATTGTCATGTTGCATCTACATGTATTTTGACTTCCATTTTTAGTCCCCTACAGGCAAAGCAGAAGGAGTTGACTGAGATTCTTATAAATAGCTTCCTCTTGGTCTGTCTGTCCAGTCCATCCATCCGTAAACAAATCTTGTGCTCGCAACTCCTCTGAAACTAAAAGAGATAGAAATGTAACACTTTTTGCATTTCACTTGGTCTGTGGTCTAGTTGTGCACCTGACATTTTATCTGAGACCCTTGCCCCCAGGGTCATAGAAAATGGGCGTGGTCCTTAAAAATCATGCAATCTTGTGTTCACAAATCCTCTGCCAGTATAAAGGATGGAGACTTTATTCCTTTTGCAATATACCAGTATAATGGTTCTGTAGTCTAGATGTGCACCTGATGTTTTGTTTGACTCTGAGCTCCTGAACCCCAGAGACATAGAAAATTGGATGTGGTCATTTTCTCCTATATATAAGTCGATGTAATCTTGTGCTCGCAACTCTTCTGAAGCTAATAATGATGTTGAGATAATTCTTTTTGCAATATGATTGGTCTCTACTGTAGTTGTGCACCTGATATTTAGTTTGAGCCCCTGACCATAAGGGACTAAGAAAAAAGGTGTGATCATATTATCCTATATAAGTCTATGTAGTGTTGTGCCGATTATTGCCGACACCGTCGCCAGACCCTTCCGATTACTAGTGCTGTATATTGATATTGGAGTATTGAAGAGTAACAATATTTTGAGATTTTCAATAAGTATCGATAAACAAATGCTTAGTATCGATACTTTCAATACATTTGATAAAAAACAAAATCCTAAACGGTTTTGGTACGTATTTTTTTAAATTTTATATTTCGTTTTAATCTTCTTCTCTGATCACATCACACAACCTTGATCAAAGGTCATGTGACATAAGAGATCAAATAAAGCTTCTATCTTGGTTATATGCCAATAAATCGGTTGCCAATGTGACGTCGCGTCCAAGTTTTGAACGGAGGGAGAATTTACCAACATTAAAATTCCTTTGACGCTGTAATTTGCTGTATTTGCGATATTCGTACAAAAATAGGGTGTCTAATATTTAGCAAAAATGTAAATATAAGAAATTAGTGTCTTCTATAGTTTTGGTGCTCATGATTCACAGAATTTGCATTTGAACAACCAGAATTCTTTGGTAGACAAAGAAACACTTTCCATGCTTGCCATTGTCATCTTTTTTCACATATATATCAAATATCTAAAACTGTACTAAGATATGGATGTACATAATGTCTAGCATTTCGACGATATTGTTATTCCTTATACCTTAATCAAGAATCCAAGGGATTTATATCAGCTGATTTTTTTTAATAAACGAAAAGCTTTGGCAAGAGAAGAGAGCTTGTAATTGCATCTAGTAAGATATTAATACTAATTCTTACCTTCTGTGTAATTATACAATTTAACCTGTCTTTTTCAACAGTGGACGTTGTTGTAGAATTTGACTATGATGCTGAGCAGCCAGATGAGCTTACTATACATGTAGGTGATGTGATCAAGCATGTCATCATGTCGGAAGGTGGTTGGTGGGAGGGAGAGCTTAATGGAAAGAAAGGAATGTTCCCCGACAATTTTGTCAAGGTACAGTGCATGATATTTATGAAAATACAAAGTATATCTTCACGGAAACATTTTTTAACCACAAGCCTGAAGACAAATTATACTGGTTGATTGTATACATGTAGTTATTTAGACAATTTTCTACTAGCTCGACAGAATATCTAAAGTTATGGTTTATGTTTTCTCTAATTTTGCTCACCACAACATAGTAATGAGAAGGAGGTATACAGGATTCACCATGTCCATCCATCCATCCATCTATCTGTCTGTCTGTTTGTATCACAGGGTGTAGGTATCATCGTGAAGTCCGCCCCTCCGTCTTCACAATTGAGTCTTTGTGGAATACAGAGTTATTTCACAGTATATGACGTCATGAAAATGGTATGGTAATGATTTTGTACCGTCATTTCCCAAAGTTTAGGGAGTGTTTCCATCCATAGAATTTGATGACCTCACTATCAGTTTACGTCAGATACCTTCCCAAAATGGGAAGTAACTCTGCTTTTCGAAAATACCGAATACAAAAATTCATAGAGTTGTAGGGAAAATAGGATATTTTGTATAGTGAAGATGGAGGAGCAGACTTCACAATGAAACCTACCCCCTGTGCATGCTGTGGCAGTCTTCACGAAAACTTTTTTGAACCTCTAGCCTGAAGACAAATTTTACTGGCCGATTGTATACTTTGTTAGACATTTTCTACTAGCAGAATTTCTGGTAGCTTTGGGCATTGGGCTAGCGAGTTACTCGTGAAGACTGCTGTGGTCTTCTGTCTGTCGTGTAACATGTACCAATATTGCATATTGGATTACACCCCATCGGTATCGAAACCAAATTTTCGATACGATACAAAAAGTACCGATATCCAATATATTGTATCTAATTTTCTTTTTTGTAAAACGCACAAACTAGCAATCTTATTCACTAATAACTCCCCCCCCCCCAACACATAAAGTCCAATGGGTTCCTTGTGGTTATGCCTTGTGCATTTCTTAGTATTTTACATACAATTAATAATTTCAGAAATGAGAGGGTGGACAGGGTGAAGGGAGGGGGGAGGAAGGGGATGGGAGGAGGGAGGAGTGAAAAGGAGGAGGAGGGGGAGGTAAGGGGATTTGGAGGGGGGAGAGAGGTACCTCCCTGTCCGCCCCCCAGAAATGTGTTTTAGAGAAAACTAACACTTGGGGTCAGTTTGCTTTCCACTGTTCCTGGAATAAAAACTAAAGATTAAATCGATATTATTTGAAGTTTCAATGAATCATGTTGACTGACAGAAATATAACCTACATGCCAACCTTCCAATGAACATTACATGTAATATTCCTTAATCATTGTAATACGTAGACTTCGAATCATAAAATAATTTGAATAACTAGCGCGAAAGGCAATCATGATCAATCCAATTAAAAACATATTTGCCTTTTACGAACAAAACAACTATAATCAAACATACATTTTCATGAAAATACTTGAGATTCCACATTAAAAGCATGGTTTGTGCTATAAATAACTGTATCTAAATCTATTGAAGCAAAAATATCGTTACTCTTATCGATGACAATATCGATACGTACTAATATCTATATATTGACCCAGCCCTAAATTACATGGTGAGTTGTATTCAGATTGTCTCAACAATGAGAAGCACACCGAGTCGGGAGTCCCCACTATATGAATTTGAAAAAAATAAATACCTATATGGTTGCATATAGAATACTTGACTTTGTTCTTTAACCAAAAACTTGCTGTCTTTGATGGGGGAGGGAGTGCGGAGTTACCCACCTATATTGATATACCATCTTCAAAATTAATTTTTCTTCTTCCATTTTAACACAAACGGGGATTTAATGTAATACACATCAAATTGTGTAGTAACAGTAAAATAATTTTTTTTTTGGTTGGCTATTTGACGTTTACTGACATCTCTTTAGACCTTAATCATAAATTTTTACATTAATATCTTAAATAAAATACCTATAGGGAATCTTCTAATTCATTATAGTTTTATTCTGACTAATTTTACCCTTCCAAAGAAAGATATCAACAAGAGAAATAATCAAATTAATTCAGGGCTAAACCAAGCCCCTATTCTTACAGTTTTATTTATTGTTAAAAGGACAAAAAGTATGGCTGCTATTGAAATCTGTGAAGCTGTGACTATGGACGAAAAGTAAATCTTAAAGAACGTCATGAGAATATAAAAATAGCAATTATGATTGACATGCAAAAACTGGACGTAAATCTTTAAGTGGCCAGATCTCTTCAGTCTTCGTAGTCAACTTTCCTTTAGGTAACATTTTCAGGTATTAGAAAATGATAAAACTTCACATAGAAAACTTTTGTATTGAAACTTCTATATAATACATGTAGATGTACATTTGAACAGAACTGGAAGTTCCCTAAAGTACAAGGATTAAAGATCAAGTTTATTATATGTAATGTAAAGAATAGACTAACCAGCATAGCTGTCAACTGACCCGATTTCGGCTTGTCAGTCCAGCTATTTTACCCTTTGACCCGATTATTTTTTATCACTAGCGCGGGTCATGTCTTTCACCTGATTTTTCGTTGCTGACCAAGGAATCATCCGATTCTGATTTGGTTCAGTCTATTACTTGGGACTTTAAATTTCCAGCTGTGACTATTTCAATTAAAACACCTGTAGTTACAGGTAAATTGGGTTGTTTGTTTAGTGATATGGGAAGTAATTAGCCACTTTCGTGTTGTTTTAACAATCTGGGCTTGGATTATGATTTTGGGAATGTCTATGGGAAGACAATCCTAAACACGGAGATTTATGCAGAAGAAAAGGGACAAATGTTTTTGTAGTGTTTAAAACAATTGAAGCAGTGAAATGTAGAGTTCATTTCACACAAAATCTTCATCATGGTATAGCAATAACTAAATAAAAGTATATTATCTAGCCTAGCAATTTCAACTAGGAACCTTCAGGCCTTGATTGATGAAGTCCTAAAATTTTACACAATGTGCTACAATATCGTGATTTGCAGTATTACTATTTGAATAAATGCTTTACATGTCTTACAGTAAAATGAACTTTATTGACCTGTATTTTTTGGGGGGGGGGGGGTTAAAATTTTATTCAAAATAACACAAGCAAAAGGTCGCGATTTTGTTTCGCGCGCTTTGACCCTCTTTTTCATTTCCCAAAGAGGGTCATTGACCCTCTTTTGTCGGAAAAAAGGTGACAGGTATGCTAACCACACTAACTAGACATAGGCAAGTTATGATCATTTCTGAAAGGTCATTGACAAATGCTATACTTAGAAAAGGACTTCCGGTATCAAAATAGCTGTGTTCGGAGAGTATCCATCAGTTTTACTGATTTTGTCTTTATTTTTAGCTCACCTCGACGAAGTTGAGTGAGCTTATGCTATAACCCCACGCGTCCGCGTCCGTGTCCGCGTCCGGTTAAGAAGTTTGGGGTAGCTCAGTATCTGACAAAGTACTAATGCTACAGTAACCAAACTTGCACAAGTGATTCATCTTTGGATGCGGAGGTGAACCCATGCATCGGATGCAGCATCTGACCTACATTTTCCGCTTGAGTGACTTGGTTAAGAAGTTTGGGGTAGCTCAGTATCTGACAAACTACTAATGCTACAGTAACCAAACTGGCACAAGTGATTCATCTTTGGATGCGGAGGTGAACCCATGCATCGTATGCAGCATCTGACCTACATTTTCCGCTTGAGTGACTTGGTTAAGAAGTTTGGGGTAGCTCAGTATCTGACAAACTAGTAATGCTACAGTAACCAAACTGGCACAAGTGATTCATCTTTGGATGCTGAGGTGAACCCATGCATCAGATGCAGCATCTGACCTACATTTTCCGCTTGAGTGACTTGGTGAAGAAGTTTGGGGTAGCTCAGTATCTGACAAACTACTAATGCTACAGTAACCAAACTGGCACAAGTGATTCATCTTTGGATGCTGAGGTGAACCCATGCATCGTATGCAGCATCTGACCTACATTTTCCGCTTGAGTGACTTGGTTAAGAAGTTTGGGGTAGCTCAGTATCTGACAAAGTACTGATGCTGCAGTAACCAAACTTGCACAAGTGATTCATCTTTGGATGCTGAGGTGAACCCATGCATCGGATGCAGCATCTGACCTACATTTTCCGCTTGAGTGACTTGGATAAGAAGTTTGGGGTAGCTCAGTATCTGACAAACTACTAATGCTACAGTAACAAAACTTGCACAAGTGATTCATCTTTGGATGCCGAGATGGACCCATGCATCGGATGCAGCATCTGACCTACTTTTTCCACTTGAGTGATTTCGCTTTTAAAAGCCAATATTGAGCAAATTATAAGTGCTACATGTACCAAACTTGCATATTGGATGTATCTTTGATCAAACTTTCATAAAATGACCTTGACCTACTTTTTCTGCTTGAGTGATTTTGCCTTTAAAAGCCAGTATTGAGCAAAGTATAAGTGCTAGATGTTCCAAACTTGCATATTAGATGTATCTTTGATCAAACTTTCATAAAATGACCTCGACCTACTTTTTCCGCTTGAGTGATTTTGCCTTTAAAAGCCAATATTGAGCAAAGTATAAGTGATACATGACCAAACTTGCATATTGGATGTATCTTTGATCAATCTTTCATAAAATGACCTTGACCTACTTTTTCTGCTTGAGTGATTTTGCTCTATAAAGCCAATATTGAGCAAAGTATAACTACTACATGTACCAAACTTGCATATTGGATGTATCTTTGATCAAACTTTCATAAAATGACCTTGACCTACTTTTTCCGCTTGAGTGATTTTGCCTTTAAAAGCCAATATTGAGCAAAGTATAAGTGATACATGTACCAAACTTGCATATTGGATGTATCTTTGATCAATCTTTCATAAAATGACCTTGACCAACTTTTTCCGCTTGAGTGATTTTGCTCTATAAAGCCAATATTGAGCAAAGTATAACTGCTACATGTACCAAACTTGCATATTGCATGTATCTTTGATCAAACTTTCATAAAATGACCTTGACCTATTTTTTCTGCTTGAGTGGTTTTGCCTTTAAAAGCCAATATACATGTACTAAGAAATATGTTTGAATTGAATTTTGCTGTCACGAGGTGAGCTTCGTAATCTGTGATTACCTATGTTTCAGGTAATTGAGAAGAGGGAACATAAGGAGGAGAAAAAAGATTCTAAAGTGGGTGGAAATCAGAGAGCATCAGTACGTGAACTAGCCAGTAAACTCAAGGATGGTGTTCATGTGGGACCAGCTATACCTGGCAAGAAAAAAGGTCAGATTTTTATTCTCCCTGAGTAAGAAAATTTGGGGAGTGTACAGTTGTCATATGTAAAACTAAATTCTGTCTGTACATTTGTATATCTGAGTTCATATTGCCTCAATCCTACATCTGAATTTAATGTATCCAATGTACAAAGGAGCTGTTAAGATAAGGGCTTGATTTAGCCCTGAAATCACTCGATTATTTCTGTGCGCTGTCCTTCTATTTCAGGTAAAAAAAAAGATTCTGGAGCATATACTCTATAGCTTTGTCATCTTTTTGTGTGTTTGTCCACGGCAAAAACTTTAATATTGGGCATAATTTTTGGGTGTATTCCTTGTGACAGGACCTTTCCATTGATATCAAAAATTGTTTTCCCTTGTGACCTTGACTTTTGACATACTTTTGAAGAACTATAACATTGGGCATAGCTTCTTTTGGTGAATGATATGGCTTTCATACAACACATTATGGTCAACATAAAGCAAAGTAACATAATAGTTTCCCTAACTGTATTTCATGTAAGAACGAATAACTCCCTTGATTGGGAAGGGGGTGGTTAGCCACTTATTAATTTTTTGTGAATCAAATCTTGTATTGTTGAACATGCTGAAGTTCTTTTAGAGGCCAAATTCAAAGAGTTTCTACTTTATATTGCTTTCTGACAAATTCATTGTTGTTTTTCATGATATATTGAATTTAGATTATTTTAGATTTAGATTCAAGATGGCAGGTTTTCAGGACCTTAAGTCATTTGATTGGTAAACTCTGTATTGTTTCTTTAGATTCATCCCATCCCTGTATATTAATGTATTTGTAAATATTTCTTTTAGATGTGTCCAGTGTAAAACATAAGAAAGCCAAAGTTCTGTTTGATTATGAACCAGAGAATGAAGACGAATTAAAGATAGATATTGGGGACATTGTAGATGTATTCAAACAGGTATATATATTTACATTTCTAGTAGATTCCCATGTTAAATTTCCATTAGGCAACTAGAATTATATTCCAATAACTTCAGTTGCTATTGAGACGTCACATTCAAGTTTTGCATATAGGGAGAATTTACCAAC
Organism: Pinctada imbricata; assembly: GCA_033119305.1. Classification (NCBI taxonomy): domain Eukaryota; kingdom Metazoa; phylum Mollusca; class Bivalvia; order Pterioida; family Pteriidae; genus Pinctada; species Pinctada imbricata. Next base: position 29,569,062 of record VSWD01000002.1, on the reverse strand, counting down.
GTTAAGATACATTTGACGCTGTGATAGGTAAAATGTGCAATGCGAATGCAATTAAAAATGACCGATACTTAGAGTAAATGTAAATATAAATAACGACTGTCTTACTTTTGGTGTTCATGGGTGTATAATTTTGGTTGGACAAGTGCAAATTTTACAAGAATCGTGAATTTGCACGTGACCAACCAGAATTATACACCCATGAGCACCAAAAGTAAGACAGTAATTGCTTAAATAATGTGACTATACATGTGTACTTAGTGTGTTAGAACAAATACATTACCATGTCAATAGTTACAGTAGCTATAATTAAAATAGTTAATGATCACCATACCTGATCACTTTCACAATTTAGTATGTTGTTGCTCATGACTCAAAGATTTCACATGACCTTGCACATGTGTCACGGACAGATGGGCATGTCATATTGGTGACGGACAAGTGATATAAATATTGAAATGTAAGAAGTTCAAATGTCTACATTCATTACATTTACTATACAAATACATTTAACGATGATACAAATACAAATGATGATGAGATGATTTCACAGTTCACAATCTACACTACATCACAGCACGTCACAACACCAGCGCGTAGCCACTGTCAAAGTTCATGTCCACACTGTAAGGCACTCATCGTGGTTTACACCCTGGAGGCGGGTACTCTAAGTACACATCGTACAGGCTTAAAATATTTTAAGTAAAGTTATACAATAGATGTTCAGAATCAAGATTCCATACATGATTATGTTTACAAACTTACTGCACACTGTAGTTCAAACTACACCGTGAATTATATTCACTAATTTTATGTACGCATTATATGCAACGTTATACACACTATAAAATTGAACTACACAATTGTAACACACATTTCTACATTACAATAGGGCTGAGCGGTTTTATCGCGGTACCGGTATATCGCGATACAAGGCTTCTCAATACGTACCACGGTATTCTTTTTTGAAAACCAGTTTTTGGCGATACTTTTTTATCTTCATATTTTAAAGTTGTTTCTTTGAAAATTATGAGAAAATGCGAATTCCTTATCAAAATACAACAATAGGGTAATTTAAATTGGCAAAGGTGGATATTATTCTTATCTCCATGTCGTTATGATATGCATTTAAGATACATGTATGACCTCTAAGTTAGAACGTCATGATTTACATCTTGCGCATTCCACCTCTTATTTTTAATATTTCGTCTGATACAGCGATGATAAAATCTTCAATTTTCTGACTAGCCACTTTTAAACACGACTAATTCAAAGAAGAAGTTTAAGGACTTTGCTTCACAGCCTAATACTTTAGATACCAAGCAAGTTGTTCGACCTTTAAAATGAGTATGTCAACACACTGCACATGTCAAGGAGAAAAGTAAATCTTTCAACCAGATATTCATGCATGTATGATTGACATAGAATGTTATAGAGGAACTGTCAAATTTGTCTGCACGTCATTATTGGTCATGTCCATCTAACATTTTCAGAGATTTTTTTTTGTACAAAACTTTGAAAAATTGAGGTTGGAAAATGAAAATCATAAGGAATCTCGATGTTGTAAAATATTGCAATATATCGCGATATTTTTCCAAATATCGCAATGTATCGCAATACAAATTAGACCCGCAATACTCAACCCTACATTACAATAATACACACATTTTACTCCGTTTGATACGAGATCTGATAGTATTTATTAATGTTATTAACAAAATGTGAAGTAAATAAATTTCATTTATTTCTCAATTTTAGGTACAACATCAAAGTATGAACTTTCGTACAAATAAATATACAAAATATAGTAAATTCTAACCTCAGAAGTGATGACTGTATTGCTCACTGGTATACATCAAACATAGAAATTAATTGAAATTTTACATGTTTAAAAACGGCGATGTCAAGATATCTAAATGCTATATAAGCAAAGCGTGCGCTCACACCAAAGTATTAATCTTAAGTGACTACATGCCCAGTAGAACCGGTCAGTCTTGTCGGTGAATTGCACTAAGGCTCTATACGCGCTGAATATATACATATATCAATTACGTTGTATTTCATATGATAAAAAGAATCTCGAATGATGTTTCTATTTCATACGGTATTTATGAAACTCGTTTCATAAATACCGTATGGAATAGAAAATCATTTGAGATCCTATATATATACACGGTTGAATAAATGAGGGTCTAGAAAGCTGAGTTAAATCAAAATTTGAATGTGTCAACATGGTCAAGGTCACTTGGTGGGAGGAGTGGAGAATTTTTTTTTTCAAAAACATTATCTAATTGATGTATTTATTTGAACATCCTTCCACTTCTTTCATATGTGATATTCTTGATATCATTGCTGACACTGTACAATTTCGATTTATGGATTATGATTTTAAAACTCAATTACTAGTATCATCAGAATTATTCAGTGACATTTTTGTTTCAACAGTTTTCCAATATTTCAGTAAATTATGATTTTCTGTTCTACTCAAAGACTAGTCGAGCTTATATGATACACCGTCATCATGCGTCAGTCCATCTGTCTTTCCATCTGTAAACAATTCTTGTGATCTCAACTCCTCAGAAAGTATAAGAGATGGGATCTTGACTCTTTTTGCAGTATGCTTGGTCTCTGGTCTGGTTGTGCATTTGACATTTGGTTTCAGGTATATTTAAATGTGTTTTGCGTGTGAAGAGCCCTAAAGTGGCACAAAAAAAAGTATTAAAGTAATTATCTGTTCACGCTATCTGTTTTATAAGATCAAAACCATAGAAGAGGAAACAATTTTTTACAGTCAGCCATTTTAGAAAGTAAAGACTTTTACATATAGAATTTTCGATCTTTAATTACACCATACGCTTTTTTATTCCATTTTACGCCTAAACTTACTTTTAAGCAATTGACGTTTTTGAAAGCTTGATTGAAAATATGTCTTCCATATTGAATAGGCAAGCACATAAATTCTTAAAATTTGTAACAATTCTCAAAGAGGACAAAAGACAATTTTTTTTTCTCTCAAAATTGCATTAGTGGGTTATATTATGTTTTTGTCCTCAAAATTACACTTTTGTGAATAAAATATTACACTTATGGTAGAAAACCGGTTGAAAGGTCTGAAAGTAGGAAAATTAGATGTTAGGCAATTTGTTCATCAAAGGATTTCTACTTAGCAATTGGCAATTAATGTCTTAATCTTACAGGTTTTTTAAAATCTGGACAAGCGCTTAGAATTTGCAAAAAAAACCCATATATTTATACCCCCACAACTTTGTTGGGGGGGGGGGGGTAATACTGGATTCACCCTGTCTGTCCTCCCATCCGTCCGTCTGTAGACAAAAGGTTGTCATCGTAACTCATCCAGGACTTAGATTTTTCATGCATTTTATTTGAAATGTCAAACCTTGTCATTACAACTCCTCCAAACCATTTGATACATTTCATGTAAAGTTTACACAATGAAAGATCATGATATGTAGATGTGCATGAAGAAAGGGGATTGATGTCGAAAAAATTAGACCTTAGTTATTGACCATGGAGGTATATTGGATTCTCCCCGTCTGTTCGTTCATCTGTACTACAGTAGATGAAAGCTTGTCATCGCAACTCTTCCCAAACCAATTTATGGATTTCAATGAAATGTTACACAATGAAAGTTCTTAATATGTAGATTTGCTTGCAGATATGGGATTGCAGCTGAAAAGGTTATACCAGAGTTATGGTCCTTTGATTTTTAATGCATTTTAAATGTTGAATCTTGACATCGCTCATCTCATAAGGCTAAGGCTAATAATATATGTACTAAGTGTTTCATTCGATATAGTGACCTTAACCCTGAATGATGACCTTACGAGAGAATATCCATTTGGAAAATTGAATGTCAGGTAATAAAATTGCATACGCTCAGAAAAATTATTCAGCAGGGGATATAATTTGTCCCTTTAGGGCAGTTTTCATTTTTTTTGTGTCGCCTGCGAAGCATAGCAACACTTGGGCATCACTTTGTCCGTTGTCCGTCTGTCTGTGTGTCCGTCTGTCTGTCACAGTTGGATGTCACACCCTATAAAAGTGATTGCTGAGTGTCGCTATGTTTCGCAGGCGACACATCATTCCTTCGAATTATTTTCTATTTTCATTAGTTTTTAGCTCACCTGAGCCATAGGCTCAAGTGAGCTATTGTCATAGTGTTGCGTCCGTCGTCCGTCGTCCGTCGTCGTCGTCGTCGTCCGTCGTCGTAAACTTTTCACATTTTAAACTTCTTCTCCAGAACGGCTGAAGGGATTTTGATGAAACTTGGTAGGTATGAAGTACTCATGGTCCCCTACAAGTGTTGTTGTTTTTCGTCCGGATCTGTCAACAGGTGGCGCCACCACAGCCAAAAGTAGGTCACGGGGGGTACCCTCCTTTGACAAACTTCTTCTTCAGAACCGAAGCATGTATCGACAAACCGAAAGCATCAGGATGATCTAGAGAGATGTCTTAAGAAGTGTTGTTATTTTTGGTTTCACTTCGAAGTCAAATTTTTGACGCGTTTTTGACGTCTTTTCGGACTTTATCAGAAATGCACATTTTTGCACTATTTCTTTAAATAACTCAATAAGTGTATGATTTTACACACTCATTTATTACATATTTATCATATTTAACTTACTTAATGCTTTGATATGTATTTTATGCTTAAAATTTATTTTTTTGATTTTTTATGAATTTTTTTCTTATGTAAAAAGGAAGGGGGGGGGGTTGATTTTCATACATTTTCTGCTTCTTTTCTATAACCACTCTTCAGATTGTCATGACAATTTGTAGGTATGAGGTACTCATGCATGGTACCCTACAAGTGAAAGAATTTTGTCAAGATATCCACTTTTGGATTTTTAAGGAATATTTTTTAAGATTGTACATAGGTATAATGTATGTTTTCCATGCCAAATGGACCCATGGGGAGTAGCTTCAAACCCCGGCGGGACCCCAACAATTTTTTTTCCCTTTTTCAGTTTTTTTTCTCTTTTTATTTTTATATTTATCGCTAGAAATGTAACTGTGAAAGAATTTTGTCAAAATATCAACTTTTAGATTTTTAATGATTTTTTAAATAAGACAAGCTATAGCTAGTTTGGCTTTGTGAACTTATTTTCATACTTCGAATTAACTCGGCCACATACGCTATCAAATATACGCCGAATTTATTTTTAAGATGTTGACTTTTTGTGTCGCCTGCGAAGCACAGCGACACTTAGGGATCACTTTGTCTGTTGTTCGTCTGTCCGTCCATCCGTCCCTCCGTCTGTCTGTCTGTCACACTTGGGTGTCACACCCCATAACTTTTGATTGGTAAGTGCTAGGGCTTTGATATTTCACATGTGTATTCCTTGTGACAAGACCTTTATACACATATCATGATTTTTGACCTTTTGACCTTGACCTAGATATTTGACCTACTTTTCTAAAAATCTAATATTGGCTATATCTCTTGATTGATTAGTGATAGGGCTTTGATATTTCACATGTGTATTCCTTGTGATTAGACCTTTCTACACATATAATTTTTGACCTCGTGACCTTGACCTAGATATTTGACCTACTTTTCAAAAAATCTAAGATTGGCTATATCTCTTGATTGGCAAGTGATAGGGCTTTGATATTTCACATGTGTATTTCTTGTGATTAGCCCTTTTTTCACATACTATATTTTTTAACCTTATGACCTTGACCTAGATATTTGACCTACTTTTTAAAAAAAACCAAGATTGGCTATATCTATTGATTGGCAAGTGATAGGGCTTTGATATTTCTCTTGTGTATTCCTTTTGACAATACCTTTCTACACATACCATAATTTTGACCTCATGACCTTGACCTAGATATTTGACCTACTTTTCATAAAAATTAAGATTTGCTATATCTTTTGATTGGTAAGTGATAGAGCTTTGATATTTCATATGTGTATTCCTTCTTGTGACAAGGCCTTTCTACACATATCATAACTTTTGACCTCATGACCAAGACCTAGATATTTGACCTACTTTTCAAAAAATCTTAGATTGGCTATTTCTTTTGATTGCTGAGTGATAGGCTCTGATATTTCACATGTGCATTCCATGTGACAAGACCTTTCTTCACATACCATCATTTTTAGCTCACCTCGACGAAGTTGAGTGAGCTTATGCTATAACCCTCCGCGTCCGTGTCCGCGTCCGTGTCCGCATCCGTGTCCGCGTCCGCGTCCGGTTAAGAAGTTTGGGGTAGCTCAGTATCTGACAAAGTACTAACGCTACAGTAACCAAACTGGCACAAGTGATTCATTTTTGGATGCTGAGGTAAACCCATGCATCGGATGCAGCATCTGACCTACATTTTCCTCTTGAGTGACTTGGTTAAGAAGTTTGGGGTAGCTCAGTATCTGACAAAGTACTGATGCTACAGTAACCAAACTTGCACAAGTGATTCATCTTTGGATGCTGAGGTGAACCCATGCATCGGATGCAGCATCTGACCTACATTTTCCGCTTGAGTGATTTGGATAAGAAGTTTGGGGTAGCTCAGTATCTGACAAAGTACTAATGCTACAGTAACCAAACTTGCACAAGTGATTCATCTTTGGATGCCGAGATGGACCCATGCATCGGATGCAGCATCTGACCTACTTTTTCCACTTGAGTGATTTCGCTTTTAAAAGCCAATATTGAGCAGAGTATAAGTGCTACATGTACCAAACTTGCATATTTGATGTATCTTTGATCAAACTTTCATAAAATGACCTTGACCTACTATTTCCGCTTGAGTGATTTTGCCTTTAAAAGCCAATATTGAGCAAAGTATAAGTGCTAGATGTTCCAAACTTGCATATTAGATGTATCTTTGATCAAACTTTCATAAAATGACCTTGACCTACTTTTTCCGCTTGAGTGATTTTGCCTTTAAAAGCCAATATTGAGCAAAGTATAAGTGATACATGTACCAAACTTGCATATTGGATGTATCTTTGATCAAACTTTCATAAAATGACCTTGATCTACTTTTTCTGCTTGAGTGGTTTTGCCTTTAAAAGCCAATATACATGTACTAAGAAATATGTTTGAATTGAATTTTGCTGTCACGAGGTGAGCTTCGTAATCTGTGATTACCTATGTTTTACCTCGTGCACTTGCCCTATATATTTGACCTACTTTTCAACAAATCTATGATTTGCTATATCTTTTGAGTGGTAAGTGATAGGGCTTTGATATTTCACATTTGTATTCCTTATGAAAAGACCTTTCTAAACATTCCATAATTTTTAACATAGTGACCTTGCCATTGATATTTGACCTAATTTCAATAAAAAAAAATCCGCTATGCAGGCGACACAAGCATTCCTTGGATTGCTTTTTTTTTCATACATGCATATTTCAGAACATTTTCCCTATTTAATGATTATTTTCTCTGTCTTATTTCTGTATCTATGATAAACATAGTCGCCATATATCTTGTGTTACAGATTTGATTGGTTCAATACCTCCTTGCCCCTTTAGTAGGGGTAACTACAGGAAATAAAAAGGTGCACACTAAAAATTTTGACTGACTTGAAATGCCCGGAAGTCTGTAAAATTGGTCTTTTTTGATTGCAAATCTTTGGCACGCATAAAAATGTAAAGAAAAAGGGGGGGGGGTCATGCATGTCCTTTTTTCGCAAATTTCACTTTTTTTACAGGAACTCTGCGTCCTCATCGAAAATGTTCCGAATTTTGCATATTTTCAAACCTATCTGTAGATTGCATAAAAGACAAGATCAAGTTCAAAGTTAAATTTATCACGACTATTGATTCAATATGCTAAAAATACATTTCCAAGCACCGCATTTCAGCATATTTACTGAAAATAATTTGTCCAAGTGGCTTCACTGGGTCATGAGGTTTGATACACCGTACACTGCTGTTTGGAAAATAAATTGGCTCAATTTCTGCACAACTCACTTGAATTAATATTGTCCGCTAACAACTTGTCTGTGTTAATTGGATTAACACGATTTTGACTGTACGTTACATGTATTAAGATGAAATCAATACTATTCAAAAGCTCTCATTCATAGATTTCTGTATAATTTAATATGAATAAAGGCAAAACCGAAAAGTCTTTGTTTTTTATGCTTCCGGAATCAAAGATACGGGGGCTTATAGTTTTTGGCCTGTCCGTCTGTCTGTTTGTCCGAAAAACTTTACATTGGGCATAACTTTTGAATGGAAGGTGATAGAGCTTTCATATTTCACATGTGTATTCCTTGTGACAATACTTTTCCATTGATACCAAAATATTTGACCTCGTGACCTTGACCTTGACCTTAGACCTACTTTTCAAAAACTTTAACATTGGGCATAACTTTTGAATGGTTAGTGATGGGGCTTTCATATTGTACATGTGTGTTCTTTGTGACAAGATCTTTCCATTGATACCAACATTACTCTGACCCTGACCTCTCACATACTTAACAGAAAATGGTGTTTATACCAACAAAGATGCCACCGCGGGGCATTCGTGTTTCACAAACACAGGCTTTATTATTTTCTGGCATACTAGCTATTAATAATGAAAGGTTTGGTGTTCAATTTTAAATAAACTTAATTTATGAAATCATTTCATTGTTTTATTCTGTTTCTGTTGCACATTAATGTGGAATTTTACAAAATGATTTTATTTTTGATGTTGCATAATCGAACTATACTAGCTGGGCATATGACTTTGGATCGCATAATCCATCTTTTCAAATCAGTAAAAAAGTTGTTGTTTTGAAATGTGACTATTTTCTCTTGTTTGTACTTTTAAAGGTTGTCTGAAAAAAAAACTTGTCTGCATCCGGCAAAAATCTTGATAGAAAGGTTGTGGGCTAAAATCCTGGTACTGGCACTATCAGTATTCAATGTCAGTATGTCAATTAGAGCGTGCATGGGTATCAGGTGAGCGTTGTGCCCCCTGGGGCTCTTGTTAGTTCACCTGAGCCGAAGGCACAAGTGAGCTATTGTCATAGTGTGTCGTCCGTCCGTCCGGCGTCCGTCCGGCGTAAACTTTCACATTTTTGACTTCTCCTCAGAAACCACTGAACAGATTCTGACGAAACTTGACAGAAAGCAAGAACTCAACGTCCTCTACCAAGTTTGTGTTTTTTGTGCCGATCGGTCAACAAATATGGCCGCCAAGGGCTCTGATTGGCTGACACATTTTCCACATCTCCTCTGCAACCACTTCACAGAATTTCATGAAACTTGACAGAAAGCAAGAACTCAAGGTCCTCTACCAAGTTTGTGTTTTTTGTGCCGATGGGTCATCAAATATGGCCGCCGAGGGCTCTGATTGGCTGACACATTTTTGACATCTCCTCTGCAACCGCTGCACAGAATTTCATGAAACTTTACAGGAAGGAAGTACTCAAGGTCCTCTACCAAGTTTGTGTTTTTTGTGCCGTTCAGTCAACAAATATGGCCGGCTGAGGGCTCTGATTGGCTGACACATTTTCCACATCTCCTCTGCAACCGCTGCACAGAATTTCATGAAACTTTACAGGAAGGAAGTACTCAAGGTCCTCTACCAAGTTTGTGTTTTTTGTGCCGATCGGTCAACAAATATGGCCGCCGAGGGCTCTGATTGGCTGACACATTTTTGACATCTCCTCTGCAACTGCTTCACAGAATTTCATGAAACTTCACAGGAAGGAAGTACTCAAGGTCCTCTACCAAGTTTGTGTTTTTTGTGCCGATCGGTCAACAAATATGGCCGCCGAGGGCTCTGATTGGCTGACGCATTTTCGACATCTCCTCTGCAACCGCTGCACAGAATTTCATGAAACTTTACAGGAAGGAAGTACTCAAGGTCCTCTACCAAGTTTGTGTTTTTTGTGCTGATCGGTCAACAAATATGGCCGCCGAGGGCTCTGATTGTCTGACTCATTTTGGACATCTCCTCTGCAACCCCTGCACAGAATTTCATGAAACTTTACAGGAAGGAAGTACTCAAGGTCCTCTACTTAGTTTGTGTTTTTCATGCTTATTGGTCAACAAATATGGCCGCCGAGGGCTCTGATTGTCTGACTCATTTTGGACATCTCCTCTGCAACCCCTGCACAGAATTTCATGAAACTTTACAGGAAGGAAGTACTCAAGGTCCTCTACTTAGTTTGTGTTTTTCATGCTTATTGGTCAACAAATATGGCCGCCAAGGGCTCTGATTGGCTGACACATTTTCGACACCTCCTCTGCTACCGCTGCACAGAATTTCATGAAACATTACAGGAAGGAAGTACTCAAGGTCCTCTACCAAATTTGTGTTTTTAGTGCCGATCGGTCAACAAATATGGCTGCCAAGGGCTCTGATTGGCTGATACATTTTCGACATCTCCTCTGCAACCGCTGCACAGAATTTCATGAAGATTTACAGGAAGGAAGTACTCAAGGTCCTCTACCAAGTGTGTGTATTTGGTGCCGTTCGTTCAACAAGTATGGCCGCCGAGGGCTCTGATTGGCTGACACATTTTTGACATCTCCTCTGCAACCACTGCACAGAATTTCATGAAACTTTACAGGAAGGAAGTACTCAAGGTCTTCTACCAAGTGTGTGTTTTTTGTGCCGATTGTTCAACAAATATGGCTGTCGAGGGCTCTGATTGGCTGACACATTTTCGATATCTCCTCTGCTACTGCTGCACAGAATTTTTATGAAACTTTACAGGAAGGAAGTATTCAAGGTCCTCCAACAAGTTTATGTTTTTTGTGCTGATTGGTCAACAAATGAGGCCGCCGAGGGCTCTGATTGGCTAACACATTTTCAACATCTTCTCTGCAAAAAAAAAAAAAACGCTGCACAGAATTTCATGAAACTTTACAGGAAGAAAGTACTCAAGGTCCTCTACCAAGATTGTGTATTTTGTGCTTATCGGTCAACAAATATGGCCGCCGAGGACTCTGATTGGCTGACACATTTTCGAAATCTCCTCTGCAACTATTGCACAGAATTTCACGAAACCTTGCAGCAAGCAAGTACTCAAGGTCCTCTGCCAAGTTTGTGTTTTTCTTGTCGATAGGTCAACAAATATGGCTGTTGAGGACTTTGATCTTTAGAAGTATTTTTGTGACTTTTAACCCTTTATCTGCAACTCAGGTGAGCAATGTGGCCCCCTTGGGCCTCTTGTTAATCAAAATCAGTGGCTGGACCATCCCCAGAAATGAAATAATCATTGTGGATTATCTCTAGGAATAACATTTATCTTTATCACATCAGGAAGAAGAGGGCTGGTGGGAAGGAAGCCTAAATGGTAAAGTTGGAGTTTTCCCTTCAAACTTTGTAGAAATTATTGAAGATCCTGAGCCGGAGAAGACTGACAAACCACCAGAAGGTTTGTACTTCTACGTACATAATATGTAACCAATGCAGCATGGTTAAGCCTCGTTCACATGGTTTTGTAAAAGATTTATTTTACAACAAATTTATTGTGAAATTAAAAATGAAATGAATGTGTGCAAGAATATCAAACATTTAGTGGCATATAGTTTTTGGCCAGTTCATCTGTTTGTCTGCTTGTCCGAGGCACAACTTTAGCATCAGGCACAACTTTGAATGGTAGGTGATAGACCTTTCATATTTCATGTCCGTCTATCTGTCTGTTCATCTGTCGTCAACGATTTGGTTAAGTTTTTGGTTGAAGCAAAATTTCAGGAACTATACGCAGTAGAAACATAATATTATACAGGTAGGTTGCCCATGACAGGAAGTTTTTGTTGAAGTAAAATCTCAGGAACTATACACAGTAGAAACATAATATTATACAGGTAGGTTGTCCATGACAGGACCTTTCAATTTATGCTTTAACATATGACCTAGTGACCTTGACCTTGAATTTTGACCTAGTTAAAGGTTTCGGTTAAGTTTCTGGTTAAAATCTCGGGAACTATATGCAGTTGAACATAATGTTGTACAAGTAGGTTGCCCATGACAGGACCTTTCAATTGATGCCGCAACATAGTGATTGTCAATATGTGAAATATATGTTCTATAGTACCAGACACATGTTTTTCGATATTGAGTCTTTGTCAGTAGTACTTCATGTCAAACAAGAAAGATTTTGTAATTTCCTCTTACCAAAATTTACCTTGGACTTACTTTGCAATTCAGCCATGCCATCCTTTAGCAGTGTTTTATTAACCTTCTGATCTTGAACTTGACCTTTGACCTACATTTAAAAAACTTTGGGCATAATTTTTGAATGATGAGTGATAGGGCTTTTATATTTCACATGTGTATTTCTTGTGACAACCTCTCCATCGATACCAAAATTTTTGACCTTGTGACCTAAGCTTTGTCCTTTGTACTAATTTTGAAGAACTTTAACAATGGACATAACTTTGATTATCGCTTTGAAAATTTATTTTACATGTGTATTCCTTGATACAAGACCTTTTAGTTGACACCATTTTTTTTTACATAGTGACCTTGACCTTATCCCCTGACCTACTATAAAAAAGTTGTGACAAAGATGCAAACTAGGGCAATCGTGCTTCACAAACAAAAAGTTTTTATCCATTTTCTGATTCTTTAAAGAAAGATTCTCAATAGATACCAGTATTTAAACTTCAAACACAGCTACTTTTATGAAATCTTAAACTAAACAAATGAAAAACATGCAAAAAAGTGTCTCATTATTCTCAATGGATTTATAGGACCATGCCTATAATAGCAGCTTTTTAAAACCTTATTTTGGCCCACCTTTGATCCCTAATACAAGAGGCATAGCTATAAATATTCATGATGAAGAGGATTTAGAGAAAAATAATTGGGTTATTGCAGTTAATAAACGTATCTGTTTCTTCGGCAACAAATGTTACAAAACTGGCCAGTCTATTAAATGAAATTTTAATTTCCTTGAAACTTTAGTCTTTTTCTATAAACCATTGTTTATATTTATTCCAGAAGCTCTTTATTTTGAACTTCCAAACCAAAAATCTGTAAAGCCTACGATATGTCGAGTCATGTCATTGAATTGTTTTTTTGGTTCTACAGAGAATTGCTCTTAAAATGGAACATACATGTAACATGCTATTAAAAATGTTGGTGTTTAGTAGAAGACAGACCTGCAGAGCCACAAACAGGCATCAAAGGCAAAAAGATCATTGGTGTAGGACTTGGTAATATCTTCCAAGGAGGACCAATCAAATTAAGATCAACGGCAGCAAGTGAAACAAAAGAAAAGGTAATACAACTGCATGTACATTTGTTCTAAACATAATGATTCTCATGTAAAATTATAGAGTTCAATGACACCTTGCGTTTCAATATACTGCATTTCAGAGCACTTGGTTTGATGCATGGTCAGACTTTATTTTTAGCTTGCTGGGACAAAAAAATCCAGAGAGCTGGCGTTCTCGTCATTGTTGTCGTCCATAGACAAAACTTTAACCTGGACTGTATCTCTTGAACGAATAGGGATATGGCATTAATAATTTACATGTAGATACATTGTCACAAGATCTTTCAATTGAGACCATGAACTTTGACCCAGTAACCTTGACCTTGGACTTTGTTCTGCTTTTGATAAACTTTGACCTGGGCTATATCTCTTGAACGAAAAGGGATATGGCATTAATAATTTACATGTAGATACATTGTCACAAGATCTTTCAATTGAGACCGTGAACTTTGACCCAGTGACCTTGACCTTGGACTTTGTTCTGCTTTTAAAAAACTTTGACCTGGGCTATATCTCTTAAACAAAAAGGGATATGGCAATAATAATTTACATATAGATACATTGTCACAAGATCTTTCAATTGAGACCGTGAACTTTGACCCAGTGACCTTGACCTTGGACTTTGTTCTGCTTTTGAAAAACTTTAACCTGGGCTTTATCTCTTGAATTATAAGGGGTAAGGCTTTGATGTTTCACATGTAGATTCCTTGTGATGAGACCTTTCATTTGAGACCATGACCTTTGACCTACTTTAATCTGTGCTTTATCTCTTGAACTAAGAGGTAAGGCTTTGATATTTAATATTTAGATTCCTTGTGATGACCTTTCATTTCAGACTGTGTCCTTTGACCTAGTGACCTTGTACTTTGACCCTTTCATTTCAGACTGTGTCCTTTGACCTAGTGACCTTGGACTTTGACCCACTTTTCAAAAACTTTAACCTGGGCTATATCTCTTGAACTATAAAGGGTAGGGCTTTGATATTCCTTGTGTTGAGACCTTTCATTTGAGACCATGACCTTTGACCAAATAACCTTGACCTTGAACTCTGTCCTACTTTTGAAAAATAAGTTAGTCTTCGTCTCTTCAACTATAAGGGAAAGGAGTTTAATATTTCATTCAAAACGACATATGTTTATTATTACCAAGACCTTTTATTTTTTACAATGACCATTAATGCAGTGATCTTGACCTTAAAATTGTATACCCTATATCCTATTATTCTATTTTATTTTATTATTTTGCTCTTATTAGGTAGGGAAACATACAAAATGTTCACTTTTCCCATGTATATAAACATGTCATCTTTAATTCGTCTGTTTTAGCCATCAGTTAACAATGTTTACAAACACAAAATGTTTATAAATAAACTCATACCGTAAAGTGAGCTGATCGCACAAAGCTTTAATTTACCTCTCAAGTCATCAATTTGGAAAGGTTTTATTGTTTGTTTACTACCTACTAAACCAAATTATGTAGAATAATCTATGTCGTTATTATTTTAAATTTGTAATTATGGTAATGCACATGCTTAACTTAAGGGTTCTCCACTTTCGTTGTAAATATTGTGTGCCAGAAATATTTACAAGATATTATCTTTATATTTTGATATCTTAAAGGGTTTAAGCACGATAATTTTGTTATTAACAAAGAGTTCATAACTTTGGTAATGCCAGAAAAATACAGTTTGTGTTCTACATACAATGTATTAAATTTGATCTAATTTTAGCCGATTACAGGATTTACAACTTTTAACCTTTAAACTACTCACATTTTGGCTGTATCTTAAGCTCTCTAAGGGATATGACTTATATTTGATGCATAGACTCCTCATGACAATACTTTTTGTATTTAAGAAGTTGTTTGATTTTTTTTGCTTTAAAGTGGGTATTACCCACAGGAGCTCCTTGCCAACAACCTTCAATGATACCCGCCCTTTCCCATCTCTCTGTAGTCAAAGTTCAAGGAATATCACATTCATTTCGGAAATATAGTGGCCCACTTGATCAATATGTATACACAAAATAAATAAACTTTTCAAAAGAAATCGTATTTGCTATATCCTTTCTTATCTTTAAACTTTCCAAAACTGTTTAAAACTTCAAAATATTTCATCGCAAACCATTGTAAACAAGCCATTACCGGTAAACATGATTGATTGATGGAATGGAGTCATCTTCGTCTTGTGTAACGTCGAAGTGGACCGGAAATTAGTGTTGTAACGATCATCACCGACATCGGCGACATCATCGCTAATACCCTTCGATTTGGATTAAGCGATTATGTTTTCAAGAGTCGATTATAATTGGAAATATACAAGGTAGAAAAGAATGACACAGTTTTCAGTCGAATACCCGTGTGACAAGTACAACTAAAACAAAAGTAGATCAACGATCGTTTCCACGAGTTAAAGTTACGGACGTAGCGTAAATAATTGGAAAAGAATACTTTTCCTAAGGCATACAATGGGTGGAATTAGGATTCTCATTAGCGCGCCGGGACGAAAAAGTACGGAGAGCTAATGCCATACCCTTGGCGTCAGCGTCGTCGTTATCGTCTTCATCCGTAGACAAAACTTTAACCTGGGCTATATCTCTTGAACTATAAGGGATAGAGCTTTGATATTTCACATGTAGATACCTTGTGACAAGACCTTTCATTTGAGACCATGACCTTTGACCTAGTGACCTTGACCTTGGACTTTGACCTACTTTTCAAAAACTTAAACCTGGGCTATATCTCTTGAACTATAAGGGATAGGGCTTTGATATTTCACATGTAGGTACCTTGTAATGGGACCTTTCATTTGAGACCATGACCTAGTGACCTTGACCTTGGACTTTGACCTACTTTTCATAAACTTTAACCTGGCCTATATCTCTTGAACTATAAGGGATAGGGCTTTGATATTTCACATGTAGGTACCTTATGACAAGACCTTTCATTTGAGACCATGACCTAGTGGCCTTGACCTTGGACTTTGACCTACTTTTCAAAATCTTTAAGCTGGGCTTTACCTCTTCTACTATAAGGGGTAGGGCTTTGATATTTCACATGTAGATGCCTTGTGACAAGACCATTCATTTGAGACCATGTCCATTGACCTAATTACCTTGATCTTGGACTTTGACCTACTTTTGAAAAAATTATATTTATTTTTCATGCATATATTTACTAATATTTACTAATACCAAGACCTTTCATTTGAGACCATAACCATTAACGTAGTGATCTTGATCTGAACCATTAACCTACTTTTTTTATATCAAAATTTTACTTAAACTTTGGCCCTATCTTTAGCTCTCTAAGGGATATGACTAATGTTAGATGCATAGACTCTTCATGACAATGCTTTTTGTAATTTAGAAGTTTTTGAGTTGGCAAAGTCAACTCTCATTGCTATGGCTTTCAACTTTGCACTTGATAACCCTGCACGGACCAAACAACTCACAATGTTACTGGCGCAGTAAGAAATAGGACCACTACGATTTGACAAAAGAACATATTAGACGAATGACGTTTAAGTTGTAAATAATGGGTTAAATGCATTATGAGAATGCAAAAAAATGCTTCAAGGAACGATGCTACAGGAATAGCAATCACTTGTTGATGTCAGTGCATTAAAATATGGCGCATCTTTTTTCTTTGTACTTCCCTCCTCTGTATAAGGAGCACCCCATTTTTAGACAGAAAGGTAAAAGTATTGTATTTAGGATAAAAAAAGACCTTAGATTTTTAAAAATTTGGGGATGTGTAAAAGACTAAAGACAAGTAGATTAATCAATCAATCAATCAATAATATTTATTTAAAGTCAGACATAATTTATAACAATCAACATGAGCTCTGCTGAGCTATTTACCGACTATGAAAAAGGGTTTTTCAGTTTGATACTTAATAAACCTAAGATGTTGGTTTTAAGTTGGTCAAGAAGTTTCAAAAGCAAATATCTCCTAAAGTAAAAGTGATAGGACATTATACTTCATACATACACCCATAACAATTGCAACAAATTTGACATGATCATATTGACCTTGAACTCTGACCCCAAAAGCAGTTATTTGGTTAAGAAGTTCTATCATTTTATTGTGTCGCCTGCGAAGCATAGTGACACTTAGAGATCACTTTGTCCGTTGTCCGTCTGTCCATCCGTCCGTCTCAGTCTGTCTGTCTGTCACACTTTGGGTGTCACAGCCCATAACTTTTGATTGGTAAGTGATAGGGCTTTGATATTTCACATGTGTATTCCTTGTGACAAGACATTCCTACACATACAATAATTTTTGACCTAGTGACCTTGACCTACATATTTGACCTTCTTTTCAAAAAAAAAAATAAGAATAGATATATCTTTTTATTGGTAAGTGATAGGGCTTTGATATTTCACATATGTATTCCTTGTGACAAGACCTTTCTACACAGACCATAAAATTTGACCTTTTGACCTTGATCTAGATATTTGACCTACTTTTCAAGAAAAGTAATATTGGCTATATCTTTTGATTGGTAGGTGATAGGGCTTTGATATTTCACATGTATTTTCCTTGTAACAATGCCATTCTACACATATCATAATTTTTTTACCTTTTGACCTTGACCTACATATTTGACCTACTTTTCGAAAAAATTAAGAATGGATATATCTTTTGATTGGTAAGTGATAGGGCTTTGGTATTTCACATGTGTATTCCTTGTGACAAGACCTTTCTACACAGACCATAAAATTTGACCTTTTGACCTTGATCTAGATATTTGACCTAATTTTCAAGAAAAGTAATATTGGCTATATATTTTGATTGGTAGGTGATAGGGCTTTGATATTTCACATGTATTTTTCTTGTAACAATGCCATTCTAAACATACCATAGTTTTTTTACATTTTGACCTTGACTTAGCTATTTGACCTTCTTTTCTAAGGTTGTATATATCTTTTAATTGGTAGGTGATAGGTCTTTAATATTTCTTATGATGAGACCTTTTTGTTACCAATTTTTACGTAGTGACCTTGACCTAGATGATTGACACTCTTTTCTGAAAATTTGAGAATGACCATATCTTTTAATTTGTAATTAAGAGGTCTGATATTTCAAATGAATTTCATATGACAAGACTTTTCTACTGATACCAATAATATTGATCCACTTTCTAGAAAAATAATCAAACCGCTTCGCAGGCGACACAAGCATTCCTTGGATTGCTATTTTATATTTATATATTTCCAGACTTTTTTTTTTTAGATTTGAGACAACTCTTGAATTTTGAGAATCACTCATGCAAGCATTTGAGGCATAGATTTGGAGTTTGTGCCAGTTTTATACTTGTCTTCTGTATGTTCATCTCAATGTTACTTTTTGCCATTTCGCAGGACTTTCAGTCCTTTGATTTGATTATTGACAAAAAGCTGCTACGGCGAGCTATGTAATCTTTGATCACCCTATGTTTGAATTTAATAGTTACGACAAGTACTCTAATAGAAAACTTCAACATCAAATGCGATATGTCAATATCTACTCGTCAAGAAAAAAAAACTTTCTATGCCGAACTCCATAGCTTTGTAAGAAGGACAAGGCCAGGTCAGTGAAGTTCACAGTACACTAAACCCCACGAAGATATTGTTTGATTCCACTTTGAATGAGCAAAATCCTTACTCTTGGGTCGAATGGAGACCTCCCCCCCACCCCAACTCTGCCGACTATTAGTATTACAATCATATATTTGTTTTGGCTTCATTTCTGCTGTGATTTCATTTACTAGACAGGATTTTATCACTCTGTGGTTAGAATTTTTTCTAGACATTTTACTATGTATATTAGCATATGATTTAGTGAAGTTTTTTCATTACTTGTCATATTCTTTTCTGTAAAAGCAAGTACAATTTATTTCTGATTAAATCGAAATAATTGATTAAAATCCTCTCCAATTATAAACCAATAATCGATTATGAAATTTGTCCGATTATACAAAACTACCGGAAATAAGTTAGATTCAAGATAGGGAAATTCCCTCTCTGTATCTATTTCATGAAACCTTACAGGAAGCAAGTACTCAAGGTCCTCTACCAAGTTTGTGTTTTTTGTGCTGATGGATCAACAAATATGGCCACTGAGGGCTCTGATTGGTTGACACATTTTCGATATCTCCTCTGCAACCACAGCACAGAATTTCATGAAACCTTACAGGAAGCAAGTACTCAAGGTCTACTACCAAGTTTGTGTTTTTCGTGCCGATCGGTCAACAAATATGGCTGCCGAGGGCTCTGATTGGCTGATGCATTTTCGACTTCTCTACAACCGTCGTCCGTCCATCGTCAGGCGTAAACTTTTAACATTTTCTACATCTCCTCTACAACTGCTTCACAGAATTTCACAAATCCTTACAGGAAACAAGAACTAAAGGTCTTCTATCAGGTTTATGTTTTTTGTGCTGACTGATCAACAGCTATGGCTGCCGAGGACTCTGATTGGCTGACGCATTTTCTACTTTTCCTCTGCAACCACTGCACAGAATTTCACGAAACCTTACAGGAAGTAAGTACTCAAGGTCCTCTATCAAGTTTGTGTTTTTGGTGCCAATCGGTCAGCAAATATGGCTGATTGGCTGACACATTTTTGCTTTCTCCACTACAACCGCTGCACAGAATTTCACAAAACCTTACAGGAAGCAAGTACTCAATGTCCTCTACCAAATTTATGTTTTTCGTGCTGATTGGTCAACATATATGGCCACTGAGGGCTCTGATTGGCTGACGCATTTTCAACTGCTCCTCTGCAGTCGCTGCTTAGAATTTCAAGAATCCTCACAGGAAGTAAGTACTAAAGGTCCTCTACCCCAAGTTTGTGTTTTTCATGCCGAGTAGTCAACAAATATGGTGGCCAAGGGTTCTGATTTGCTGACACCTTTTTGACTTTTCTATTTTAGCTCACCTGAGCCGAAGGCTCAAGTGAGCTATTGTCATAGCGCGTCGTCCGTCGTCCGTCCGGCGTAAACTTTCACATTTTTGACATCTCCGAAACCACTGAACAGATTCTGATGAAACTTGACAGAAAGCAAGAACTCAACGTCCTCTACCAAGTTTGTGTTTTTTGTGCCGATCGGTCAACAAATATGGCGACCAAGGGCTCTGATTGGCTGACACATTTTCGACATCTCCTCTGCAACCGCTGCACAGTATTTCATGAAACTTTACAGGAAGGAAGTACTCAAGGTCCTCTACCAAGTTTGTGTTTTTTGTGCTGATCGGTCAACAAACATGGCCGCCGAGGGCTCTGATTGGCTGACACATTTTCGACATCTCCTCTGCAACTGCTTCACAGAATTTCATGAAACTTCACAGGAAGGAAGTACTCAAGGTCCTCTACCAAGTTTGTGTTTTTTGTGCCAATCGGTCAACAAATATGGCTGCTGAGGGCTCTGATTGGCTGACACATTTTCGACATCTCCTCTGCAACCGCTGCACAGAATTTCATGAAACTTTACAGGAAGGAAGTACTCAAGGTCCTCTACCAAGTGTGTGTATTTGGTGCCGTTCGTTCAACAAATATGGCCGCCAAGGGCTCTGATTTTCCGACACATTTTCGACATCTCCTCTGCAACCACTGCACAGAATTTCATGAAACTTTACAGGAAGGAAGTACTCAAGGTCTTCCACCAAGTGTGTGTTTTTTGTGCCGATTGTTCAACAAATATGGCTGTCGAGGGTTCTGATTGGCTGACACATTTTCGACATCTTCTCTGCCACTGCTGCACAGAATTTTTATGAAACTTTACAGGAAGGAAGTACTCAAGGTCCTCTACCAAGTGTGTGTATTTGGTGCCGTTCGTTCAACAAATATGGCCGCCAAGGGCTCTGATTTTCCGACACATTTTCGACATCTCCTCTGCAACCACTGCACAGAATTTCATGAATCTTTACAGGAAGGAAGTACTCAAGGTCTTCTACCAAGTGTGTGTTTTTTGTGCCGATTGTTCAACAAATATGGCTGTCGAGGGCTCTGATTGGCTGACACATTTTTCGACATCTCCTCTGCTACTGCTGCACAGAATTTTTATGAAACTTTACAGGAAGGAAGTATTCAAGGTCCTCCAACAAGTTTATGTTTTTTGTGCTGATTGGTCAACAAATGTGGCCGCCGAGGGCTCTGATTGGCCAACACATTTTCAACATCTTCTCTGCAAAAAAAAAAACGCTGCACAGAATTTCATGAAACTTTACAGGAAGAAAGTACTCAAGGTCCTCTACCAAGATTGTGTATTTTGTGCTTATCGGTCAACAAATATGGCCGCCGAGGACTCTGATTGGCTGACACATTTTCGAAATCTCCTCTGCAACTATTGCACAGAATTTCACGAAACCTTGCAGCAAGCAAGTACTCAAGGTCCTCTGCCAAGTTTGTATTTTTCTTGTCGATAGGTCAACAAATATGGCTGTTGAGGGCTTTGATCTGTAGAAGTATTTTTGTGACTTTTAACCCTTTATCTGCAACTCAGGTGAGCGATGTGGCCCCCTTGGGCCTCTTGTTAGCTTACCTGAGCGAAGCTCAAGTGAGCTATTGTCATAGCGCGTCGTCCGTCCGTCCTCGTCCTCGTCGACCGTCCGGCGTTAACTTTTAACATTTTTGACATCGCCTCTGCAACCGCTGCATGGAATTTCACCATACCTTACAGGAAGCAAGTACTCGATGCCCTCTACCAAGTTTGTGTTCTTAAAGCCGATCGGAAATCCAAGATGGCTGTCACAGGCTCTGATTGGCTGACACATTTTTTCGACTTCTCCTCTGAAAACGCTGAACAGAATTTCACTAAGTTTCACAGGAAGCAAGTACTCAATGCCCTCTACCAAGTTTATGTTTTTTAAATCCGATCGGAAATCCAAGATGGCCGCCACAGGCTCTGATTGGCTGACACATTTTTGACATTTCCTCTGAAACCGCGGCACAGAATTTCTTGAAAGTTCACAGGAAGCAAGTACTCAATGCCCTCTACTAAGTTTGTGTATTTCGAGCCGATCAGAAATCCAAGATGGCCGCCACAGGCTCTGATTGGCTGACACATTTTTGACTTCTCCTCTGAAATCGCTGCACAGAATCTCTTGAAACTTCACAGGATGCAAGAACTTAATGCTTCTACCAAGTTTGTGTTCTTGGAGCTGATCGGAAATCCAAGATGGCCACCATAGACTCTGATTGGCTGACACATTTTTGACTTCTCCTCTGAAACCGCTGCACAGAATTTCACTAAACTTCACAGGAAGCAAGTACTCAATGCCCTCTACTTAGTTTTTGCTTTTAAAGCCGATGGGAAATCCGAGATGGCTGCCACAGGCTCTGATTGGCTGACACATTTTTGACTTCTCCTCTGAAACCACAGCACAGAATTTCATGAAACTTCACAGGAAGCAAGTACTCAATGCCCATCTAGAACTTCTTCCGGGTTGAATCCCTGCGAGGATTGATGTGGCCTATATCATTGAGTGCAAGTTGCTCAATGCCCTCTACTAAGTTTGTGTTTTTTGAGCCGATCGGAAATCTAAGATGGCTGCCACAGGCTCTGATTTGCTGACACATTTTCGACTTCTCCTCTGAAACCGCTGCACAGAATCTCTCAAAACTTCACAGGTTGCAAGAACTAAATGCCTTCTACCAAGTTTGTGTTTTTCGAGCCAATCGGAAATCCAAGATGGCCGCCAAAGACTCTTATTTGCTGACACATTTTCGACTTCTCCTCTGAAACCACAGCACAGAATTTCAGGAAATTTCACAGGAAGCAAGTCTTCAATGCCCTCTACCAAGTTTGTGTTTTCGAGCCGATCGGAAATCCAAGATGGCCGCCAAAGACTCTGATTGGCTGACACATTTTCGATTTCTCCTCTGAAACCGCTGCACAGAATTTCATGAAACTTTACAGGAAGAAAGTACTCAATGCCCCTTACTAAGTTTGTGTTTTTCCAGCTGATTGGAAATCCAAGATGGCCACCACAGGCTCTGATTGGCCGACACATTTTCGATTTCTCCTCTAAAAACCGCTGCATAGAATCTCTCGAAACTTCACAGGAAGCAAAAACTCAATGCCCTTTAACAAGTTTGTGTTTTTCGAGTTGATCAGAAATCCAAGATGGCCACCATAGGCTCTGATTGGCTGACACATTTTTGACTTTTTCTCTGAAACCGCTGCATAGAATTTCATGAAACTTCACAGGAAGCAAGTGCTCAATGCCCTCTTCTAAGTTTGTGTTTTTCGAGCCGCTCGGAAATCCAAGATGGCCGCCACAGGCTCTGATTGGCTGACACATTCTTGACTTCTCCTCTGAAACCGCCGAACAGAATCTCTCGAAACTTCACAGGATGCAAGAACTCAATGCCTTCTACCAAGTTTGTATTTTTCGAGCTGATCGGAAATCCAAGATGGCTGCAACAGGCTCTGATTGGCTGACACATTTTCGACTTCTCTGAAAACGCTGAACAGAATTTCATTTAACTTCACAGGAAGCAAGTACTCAATGCCCTCTACAAGTTTGTGTTTTTCCAGCCGATCGGAAATCCAAGATGGCCGCCACAGGCTCTGATAAGCTGACACATTTTCGACTTCTTCTCTGAAACCCCTGCACAGAATTTCACAAAACTTCACAGGAAGCAAGAACTCAATGCCGTCTACCAAGTTTGTGCTTTTTTTTAGCCAATCAGAAATCCAAGATGGCCGCCACAGGCTCTGATTGGCTGACACTTTTTCGATTTCTCCTCTGAAACCGCTGCACAGAATCTCTTGAAACTTCACAGGAAGCAAGTACTTATTGCCCTTTACCATGTTTGTGGTTTTCGAGCCAATCGGATATCCATGATGTCCTCCATAGGCTCTGTTTGGATGACACATTTTGACTTATCCTCTTAAACTACTGCACAGAATGTCACCAAACTTTACAGGAAGTAAGTACACATTGTCCTTCTCAAAGCTTCACTAAAAGCTATTTCCTTCAAGTCTTATACTGACTTTTGATTAACAACATACATACAGTCTCCTCAGGTGAGCAAAGGGCCCCCTTGGGCCTCTTGTGAACCGCTTCACAGAATTTCACAAAACTTTACAGAAGCAAGTACTCAAGGTCCTCTACCAAGTTTGTGTTTTGTTGTTGCTGTGGTCTAGCGGATAGGGTATCAAGCTAGTAATAAATGTCTTGCATGAGCCCGGCATTTGTTATTGATCCTATGCATCAATACTTTTTAGCTCGCTGGGACGAAAAAGTCCGGAGAGCTAATGCCATACACTCAGCACCGTTGTCATCCGTAGACAAAACTTTAACCTGGGCTATATCTCTTGAACTATAAGGGGTAGGGCTTTGATATTTCACATGTAGATACCTTGTGAAGAGACCTTTCATTTAAGACCATGACCTATGACCCAATGACCTTTACCTTTGACTTTGACCTACTTTTCAAAAACTTAAACCTGGTTTCTGACAAAAACCTGTATAGGCGAGCTATGTAATCTTTGATTACCCTATGTTCTTGTCTTATAATTGCTGGTTCAATCCTTGCTAGGACCATTGGTCGGCTGACATGTACTCTTCAATGTTCTGTGTTTATATAAAAAAATGTCCTTGTCTATGTAATGTTTACGTGTCTGTGATGTTTTTAAAAACTAATAATAAAAAAATCCCAAAAGTTTGTGTTTTTCATGCTGATTGGTCAACAAATATGATGGCTGATTGGCTGACTTTTGACATCTCCAAAACTGATGCTCATAATTTCACGAAACCTTTAACCCTTTCGTGCCCAATCCGCCCCTCGCCGTATATGCCCAAACAGGCCAAAACCGCCCACTTTCACTTTCTATATTTACGAAGGGGATTTCCGAAGGAAGATGACGTATTCAAACAACATCTCGTGTGATTTGATGATACTGTAAATTGCTTTATTTTCGTCAGTACCAATTTTCGTCAATTCGATCAAAATGACCATTTCGTCAGTACGTAAATTCGTCATCCAAGGATCTCTAAAATGTAAATTGCTCTGTTCAAATGCCAAGAAAACATTTGCATAGGCCGTATGTGTATGTATTCATTGTTTGTTTAACTATTATTGGTAAACAAACAATTAGATACATGCATACCACCTAGCTTGTTGTGAAAACATATCATTTGGTAATTAGAAGTACATTATATGCGACTTTGTGTGCATATTCTGTTTTCAATGATTTATCATTCGCCTGTCGTAATAACTTCTAAGATTCAATTTTTCCTTTCTTTACTATATTTTGTCAGGAGTATT
Organism: Pinctada imbricata; assembly: GCA_033119305.1. Taxonomy (NCBI): domain Eukaryota; kingdom Metazoa; phylum Mollusca; class Bivalvia; order Pterioida; family Pteriidae; genus Pinctada; species Pinctada imbricata. Next base: position 29,543,606 of record VSWD01000002.1, on the reverse strand, counting down.
TATTATAATCGTTGATACGTAATTTCGTCAAGGGAGGCACTGACGAAAATGACGAAAATTGGTACCTGACGAATAAAACCCAATTTACAGTAGTTTACCTTGGGGACGAGATTAAGGTCATTGAGAACGTTTTTGTTGACAAACAATGGAAAAAATGGGTTAAAAATCACGAATTTTTGTGGTGCGCTGCGCACGTTAAAAATGGCCGACAATTTACAATCAAGCAGTGATGATTCAGACTCTGAATTTGAGGGATTTAATGAAAATGATGTGCAAATAGCGAGAGAAAACGAAAGTAGGGTGCAACGAGAACTTCAGCATGTAATCAATCATGAATCTGATATCGATGTGAGTGATGAATCAGGCGATGAATCGGGTGAGTCCGAAGAAGAGTATTTGTCAAGTTTGACAGCTGAATGGACAGATGATCTTGGTGACATACAGTTGCCTTTGTTTACTGTTTAGGAAGTACAGAGTTGGTAGAAAAACTAAAATGTGCAATAAACTGCAGGCTATAAAACACCACGAACTCGTAAAAATTGAGGGCAGAAAAAGAGTATGCCGTGAATGTGTACATCACTAAAAAAAACACAAAGTGGCCGCTGCATTGAAACTTCATTTAGATGAAAGTTCTGTGACATACCTCTGTGTAAAGCAGGATGTTTTACTTCTTACCATGAGAGAAACACTTAAATTGATCATGTTGAATGAAATGATGAATGAAATGTTGAATTAAATTGATTAAAAGTCTTAAAATACAGTTTTTTACCTTTTATACCTGTTCTTACCTGTATTTACCTGTGTACTCGTTAATCACAGTCTCGTGATTAGAATTACCCAGATATTTAGTTGCAGTGATGCAATCTATGAAAAATAGTTGCCAGAGTCACCTAATGCTCGACTGCATAGCATAATATCTCTCATGACAGCCAATTTATTTAAACTCCCTTTCTCAGGCAACAACATATATCAAGTCACATAAAAAATTTAAAGTTATAAATTAAAATTAGTTTATGGTGAACCAATGACAGAGGATACGCTATGACAAAAGGTCACTTACGCTTTGCTCATATGAGCTGAAAAAAGCCCACTCTTTGAGATGCAGAACACTGCATATATATAGGAAAATCCTAAACGAAACCATGAATCATCAGACATGGAAAGTTATGCTATCAAGTTCTAAATACATACCTTGTATGTTGAAATAGTTGCATGTTTTTTCTTGGTAATATGGCAGTTACTGCCCAAGATGCATCCAATATGCAAGTCTGGTGCATGTAGCACTTATAGTTAGCTCAATATTGCCAATTTAAAGCAAAATCACTGAAGCGGAAAAAGTAGGTCAAGGTCATATTTCAATAGTCTAACCCAAGATGCATCCAATATGCAAGTCTGGTGCATGTAGCACTTATACTTTTCTCAATATTGGCTTTTAAAGGTAAAATAATTCAAGTGGAAAAAGTAGGTCAAGGTCATTTTATGAAAGTTTGATCAAAGATACATCCAATATGCAAGTTTGCTACATGTAGCACTTACACTTTGCTCAATATTGGCTTTTAAAGGTAAAATCATTCAAGCGGAAAAAAGTAGGTCAAGGTCATTTTATGAAAGTTTGATCAAAGATACATCCAATATGCAAGTTTGGTACATGTAGCACTTATACTTTGCTCAATATTGGCTTTTAAAGGCAAAATCATTCAAGCGGAAAAAAGTAGGTCAAGGTCATTTTTTGAAAGTTTGATCAAAGATACATCAAATATGTAAGTTTGGTACATGTAGCACTTACACTTTGCTCAATATTGGCTTTTAAAGGTAAAATCATTCAAGCGGAAAAAAGTAGGTCAAGGTCATTTTATGAAAGTTTGATCAAAGATACATCCAATATGCAAGTTTGGTACATGTAGCACTTATACTTTGCTCAATATTGGCTTTTAAAGGCAAAATCATTCAAGCGGAAAAAAGTAGGTCAAGGTCATTTTTTGAAAGTTTGATCAAAGATACATCAAATATGTAAGTTTGGTACATGTAGCACTTACACTTTGCTCAATATTGGCTTTTAAAGGTAAAATCATTCAAGCGGAAAAAAGTAGGTCAAGGTCATTTTATGAAAGTTTGATCAAAGATACATCCAATATGCAAGTTTGGTACATGTAGCACTTATACTTTGCTCAATATTGGCTTTTAAAGGCAAAATCATTCAAGCGGAAAAAAGTAGGTCAAGGTCATTTTTTGAAAGTTTGATCAAAGATACATCAAATATGTAAGTTTGGTACATGTAGCACTTACACTTTGCTCAATATTGGCTTTTAAAGGTAAAATCATTCAAGCGGAAAAAAGTAGGTCAAGGTCATTTTATGAAAGTTTTATCAAAGATGCATCCAATATGCAAGTTTGGTACATGTAGCACTTATACTTTGCTCAATATTGGCTTTTAAAGGCAAAATCATTCAAGCGGAAAAAAGTAGGTCAAGGTCATTTTTTGAAAGTTTGATCAAAGATACATCAAATATGTAAGTTTGGTACATGTAGCACTTATAATACTTTGCTCAATATTGTCTTTTAAAGGCAAAATCATTCAAGCGGAAAAAAGTAGGTCAAGGTCATTTTTTGAAAGTTTGATCAAAGATACATCAAATATGTAAGTTTGGTACATGTAGCACTTATACTTTGCTCAATATTGGCTTTTAAAGACTTTATTGCTATCTTAACATTTACCTTATCATCTCAACATTTGCCTTATCATTTGAAATAATTTTAAAAATCCCAACCCCAGGGGCTATATCCTCATCTGGATATATTAAATGATGTATAATTAAACATTTGCAACAAAAAAAAAACCAACAGAATATGAATATAGGAAAGGTAAATGTGTAATCTTAACATTTACCTTATCATCTAGTTCGGACGACGCGGACGCCGACGCCGGGGGTATTGCAATAGCTCTTTTGCACTAAAGTGCAGTCGAGCTAAAAATGAATCTAATAGTCCATCAGTATCCATAGAAAGTGCTCAAAATCACTTTCATCTTTGCAAACTGCATTAAATTTCAAACTTGCTTATTCTGGTTTACCTGTCTATTTTACCTGCATACCTTGATGTCGTGATTGCTCATAATTGATATAAAATGACCAAGGAATCAAAATATTGATATTAACTGACTTTATTCATAATAGGATTGAGCACAACACATATTCAATGGCTGATCAATAAAAATACAATTTTTAACACCTTAATTAGTGTTTTTACCTGTCATTTGCACCTGAAAATCATGTGATGAATCACTCCTGAAGACACTCACAGGTGAATACTATATAGTGCTTTCATTGTCTCAAGTTTCATCAAAATCGGGTGAAAATAAGAGAGATATGCCAGTTTGAAGTAAAGAAGTGATTTTAGCTATCAAAACCTATAATAAATGGAGAATATGCATATAGTACAGTGCTAGGAAATCTGGTCACTAAAGGGTTAAGGAAGCAAGTACTTGAGGGCCTCCACCGAATTGTCTACTACTATTCTTTTGTTTGCAACTCAGGTGAGCAATGTGGCCTTCTTGGGCCTCTTGTTTAGAAACACCACATACATATATACATCACACAGACAAGGACATTTTTGCATATATTATAACACATAACATAGAGGTATATGTGTGTCTCTATGACTATGCTTGGCTGAAGCAGTTTTGACATCTGAGCCCTGAAAGGCTGAATTTTTATCTGCAACAACTGCACAGAATATTACGAAACATTTCAGGATTCTGAAGCAAGTACTCAAGGTTCTCTACAAATGTTTTGTTTTTCAAGCCAATCTAACAACTACATGTATTAAACATGGATTTGAAGGCTCTGATTTATTGACCCAGTTGCGGCTGTTGCACACAATTTCATGAACTCAAAGCAAGTGAAGCAAAAGAAAAGGTGCACATGTACTCAAGGTCCTCAATATATTATATAGATACAAGACTTGTATTGTATATCTCTAACAGTCAGGTTACCAGTGTTCTCGGATGAAGGAAAGTGGTCCATGGGCTTACTTTTCTTATGTAAAAGAAGGGAAGGGAAAGGGGGTAATTTTATACATTTTAAGGTATTCAATGGGTAATGAAGGATATTATGCCCAAAACATTTAATTAAATGTACTTATCACTGAATATCTTTCTGTGTGAGATATATCCCCTTGTTGAAAAATATAGAGAAAAAATAATTGCAGAAAAACTCATTGGTGAACTTTTGATTTTCATCGAAATTTTATGAAATATATTTTTTAGAAATTTTTTACCAATCAATATTTGATGCCCCATCATTCCATTGAAAATTCTAAGAAAAAATAAACTTTTCCCTTAAAGTTCAATGTTAGCTGTAAGGGCCCACAACTCTTAAAGTACCCATTTTTTCAATATCTAAATTGGTAAAAAAAATTCAATATTAAATTTTTACACCATTACTTTCATGTGATTTAAGGTCTCAGGATTCCATAAATGTGTGGCCCAATTTCTTCTCATTACCCATTGAATACCTTAAGCAACAATTAATTTGTCAGACAAATTTGATGGTTTTGCAGTGGTAACTTCTCTGTCATGGAAAAAATTTAAATTTCTCTCAAATGATGGCTTTCCCTTCACACAAATACATATATTGGAGGAAAATCCATCGAGAAGTTTGGTTGCTGGACTAATTTTATGACCCAACATTTCGGCAATTTTTCGCACATTACTGGATCAGTTTCCGTACACATGATTTTAAAGCTGTCCATTTTGATCACATTTTAGGTGGAATTTGATGAATTTTTGATATTTTCTTCAATCAATTGATTGTTAAAAAATATTTTTTTAAAGTAGTACTGAAACTTTGTGAAAAATAGCTTCCACATTGAATTTGAAGAGGTTTAACATTTGTACCACTTGGTGAGTGTCACTGCTGGTGGACCAGGAGTCCCTGAGGGCACATGTAGCCAAGTTCGATCAACTCCGGTTGATCGCCTGTCTCTTCAACGCATTGGAAAATTTCTGTTATCAAAATTTCTTGAAATTTCTAAAACGTGGGTCCTGTAGCATCATATCCCACCCACCCTGCTACGTCTTTCAGTAAATTTTTGTACATTATAACGTAATAATTTTCACACTCTTTGGCATTATTACATTGTTAAGATTGAGGATCACTGACGAGGGTTACGTACCCGAAATGTGCATGTCTGGTCCATGCTGAAAATTTGTTCTCTTAAATGATGCTATTGAATTTGAAGACGTTTAACATTCCACCAGTGTGTGATATTGAATTGGGTGGTAAGGGGTGCAAGGATAATAAGAGAAAGCCACATAAATTCAAAATTTGTTATGACATTACATGATTTTAATCCTCAGTTTAAAAATCTACAAACTTGTCACAGAATCTTGAAAATGAATCCCTTCAAAGTGTTTGAAAAGGACAATGGTTCGGACACTGGTCCTGGCTTGGAACTTGCCTGACACCAGTACCTATTTGATAAAAAAATATGATATAAATTTTTACTATCTCAGGAAACAAAAGTTGTTGAGGAGCCTCTACCAGCATCTCCTGTTGTGAAGAGAGAAAAACCTGGTAAGTTTTATTTCTCTTTTCATATACTATCTAAGGCATCAGCTTGATTTATAATTGTTCAATATTTGTGTGCTTCATATGTGTGCTTCATACTGACCCAGGCAGATTAAAAGTTCGCTTTTCATAATATTAGGATCTTTTTATTTTAAGAACAAAAAGTACAGCATGTATTTTAACTTCTGAATAAGGCCTCTTATGGTTGATCAAGTAATGATTCATCAAGTAAGGACAGAGCATTCCCTTGAAAAAATGCTCATTATGTTATGGCACGTTTCCCTCTAATCATTCGTCTGTTACCATATATCCTGAACAGCAGGGTAATACAGACTATATCTTGCTATACATGCCAAGAAGGGCTGTTGCTGTGTATTCTAGCCTTTAAAATTTGCATTTAAAATAAAAAATGTAAAATTATTACAAATATTAATTGTGTTCTTTATTCAGGCACTTCTCCCACCACAATATGAACCACAGTCATTTTCTATTGATTTGAATAGAATTGAACTATAATTAAACATGTAATTGGAAAGCACAAATTTGACTATGCAAGCTGTGAAGAAAGAAGAACTTGCAAATTATGTTCCATGGTAGGGGTACAGCCTACATTTGTGACAGAAAAATTGATTTTAAATTGGGATAAACAGTGTTATTCATTTTAGTTTAAGTTATTCATGTTATTGTCAAATTCCAATAGTGTGCTTACCAGCCATGCTGACAACCTCCACCCCCCACCCAACCCTCGAGATACCAACTATCCTCCACTCTTTCTTGAGTTTACATATATTGATCAAACACACCGCATTCTTGCCTGATGAAACATGCTAATCATTTCTGATTTTAAAGAGGGATTATTGGGTTGCCTCTTTTGTTGCCCCATTTAACCAAAGCCAACATTTTATTAATACTTTTCTGAGAGGGAATATGCCAAAATTTTCTGATTTCAATATTACTTGGTACTATTACTCATTGGAAAAAGGGACAATTATCCATAGTGACAGCCTTATCACCATGACAAGAGAAAAACCTTTGTTGATATTCAAAGTTAAACTTTTAAGGCCATTGTCACAATAGTAAACCATGTTAGAGTATGTAGACTTTTAGCCCTATTCTCTTCATATTAAATAACTTTCAACAATGATCACATTGACAAAAAGAAGAACCATTTTCATTCCTTATGTCATGGCTTAAGAAAAAAAGTAGTTTGCGACTGTGACAGATGTATATTATGTGCTGTCCTCATCAGATTGACCTACTTTTTTACATTTAATCTGCCTTTCATCTAATATTTTGCTGTATACAGTTTTGCGTGTGTCCAAAATGAAGGTTATTTCTCAAGAAAATATTTGCCTAGATATCTAAATACTAATGAAAAGCTTCTTTATAAAACCATCTTGGTAACAATTGCATCATGATTTAGTTTTTATTCATACATGTATATGTATCATATTCTTGCATGTTTTCATCATTTCATTCACAGAGCTTGTTACAAGATCAAAACGTAAGTTGACTTCTACACTTCCTGAATCACATACCAAGATAGGGAATATAAATATAGCTGTTCCTACCTTTCCTTCACCTGGCACTATAGAGAATGAACTAAATGACAATTTATTCAGTTTTGTTTATGATTCTGACTCTAGTATTCATTCTTCTGATGTCTTACTTAGTGTGAATGAAAAGCTCTCTTCCACAAGCAGCGAGGAACAGCTCACTGCTCGAGACTATCCAATATTGCAAAGAAAAGAAAGTAGAATGAAATACAGGTATTCAGCAATGCATGGTGCAGGGGACTATCCAGATATGAATGAATCAAATAAAGAGAATGTAGATGTAGATTCTGTAAGGAAGGAAGGTACCAGAAGATCAAAAATGAGGAGGGAACCAGATATGGCTGATTTCTTTGGAAGCTATGTGGGATATTTGAATAAAAATAACTCTCATAATGTCACTGTTTCTAAAGCACAACAAGTTATTGTTGATCAAACTAAAAAGGGGAAAATAACAAACTGCATTAATGGAACATTTAAGTCAGAGTCTGATACCAGAGTAGCTATTCACCAAGCTAAGGAAGAAGATATCAGTGAGTGCCCTAAAAGTGTTCCTGTACCAAGCAGATCAGAAAGGAAAGATATGGTGTTCAGAAAGCCCTTACATCCAATCACAATAAGAAATCTGAATGATATTGACTTATGTAGGTCTCCATTCATAACAGACGAAGGCAAAGATGAAGTTAGCCCCAAAAGTGAGACCAGTTCTACGAGAAAGCCACAAAAGCAGTTTCCATTTGATATGAAACTAGCTGAACAAGAAGAGAAGTCTACAGCAACAACAACTGAGAGTCCTTTAAGAGAGGTTTTTCCAACTGGTTACTTGTCATCACTTACCCAATCTGAACATCTCTCTCCATTTGTCAAAGCAATTGCTGCAAAGTACCAGCTCTTAAATGTAACTTCAGGCAAGGACAGTGGTAACCCAGAGGCAGAGCTAGAGAAGCAGAAAGTCGATATTGTTGCATCATCAAAAGATAACCTTGTAGTAACAGAAGAAGTGCAATCAGAAGTTATGAACAATCCAACTGAAAAACTGTATGTTATTGGAGATTTCCAAGAAAATGAAAGCAAAATAGAGACACTTATAAAGAGATACAAAGAAGAAGTTGCAGATAAAAGACAGAAATATTGTTCTGAAAAAGATGATAAGGAGATTGCATTTCAAACTCCATGCCCTAGCATTGATGCAAGTGGAGTTTGTGTTAAACAAAGCTTTTCAGATGAAGAGAGACTTAAATTTGAGAGAGATCTGGAGGAAAATCTTTTGATAGAAATGGAGGCTTATGAGAGTTTTATAAAAGAGGAAACTGATTCAAGTGAGCAAGATGTTCTAAATACGAGTTTTGTTTCTGATGATACTGAAGAAATGATGATAAAACCTAGGAGCAATGTGTTATGGGTGTCTCCTGCTAAAACCAAAGCAGCTATAAAATCCAAAGGCAAGGGGGATGAACAGATTGACTTACTGTCAAAAGAAGCTAATTGTGCTGCAGATTTTTGAAATCCTATCATGTAGAGAAGAGAAAACAACAGACTGTAAATGCATCAACATCCCCTATAGCAGAATTTGCAAGCTGTAATACAAGTATGGAGGAAAGCTTTTTGATAGAGTCACCACTGAAAGTGAAGACAGCTAAGCCAAGATACTCTAGTTCACCTGTTGTACAAGAATCTGCTAGCAAGGAAGAGTCAATTTCAATTCACAAAATTGATTTTAAAGATGAAATAACTCAGACACAAAGCTCAAATAAGAAACAACATTTCTTGGATAAAAATTGCATACTGGCTGAAGCACCTGTATCAGGATGGAAAAGTAAATTATCACTAAAGAAGCTTTTTGGAAGGAAAAAAAGGAATCCAGTCACTCTTCTCTCATTTAGTAAGTCGGAGGGCATGGTCAGTAGAGATGAAATGGATGGTATGGAAGTTAAGACTCCTGTACATAAGATGTCAGAGGGTTCACAGGCAGATGGAAAAGGTTCAACTAAAAACACCATGGAAAAATCCAAATTCATACATTGGGATGGTGTCACAAATTCCATTGAGACATTTTTCACAGAGAGACTGGAAGATTTTGAAAAGAATGAGACATTCCATAACAAATATGTGATGACTGGAAGTTATACAAGTAGCCTTGAGGAATACACTGTAGAGGACATTGATTTTGAACTTGAGAAATGCAGAGAATTTCTAGAGGAGGCAGCAAATGTGACACCACAGTCAGAGTATGAGGCCTGTCTACCGACAAACATTAAGGAGAGTGACAGTATCCATTTTACAGAACCTGCATCACTAGGGTACCTGGCTCTGCATGCTTTCAAGGTACATCTCAAATCAATACAAGAGGGTCTTCTATTTCCATCAGAGACACTAAAAATGACAAAAAACTCAGATGATGTTGATGCAGTCATATTGAGTGAAGAAGATATCGCTGACAATGAATTTGAAGTATCCCCAGATTCACCATCCTTAATTGATAGCATGGCAATAGACGTAAAGAAACTGAATTTGACAATGACTCCAACACAAAGTGATGCAGAAATGTCACAGAGCCTGAATGCGTTCTTACAGGAAGCACTAAAACCAATTGATGACCTTTCATTACAAGCTGAAAGTTCCTGTTCTGATGTTAGCAATGGGGATCATTTGGATGATGTAAGAGACCCTGAAGAGGCTGAAGATCCTATATGTAAAACACCTCAAACATCTTTAAATCTTGAATATTCTGATGATTTTAGAGATGAGGAAGACTCTGGAAGTGGTAGTGATATTTTTGAAGAGAGCCTAAGGCGGCGATTGAATGAGTCAATAGACAGATACCCAAGTTTTACGTACTGCTCGCCGATGAGTACCACAATAGATATGGTGGAGGAAGATGTACTAGATACGGAGGATGGGAACACTTATAATGGGAATGAATTAGGTAAAAGTTTGATGGAGGATGAACGAGAAAAGTCTCCCTGCAGTGAGGCTAGCTTGCTACCAAGTTATATCCATGGCATGTCTCTCGATAGCAATGACTACATTCCTAGATATCCTGGTATGGTATTTACACGTTCAGAATCGCCTATTGCCCCACTACCAACACCAGAGGATGAAAGAGGGCAAGATTTGGGTAAGGAGACCATCGATACAAGACACATGATAGTTAAAGATAGCATAACAGAAGAAATGCAGATAACTACTAAAGGCAATGGGGAAAAAGAACTTGGAAAAATTTTAGATAGTTTAGAAAATGAAAGTAAGTTATCCATGATGGAGGAGGATGCCTCACTAGAAAATTCTGTCATTTCAAAACATGGTTATCAAAAGATGGACGATACTAAAACCTCTTGTCAAACTGATAGATACCCCAGATTCACCCTGGGGTCATTACCTCCTTTGTATGAAGATGATGAGGACATATCATTTTGGAATGGAGGCATTGAGGAGACCAGTACACCTTCCACTGGATCAAAACCTAGAAGGCACAGAGTCAATGAATATCCAAGCAGATTTCTTGGTATAACTGCAGCAGAGTTTAGCCCTACAAAGCAAAATGATTGTAGTCGAGTTGTAAATACTGAGAGAGATTGTCTTTTAAATCATTGGACTGTGGATGAGATCGGTAAAATGGCCAAAGAGATAGTAGAGGAGATGTTTCTGGATGGAACCATCACAGATATGAAACATGAATTAAAAACTACTTGTAATAAAGTTAAGGAAAGGAAATCATTAGGGAAAAGGCCATTCCCTGAGAGTTATTTAAAAGAAAATGATTACAGTTTTTGCACAATGGAAGATACAGAAAGATTCTACACTGACATAGACACTGATGCTGATAATACTCTGGAGAGGTATTTCACTGATTATGACACTAGTCTAGATGGTACAAATTGAATGTCAGCAAAGTGCATTAATGATTTCAGATGCAGAGTTGAGTCCCTTTAAAGTACATTAAAATTGATAAAGATAATAAGATAGCAAGCAGTGTATAGGAAATTGAGTATGACAATTTTAAGGAAGGCCGTCCATAGCTGATGAATGGAAAGTATAGCAAGTACATTGTACCATAGAACTTCTTGGTAGAAACGTATTACATCAAATTACGTTTTTTTGCATTGTAACAAAAGTTGGCAACAGCAAGGAAAGGGAATTTTCTGAAAAAAAAGTGGCATCAAAATTTCATACAATCGTTTAATTTTTTGTGTCAACTGCAATGCATAGGGACACTTAGGGATCACTTTGTCCGTTGTTTATCTGTCTGTCACACTTGGATGTCACACCCTATATAAAAGTGATTCCTAAGTGTCACTTTGTTTCGCAAAAATGATTTTTTTTTTAATCTTATCGTTGTATAATATATGATATATTTTCAGAAAAAAATCTTACTGAGAAGGTCATTATGGAATTCATTTCAATGAAATAGAATTTGAAACAAAAAAGCTATTCAGAAAGTTAAAGAACTTTGATGACCAATTTTTAAAAATTGTATATAATTTTATTTCTCAGCTTTATATTTGAATTTTGTAGCCATGTTTGGTATCAAATAACTCGAGGCAAAGCACGTAGAATGAAAAGAAACTTATGCAAAAAAACTAAGAGTCCCCTTCGGCGTTGCCGGTAGGGGACTAATAATATTGGAGTAAAGAATTTGAGTATTTCATTGAAGTTTGCTTGCACATGAAAGACTTGACGTTTTTTGCCAAATGCTTGTATATCATTAGCATATAAAGTGACAAAAGACATCATCTTGAAGAAAAGTTGGTAGTTATGGACTGAAACCCTTAAATGTTTTCTATGAAGAGTGCATGATTAGATGTATAGTGTTTTTTTATGCCCCCAGAATCATAGATTTGGGGTCATATAGTTTTTGGCCGGTCTGTCTGTTTGTTCGTGACAAAAACTCTAACTTTGGGCATAACTTTTCAATGGTAAGTGACAGGGCTTTGATATTTCATAAGTTTTTTCCCTGTGACAAGACCTTTCAATTGATCCAAAATTTTTTACCGTGTGACTTTGACCTTGACCTTTGACCTACTTTTCAAAAACTTTAACATGGGGCATAAATTGTAAGTGATAAGACTTTGATATTTCACATGTGTATTCCTTATGACAAGACCTCTCCGTTGATACTAAATTTTTTTACCTTGTGACCTTGACCTTTGACCTACTTGAAAAACTTTTAACATTGGGCATAGATTTTGAATGGTAAGTGATATGGGTCTGATTTTTCACATGTGTATTCTTTGTGACAAGACCTTTATACTAACATTTTTGCCCTTGTGACCTTGACCTTTCAGCTTCAGAAAATGGTGTACATACTGACAAAGATGCAATGGGGGCATTCGTGTTTCACAAACACAGATTTTTTTAACCTAGATGTTGACCTTTGACCTACTTTACAAAAACTTAAACATTGGGCATAACTTTCGAATGGTAAGTGCTAGGGCTTTGATATTTCACATGTGTATTCCTTGTCACAAGATTTTTCCATTGATACCAACATTTTTTAACCTTGTGCCCCTGACCTTGACCTTTCACATACTTAACAGAGAATGGTGTTTACACTAAAAAAGATGCCAATGGGGGCATTCATGTTTCACAAACACAGGCTTTATTTTTAATTAGCAACATAGTTTTTAAGATTATATTGAATGGTTCAATGTATGCAAATCAGTTGTCACTGCACACCCAGCAACATTTAGTCACTGTTTCAAATCTACTGTTGTATTTGTTACTCTTACAATTTCATCTTGATAATACCTAAAGAATTGGAAGAGATGTGTCTATTCTATCATGTAAATTTCATGAATATACTGTTACAAGACCTTTATTTTGTTACCCGGTAGTTGACAAACTTTACAGAGTTAATTTTGAACTTAATTTTAATTTATAATTTTGATAGCTTTATTTCATTTTTCACTTGAGTAATTTTATGATAAGTTTCTTTTGATGCTAAGTTTTGACCTCGTTTTTGTGAACCTTTAACCTATGTTTACCTTCTTTCTTGTTAATGCTTGCAACTTTTGAGTCCTATATCATTAGTTAAATGTTTTGTTTTTGTCATACTTCTTACTCAAAGTAGGTATGTAAATTTGTGTGGGGTGAGACCAAAGGCCTTTGTTTTATACAAAGATTCTAGCCTATTTAATTGCAAGTCACCAGAAAAAAAAATAAAATAGAAGTCACATGAAATAATTTCAACACTTTTTGTATAATCTTTAAAATGTGCATTTATTACTTTTTTTATTAGCAACAAATTTACAGGGTTTTTATGCCCCTGGTCATTTGACCAAGGGGGCATAAAGCAATTGCTTTGTCCGTCTGTCCATCCGTCATTCCGTCCTGCTTTCAATAAAAGGGTATAAAATTTTAAGTTGAAATGATAGGGCTTTCATATTTTGCATGTGTATGTATCTTGAGAAGACACATCTTTTGATATCAAATTTGCTTACCTTTTACCTACTTTAAGTGTAGCCTGCAAAGCATAGCGACACCTAGGGATGAATTTTTTCAGTTTTAAAGGACAAAACATAAAATGCATATAAAATCTGTTTCTTCCAGAAACGTCTTGAAATTTTGTATAGTTCAAGTGATACATATGTTATGTCATATATATAACGGGTATTTTGAAATCTTATCACGTTTTTGAGATATCTTAGCAAATGGAAGGGGGGGGGGGGTGCAAACTAACAAGTTAAAGACTTGGTTATATCTCTTGAACCATAATGTTAGGGCTTTGATAATTTCACATGTGGATACCTCATGATCAGACCTTTCATTCGGGACCATGAGTTTTGACCTAGTGACCTTGACCGTGAAGTTTGACCTACTTTCAAAAGAACTATAGGCTATATCTCGTGTACTACAAAGGGTATGACTTTGATATTTCATATATGGATACCTCATGAGCAGACCTTTCATTTGAGACCTAGACTTTTGACTTAGTGCCATGGACATTGACCTTTGACCTACTTTTGAAAAAAATTAAACATGGGCTATATCTCATGTACTACAAAGGGTATGCCTATTTCTCCTGTGGATACCTCATGACAAGAGCTTTCATTTGATACAATGACTTTTGACCTAGTGACCTTGATGTTGACCTTTGACCTACTTATAAATTATTAGGGATAGGGCTTTGATATTTCACAAATAGATTTCTCATGACCAGAGCTTTCTTTTGATTTGACTTTTGACTAGTGTCCTTGGCATTTATTTTTATGAAATTGCCATTTTACTATCAAAGACCTGCACGGTGAGCGATGTTGTCTTCTGTCAAGTCTTATTCTATGTTTCAAACTTCACTTTATCGCTTGAAGTATTACTGGTAGGGCTTAAATAATCCACATGAAGATAACTTGTGGCAAGACAATTGTTTTCAGACCATGATATTTGACCTTTACATGTATCTTGAAATTTGACCTACTTTTCAAAACTTTAAACTTTGTCATAAATTTTGATTGGTAAGTAAGTGATAGGGCTTTTATATTTCATAGATGCATTCCTTTTGGAATTACCATGCCTTAAGTATCAAAAGTTTGAAAAGATAACAGGTTTCATATTCTCAAAGCTGCCACTGGGGGCATTTATGTTTCACTAACATAATTTTTGTTTTTTTCACTGTTTTTCAAATAAACAAAACTCTTGATTTTTGACACAAACCCATTCGTTTTCCTTCATTAATTTATCTTCATGTAGTGATCATTGGACATGAATCATATAATTTCACATTCTCTAATCAAAAATAGTATACCTTACAAGTATTAGCTTTCCAAAAAAGCTTGGTCGATATCAACATTTCTTTAATCCCGCAATATCATGCAGATATTACTTTCATCTGCAATATTTAAATTCATAATTGTGATACCTAAGCGTTGTCATGACGACATGTCCTATTTTTGTGAAGTGGGAGGTTATGGGAATGCCTGTCTCATGTCACGTGTTTTTCACTAGTCACGAAAACGTTTCTTTCATAAGGATAATTCAATGTTGCGCATTGTGGAATCTGACGGACTCAATTAGGAACTTTCTCCTATTGACAGCATCCGGTCTACAAATCTAGTAAGGTCGATTTCTTGAAATCGACCAATAATTATGCACCAATTTCCAACTGCACATCTGTATATATTTTTATACCTTGATATAGGAAGTAACAACTCGAAGGTTAATGCCACATATTAAGGAAATAATGTTAATTGCATAAAAAGAAATTGCTTATATTCATTTACCGCACTTGCAGGTATGTTAATCAAACAAAGTGTCAAATTCCAGAGGTGTTCAAGTTTACATTCATTTCAATACTATTCAGTCATGGTATCTGATTAATAGTAACTTCGACTTTTTGATGACAAATACTTTATAACATACTGCTCATTAATCAAAATTGCAAGAATGGTTAATCACATTGATAATCAAGACAAGAAAATGTTCAGGATCAAGGTCACACCTCTTCTTTACTAGCAAGAACAAATTGAATCCGCATTCAGAGGCAAAGTTGGTCAAACTTTCTTCATGACCATTTTGGAAAGTAATATTTTCATGAAATTTCATATTTGGGTAGGACTTTTGACCAAAAATTATAAAATAATCGAAATGCTGTTGCGAAGTTGCTTGGTTGCCATGATAATCAGGTCATAAGATACCAAAATTTGAAAATTTAACAATTTCAAATCTTACTGTGTCTCATACAAATTGTTCATAATTTCTTTTATTTAGCTCTACTGGTCTCAGACCAGTCGAGCTTATGCGATAACCCGGCGTTCGTCCGTCTGTCCGTCCGTAAACAATTCTTGTGCTCGCAACACCTCTGAAACCACTGGTGATAGAAAGTTAATTCTTTTTGCATCCTACTTGGTATGTGGTCTAGTTGTGCACCTGACATTTGGTTTCAGCCCCTGACCCCCGGGATCTTAGAAAATGGGCATGGTTATGAAATTCTATGTAATCTTGTGCTCACAACTCCCCTTACACTATAAATGATGCAGACTTAATTCTTTTTGCAATATGATGGGTCTGTAGTCTAGTTGTGCACCTGATATTTTGTTTGGTCCCCTGACCCCCAGGGTCTTAGAAAATGGGTGTGGTCATTTTTTCCTATATAACTATGTAGTCTTGTGCTCGCAACTCCTCTGACACTATTAATGATGCAGACTTAATTCTTTTTGCAATATGATGGATCTGTAGTGTAGTTGTGCGTAGTTGTGCACCTGATATTTTGTTTGAGCCCCTGACCCCCAGGGTCTTAGAAAATGGGTGTGGTCATTTTCTCCTATACAACTCTATTTAATCTTGTGCTCGCAACTCCTCTGACACTATAAATGATGAAGACTTAATTCTTTTTGCAATGTGATGGATCTGTGGTGTAGTTGTGCACCTGATATTTTGTTTGAGCCCCAGACCCCCAGGGTCTCAGAAATGGGTGTGGTCATTTTCTCCTATATAAGTATTGGATATACGCCGAAAACAATTCATTCTTAAAGATATTGGACAGTTTGAGGCCCGCAGGGCCGAAAACTGTCCAATATCTTTCAGAATGAATTGTTTGAGGCGTATATCGTACTTAAAACATTGATCACTATTCAAAGTGGCATGACCTTTGACTTGTTCTTATTTTATGTTAATTGCCTTTACTGTAACGAAATGTAATCACTCAAGGTTCTAACCTTCTCGCTATTAGCTGTAGGGAGTCGTTCATGTAAGAAGATAACGCAGATGAAATTTTCAATTACAAAAAAATTGTGACAAATTATGACGCCGATTCCGTAAACCGAGACGAAATTGGATGCAATTTTTGGGGAAAAAATCAAGGAGAATACTTTGCGTTTAGTTTTTTGATTTAGTTGTTAAAGCTTCTTCGGATCTATAAAATAAAAGGGCGTGTCTCTAAAAGTACCGAAAAGAAATCAGTGGGGAGGTTCAACTTACTATGGTCAAATAAAACGTCAAAGGCTGGATTTAGGTAAGGTTTTTCGGACTATCTCAGAAAGAGTCGAGCAAAAATCTTTATTACAGTAGAATTTAAAAATATAAAATTAAACCGAAGAAAAGAAGAAAAAAACGGGCTGAACTATAGTGTCTCTTACATTGTCATTTCCGACACAACGGCCGATTCTTTAGACATATAAGATTGTGCTGGATTTTGTCAACTCCGGAAAAAAATAGCAAAAATTGGAAAACATGGAATTCTTGTCGCGTGAATTCTAAATAAGGATTATAACAGTTGTCCTGTAGATGTCAAAGTACATTTACCTGTGACTGTCCAATATTTAATCTAGGTCGCGTATATTTTTTTCTAATAAACGCGACCTACATTTGATATTGGACAGTCAAAGGTAAATTTCGGACCGTTCGAACAAAGACATGACGTCACATCAATGTTTTAACTCTATGTAATATTGTGCTTGCAACTCCTCTGACACTATAAATGATGGAGACTTCATTCTTTTTGCAATATGATGGGTCTGTGGTCTAGTTGTGCACCTGATATTTTGTTTGAGCCCCTGATCCCCAGGGTATGGGTGTGGTCATTTTTTCCTATATAATTGTGCTCTCTACTCTTCTAAAGCTATTAATGATGGAGAGTTAATTCTTTATGCAATATTATGGATCTGTAGTCTTGTTGTGTCAATGATAGTTCATTTGAGCTAGCAGCACCTTGCCCCTAGGATCTTGGAAAATGGGTGTGGCATTCTTTTTTTGAAATACTATATCTCGGATATTATGAATTATATGAGTGATATTCTACTTGCAGTCTAATCATGCTAATGGATGTGTTGTTTTGTCGTGCTACTTATAATTTGTTAGAGCACCTGCTCCCTATGGTCTTTGGTTTAAAAAAAAAAGACAGGAAATTGATGTTTTAGAAAAAAAAACAACCAGGAGAGCTACAGTCTCGTCAGAGACTTCTGGTTTTTTATGCCCCGGGAATCAAAGATTCGGGGGCATATAGTTTTTGGCCTGTCCGTCTGTTTACATGTTTGTCTGTCTGTTTGTCCGAAAAACTTTAACATTGGACATAACTTTGAATGGGAGGTGATAGGGCTTTCATATTTCACATGTGTATTCCTTGTGACAAGACCTTTTCATTGATACCAAAATTTTTGACCTCGTGACCTTGACCTTGACCTTTGACCTACTTATCAAAAATTAACATTGGGCATAACTTTTGATTGGTAAGTGGTAGGGCTTTCATATATCACATGTGTATTCCTTGTGACAAGACCTTTCCAATGATACCAAAATTTTTGACCTTGTAACCCTGACCTGGACCTTTGACCTACTTTACAAAAACTTTAACACTGTTAATAAATTTTAAATGGGAGGTGGTAGGGCTTTCATATTTCACATGTGTATTCCCTGTGACAAGGCTTTTCCATTTATACCAAAATTTCTGACCTTGACCTTTGACCTTCTTTTCAAAAACTTAAACATTTGGCATAACTTTTGAATGGTAAGTGGTAGGGCTTTGATATTTCACATGTGTATTCCTTGTGACAAGACCTTTCCATTGATACCAAAATTTTTGACCTCGTGACCTTGACCTTTGACCTACTTTTCAAAAACTTCAACATTGGGCATAACTTTTGAATGGTAAGTGGTAGGGCTTTCATATATCACATGTGTATTCCTTGTGACAAGACCTTTCCAATGATACCAAAATTTTTTATCTTGTGACCCTTACCTGGACCTTTGACCTACTTTACAAAAATTTAACATTGGGAATAAATTTTGAATGGTAAGTGATAGGGATTGACATTTTATATGTGTGTTCCTTGTCACAAGCTTTTTCCATTGATACCAAAAATTTTTAACCAAGTAACCCTGACCTTGGCCTTCCACATACATGTACTTAACAGAAAATAGTTTTTATACTAACAAAGATGCCACTGGGGGCATTCATGGTTCACAAACACAGGCTTTTTTCAATTAAAAAAAGAGGCTATATAATATTCAACTGTATGAGTTATTTTTTTACACATTTTATCAGTAAACATGGTTACCATGGTAATAAATACTGCTTATTCTGACAAAATTCTCTAAGATGTTAAATTCAGTTTGCTTTGAGTTAGATAATAAGCAATTTTATCTGTTGTTTTGGAAGTATTTGAAATATACACTAAAGTTAGTAGGTTATTAAGAATCTAAAGGGGTAGGGGCAAAAGTGACCATTTTTGGCCCATATCAAAATTTTTAGAAAGGTTTAATTTTCTTATTCATTATGCTTCTTATGAACAAGAAATAACAAATTTTATGTGATTTTTCGAAAACCCTGCCTTTTAGGGCAAAATGATTAAAAGTTGAGCACTATGTCTTCACATTAGAAATTCAGAATTTTAGCAAGGGACACATATACCTACAGTTGTAAGCCCTAGAGCAAGGGCTTGTAACAGTTTCATACTCATACGGGACATTCCTTTTTATATTCTGAATGTACATGGAAAGTATAACTTTGTTACATGCGCTTGCTCTATATATACCATAAACTATTATGTTAAAATCTGATTGTTATCATTTTACCACTAATTTCCATAGTAGTGATCAATTTTGGCGGGAAATAACACTCATATTAGTTGATTATATCTATATTCAATTCAGTTTCAATAAACAACAATATCTCTACTCTTATTTGAAAGATAAAAAATAGTATGAAAACAATTTTTGAAAATGGCAAAAAATTGGGCCAAAAACCCCTTTCCATAGCAACTGTTTCCATTGGTTTGAAATATTTATAAATTGGACTTTCTGAGTTTAAGGAATAACAATATCCACTTGATAGCCAAAGTGCGATAACATCTTGATGTCACATATAATTCACTCTTTCAAAAAACTTAAATTAAATGGATGGGGTAAATGTTGACATGACAACCATTTAACAAATATCAAATTTTAAAATTTAATGTTGTTATAATAATTTTCATTCCATAAGAAATGACTTTACCCATAGAATTTATTATGATAAAAGCTAGACAAACTTATGTATTGATTCCATGGAAACAAGACCAATTTACACAAAATTACTTCCTTGTTTTTGACTTTTTTTTTAAAGATTTTAAAATTTAATCTCTTATAAAGTTAGAAAGGAAATAGCTTTGTGACATTTTAAAGTAAGTTGCTTAAATATTTGTGTAACAAAAAGTTTTCTCTAGATCACAGCATTTTGAGTTTGTACATGAAAATTATATTTTATTTATTGTTCTAATGTTCATGTCTTCTCAATTTCTTTGATACAAGTGCTACTTAAGCTATCATCTATTACATGAGAACCTCTATACAGCAAATGAACAAAGAAGGGTGTAATATAATAGAAAGGAAAAAAAAACCAGAATTTAAAAGATATATTCTTTCTCTATATAAGTTACTTGTTTCCAAGGTATTTTTGTTGTGAAGAATCAAGGACAATAAAGTTTTTTTAGAATTGAAATTTTGTGTATGTAGGTTGTCCAGTAAGTTTCTTGTTAGAAGTTTATAGTTCTTACTTGGGAGTTTATTGTCAATTGTTAAGAGTGAGTTTATTGTTTATATTGTTAAGTGTTGTTTGTGTAATGTTTCTGAATAAAGTTATGTAATAATTTCAGAGATGTTTTTACATTGAAGAGGACATTAACAGTGAATTTAATTCTTTGCTTTTAGTTCACCTGAGCAAAGCTCAAATTAGCTATTTTCATAACGTGCCGGCCAATGTCTGTCCTTTGTAAATTTTTAACATTTTCAACATCTGTGCAAATGCTGCATGGAATTTCATGAAGCTTTACAGGATGCAAGTATTCAATGCCACTATGAATTTGTGTTTCTCGAACTGATCAATCAACAAATATGGCCACCAAGGGCTCTGATTGGCTGACACATTTTCGACATCTTCTATGCAATTGCTTTACAGAAATTCAAGAAACTTACAGAAAGTAAGTACTCAAGGTCCTCTACCAAATTTATGTTTTTCAACAAGTAAGTATGGCTGCCAAGGGCTCTGATTGGCTGACACATTTTCAACATCTCCGCGGCACAGAATTTCACGAAACCCTTTAGGATGCAAGTACTCAAGGTTCGTTACCAAGTTTGTTTTTTGTTTTTTTTCTTTGGGAATATCAGTCAACAAATATGACCGCTAAGGGCACTGATCGGCTTACACATTTTCGACATCTCCACTGCAACCACTGCAAAAAATTTCATGAAATTCTTTAAAAAGGAAGTGTTAAAGTAAAAGTCCTCTACCAAATTTGCCACTTTCAGCCTTATGTCTGCAAGTCAGGTGAGCTATTTTACTTGCACTTTTATCTCTTCACCGAAATTCATGAAACCTAATATAAAGGAAGTACTCAAGGTCCTTTCCCAAATTTGTGTTTTTCAACAAATCAATCAACAAGTGTGGCAGCCAAGGGCTCTGATTGGCTGACACATTTTCAAGCTTTTGTCATACACAATTGCATCTGTCCTTCACAAACTTTATACATTTTCATTTTCTTCTCTCAAATGAAGCAGATAATCTGAAAAGCAAATCAGCTATAATATGGTTTCACATGCCCATTGGTTGTGACAAGAATTTTTATTAGTCCCCTACCGGCTCGCCGGAGGGGACTTTTAGTTTCCACCCTGTTTGTCTGTCCGTCACACTTTAGTTTTCCAGACTTTTTTTCGCTGTCATTGCAGATATTGATCTCATTTTTGGTATGTGAGTTTATCTCAATGTGATACAGATCAAGATCGAGTTTGGTTCTGTTTGACGTATTTTGACAAGAGTTATGGCCCCTGAACTTCATGAAATTCTCAGTTTTCCAGACTTTTTTCGCTGACGTAGTTGATATTGATCTCATTTTTGGTATGTGAGTTTATCTCAATATGATACAGATCAGGTTTGAGTTTGGTTCCGATTGACTTATATTTATGCCCCCCTTCGAAGAAGATGGGACATACAGGTTTGCCGCTGTCGGTCTGTCGGTCGGTCCGCGACATCAGTTTCCGTTCAATATCTCTGGAATGGATTCACATATTGAAATGAAATTTTGTATACAGACACATCAAACAAAAATCTATGTCAAGTTCATATTTGGGTCTGATCAAAAAAATTTTGACAGAGTTATGCCCCTTGCATTTCGAAAAATACCAAAATTTCAGGGTTTCCGTTCAATATCTCTTGAATGGAGTTACATATTGAAATGAAATTTTGTATAAAAACACATCAAATGAAAATCCAGGTCAAGTTTGTGTAAAGGTCCGATCGAAAAAATTTTGACAGAGCTATGCCCCTTGCACTTCGAAAAATACCAAAATTTCAGGGTTTCTGTTCAATATCTCTTGAGTGGAGTTACATATTGAAATGAAATTTTGTATACAGACACATCAAATGAAAATCTAGGTCAAGTGTATATTTGGGTCCGATCAACAAAATTTTGACAGAGTAATGCCCCTTGCACTTCGAAAAAAAACCAAAATTTCAGGGTTTCTGTTCAATATCTCTTGAGTGGAGTTACATATTGAAATGAAATTTTGTATACGGATACATCAAATGACAATCTAGGTCAAGTTCTTATTTGGGTCCAATCAAAAAAATTTGGACAGAGTTATGCCCCTTGCACTTTGAAAAATACCAAAACTTCAGGGTTTCTGTTCAATATCTCTTTGAGTGGAGTTACATATTGAAATGAAACTGTTACTTTATACCCCCATAGGTTGTATCAATGCAAGTATAAAGTTGTGACGGACTTTAATCACAGAAGGGGTAGGGGGGCATTAATGTTTTACAAACATGACTTTTAACTTGTTACAAGAGTTTTGGCCCCAGGACAGTTTTCCAGACTTTTCTTCCAAGGTATTGCAGATGTTGAAATAATTATTTATTTGTGATTACTTCTTAGTGCTGTACAGCGCTCAACTTAGAGTTTGGTTCCGATTGACCTATTTTCACAAGAGATATGGCCCCTGGACTTAGCAAATTTAATGAAGTTTTTTCCAGACTTTTCTCGCCTGTTGTTGTAAATATTTAAATGATTTATTATATGTGATTACATCTTAGTGTTATACAGATCAAGTTCTAGTTTGGTTTTGATTGACCTAGGTTCACAAGAGTTATGGCCCTTGGACTTAGCAAATTTCATGAAATTCTCAGTTTTCTTGACTTTTTTCCATGGTATTACAGATATTGAAATCATTTTTGGTATGTGAATATATCCCAGTGTGATACAAATCAAGTTCGTGTTTCAATTTGATTGACCCATTTCTACAGGAGTTATGGCCCCTGGACTTAGCAAATTTCATGAACTTCTCAGATTTCAGTCTTCTCATGCCTGTTCTTGTAGATATTGAGCTGATTTTTGGTATGTAGATACATTATAGTCTGATAAAGAATAAGTTGAAGTTGGGTTTGATTTATTTGTTCTTACAAAAGGTATGGCCTCATAGCAAATTTCATTATTTTTTTCTGTTTTCCAGACCTTTTTCTAAAACACATATTGAACTTATTTTGATGTTGGATTCATCTTTTGGTGTAAGTACAGGTCAAGACAGAGTTGAAGGACATGGATTAATGCAGGTAGGGGACTTATATCGCTTGCGATTCATAAAAATTTTTTATGTAATAACCTTTGATCCAGTAATCTTGACCTTACACATATACCCTCCTGTTATAAGTAAAAAGGTGCCCACAAGGGCAAATTTTTCACAAATGAATTTTATTCATTCTATTCTGACTTAAGTATATCTGTCTTTGTCTCTCCTTTGCTGATTTGTTGTTGTTGTTTTTTTCTCTTTTTATTGGTGCAAGTTGTTTTTGTTGAGAACTTTGGGTAGAAAAGTTATGGACATGTAAACGCAACATAACTCAACACATAGCACAGTGGTGAATATAAATGTCAACTAACCTAAGGAACTGGTTGAATCCATATTATAGCTTGTGACCAACCAAAACTTGGTAAAGCCCACAAGGTTTGATAACTTGTCTTTGAGAAGAAAAAATGCATGCCAAACAAATTAATTCAGTAGCCATTCTCTTCTTCTATGAGTCACTCACTAGGTCGAAAAAGTAAGGCCCCAAATCACGAGACCATGGTATAGCACCACAATTCCAATACATACCTCATAGATCTTGACTTTATTAAAGGACTATTGCCTGCCAACTTACCATAATATTAGATCAGTGACAACTTCAGTTAAATGATTATACATATCCTGTACCTTGCCTTTGTAAGGTTATAGCATTCCTTTCATCAAGGTATGATACTTTTATGGTTCCTGTAATCGAGATTTTACAATGGGAAAAGGAATAAAATGTTATTAAGATCTTGAACAAGCTCCAAATCTATTATCTGTCAGTAGGTAAATATAACTTTGTTGGTTTTCTTGTGTTTTTCAAGTTTATAGTTTAAAATGCCATGTTTTGTTTTGTTATAGTTTGTTTCAAGATTTTGGTTTAACACATTGAGGATGAGCATATAAGCTCCGATTCCTGTTGATAAAGTTTAAATCGTGACATATCAAATCATTTCATGTATTTGTTTTTACTAACGTTCTAATTTACTTCCCTCTCCTCTTGAAAACTTCCTGACTTGAACGAGTAACTTGTTCAAGTTATTACATTTATGTACATTGTTGATTATCTTATGATTATAAAGCTATGTCTCGTAAAGCTAGAGCACCACCTAGACGTGAGTTTCTTATTTTCATCCTAAATTCTATATTTACATGTGTTTTAATTTGTAGTATTGGGTTGCTTTCATGATCCCAGAGATCCTGGGTCATACAGTTTCTAGCTGTACTTGACTTGCCTTATTCCTTATAACTCACTTCTACTGGTACAAAAATATTTTTCTTGTCAATTTGACCATTGACTAAATATCAATTTTTGCCAGTGAAAAGGGAAAAGATTATTTTACAATATTATTTCACACACATCTTGTTTTTACTGTCATTTGTTTTGAACATTTTGAATTGTGCTAGACTAAGTGTAATTTTCTATGATTATATTCCTTCCATTACAGCGTCGGTGGAGAAAGCTGTAGTTAGATACTCTTATACGGCAGAAAATGATGACGAGTTAACTCTGAGTGAAAGCGATGTAGTTACGGTGCTAGACAAAAATCTGGAGGATGCTGGTTGGTGGAAGGGAGAATTAAATGGCAAAGTAGGAGTGTTCCCTGATAATTTTGTAGAACTTCTACCTCATGAGGATGTGAGTAGTCCACCATGTTATTTGAAATAATTTCCTTATTTCCTTTTCCCAATGCTATATAAGCTGTCATGTCACACTAATAATCAATATGCCCATGTACAATTGATTTTGAGTTTTTGATGTGCTTCTGTGAGTTAACTTTTGACAACAAAGGCTGCATTATCATGCAATGTGAATTTTAATGTTGAGTTTGCACTTGTAAGCTTCCCTTTGTACTAAAATTAGCAGGTAGAGAACAAAATAGTTGGTTTAACTTTTTGATGATTTTCAGAATTTGAATCTTTTTAGGTCAGTCAAAAATTTTCTTCTCGAGTGAGTCAGCTTTGCCTAACTCTACCTTGCTTTATAGTTACACAATGGTGGTCTAACCATTTTGATAGCTACGTAGCATGTACTGCTGTGTATTAATGCTAATGATGATTATTTATGCTACTGACCTGCAGGAGTTAAACATGAGAGAATATATTTAGCAAACTTTATATGTTAATGAACAATCTCATCTTATTTTCTGTCTTGTTTGCTTTTAGAAAAAAGTTTAAAATGCTTCAGAAAATTAAAAAATGATGCATTTCTCCTCATGAGATCTTTTTATTTACCTCACACAACATTCATTCAACATGTTCAAGTAATAGGAATTAATGTTCACACATTCAGTTTTGACATAATGATGATTGATCCTTTGATGTTTTAAATGAAGTTCCTTTGTCATCTAAACTCAATGGATATTTTTTAAATGGAGATGGGGAATATGAGGAAACATACTCAGTGTTCTTTTGAGCAGAACCAAAATTGTGACAAATGTTGAAAATATCATCAGACATTTCTCCTTCAGTCCCCACCTTTAACTCTGTCTCTCCAACCCACCTTTCCTCCTTGAAACAAATTTTGAGTACTAACTCTTCACTGACTGATAAAATTAACATAACTTGAAATTGACAAATATTTTAGAATTATTATACATAAGAAAAGTCACTTTAGATGACCTTGTTTTTAGCAGTTTATGTATAAGATCCCACTCGATCCTGAATATCTTCATCCTTCCTGTTTCCGTGAACAAATTCCTTACATGTTTGTTATTTGTGCAAATTTTAAAGTGCAACTTAGATAAATCTCAGCTGAGAAACTCATTGTTAGTTTGACTTTTCGTCATATACTAACATAAAAGGTGTATAAAGTCATTGTAAAATGGTAGATACAAAGTCGTGTGAAATAAGATGGTAAATGTTTTGAATTGTCAATTTCCTGTGTTGGTTTCAGCATAATTCTGGCAAACAAAATCAGCCTGCATCCACCGTTCTCAGCAAAATACCACCACAAGTATGTCACATTTGTGTAACCCTGTTAAACCACCTTTTGCTGTGTGATTCTCCTCAAACTTATAAATCACATAGAAAAAAATCCATCACAATAAACTGAGGAATTAATGGAAAATTTACCTCTCTCAGGAATTACAAAACATCCTATTTTCATGCTCCCATAATAAGAGATTTAGGGGCATAAAGTTTTTGGTATGTCTATCTGTATGTCAACAAAAATTTAACCCTGGCAATAAGTATTGATTGGTAAGTGAAAGGGTTTCTTTTGGCAAAACCTTTCTATTGGTATCAAAATTTGTGACCTTGACCTTGCAGATTGACCTACTTTTGAAAAACTTGAACTTTAGTCATAACAATTAGGCTTTCATATTTTACATATATATTCCTGGTGGCAAGATCTTTCCATGAGTACCATATTTTATACTCCCGTCATACAACAGTGGGATTGCGCTGCCCCTCTGTCTGTCTGTCTGTCCCCCTTCCTTATTGGCACAATATAACCAAAACTGTCAGCCCCAGGAAATTCAAATTTACCATGTTGATTATAGCGTATAGCAAGAGGAAAAAACACTATATATCAGGCGCAGATCCAGAGTGGGAAGAGGTTTATAGCTCACCTGAGCCATAGGCTCAAGTGAGCTATTGTCATAGTGTTGCGTCTGTCGTCCGTCGTGTTGTCCGTCGTTGTCCGTCGTCGTAAACTTTTCACATTTTAAACTTCTTCTCCAGAACGGCTGAAGGGATTTTGATGAAACTTGGTAGGTATGAAGTACTCATGGTCCCCTACAAGTGGTGTTGTTTTTTGTCCGGATCTGTCAACAGGTGGCGCCACCACAGCCAAAAGTAGGTCACGGGGGGTACCCTCCTTTGACAAACTTCTTCTTCAGAACCGAAGCATGTATCGACAAACCGAAAGCATCAGGATGATCTAGAGAGATGTCTTAAGAAGTGTTGTTATTTTTGGTTCCACTTCGAAGTCAAATTTTTGATGCGTTTTTGACGTCTTTTCGGACTAAGTCAGAAATGCACATTTTTGCACTATTTCTTTAAATAACTCAAGAAGTGTATGATTTTACACACTCATTTACTACATATTTATCATATTTAACTTATTTAATGCTTTGATATGTATTTTATGCTTAAATTTTATTTTTTTGATTTTTTATGATTTTTTTTCTTATGTAAAAAGGAAGGGGGGGGGGGTGATTTTCATACATTTTCTGCTTCTTTTCTATAACCACTCTTCAGATTGTCATGACAATTTGTAGGTATGAGGCACTCATGCATGGTACCCTACAAGTGAAAGAATTTTGTCAAGATATCCACTTTTGGATTTTTAAGGAATATTTTTTAAGATTGTACATAGGTATAATGTATGTTTTCCATGCCCAATGGACCCATGGGGAGTGGCTTCAAACCCCGGCGGGACCCCAACAAAATTTTTTTCCCCTTTTTAGCTCACCTGAGCCATAGGCTCTAGTGAGCTATTGTCATAGTGTTGCGTCTGTCGTCCGTTGTCGTCGTCGTCGTCGTCATCGTCCGTCGTCGTAAACTTTTCACATTTTAAACTTCTTCTCCAGAACGGCTGAAGGGATTTTGATGAAACTTGGTAGGTATGAAGTACGCATGGTCCCCTACAAGTGTTGTTGTTTTTTGTCCGGATCTGTCAACAGGTGGCGCCACCACAGCCAAAAGTAGGTCACGGGGGGTACCCTCCTTTGACAAACTTCTTCTTCAGAACCGAAGCATGTATCGACAAACCGAAAGCATCAGGATGATCTAGAGAGATGTCTTAAGAAGTGTTGTTATTTTTGGTTCCACTTCGAAGTCAAATTTTTGATGCGTTTTTGACGTCTTTTCGGACTTAGTCAGAAATGCACATTTTTGCACTATTTCTTTAAATAACTCAAGAAGTGTATGATTTTACACACTCATTTACTACATATTTATCATATTTAACTTATTTAATGCTTTGATATGTATTTTATGCTTAAATTTTATTATTTTTAGCTCACCTGAGCCAAAGGCTCTAGTGAGCTATTGTCATAGCGATCCGTCCGGCGTCCGGCGTCTGTCGTGTGTCTGTCGTAAACTTTTCACATTTTCGACTTCTTCTCAAGAATGGCTAAAGGGATTTTGATGAAACTTGGTAGGTATAAAGTACTAATGATCCCCTACAAGTGTTGTTGTTTTTTGTCCGGATCCCTCAACAGGTGGCGCCACCACAGGCAAAAGTAGGTCACGGGGGGTACCCTCCTTTGACAAACTTCTTCTTCAGAACGGAAGCACGTATCGACAAACCGAAAGCATCAGGATGATCTACAGAGATGTCTTAAGAAGTGTTGTTATTTTTGGTTCCACTCCGAACTCAAATTTTTGACGCTTTTTTAGCTCACCTGAGCCAAAGGCTCTAGTGAGCTATTGTCATAGCGATCCGTCCGGCGTCCGTCGTCCGTCGTGTGTCGTGTGTCGTGTGTCGTCTGTCGTCTGTCGTCTGTCTGTCGTAAACTTTTCACATTTTCGACTTCTTCTCAAGAATGGCTAAAGGGATTTTGATGAAACTTGGTAGGTATAAAGTACTAATGGTCCCTTACAAGTGTTGTTGTTTTTCGTCCGGATCCCTCAACAGGTGGCGCCACCACAGGCAAAAGTAGGTCACGGGGGGTACCCTCCTTTGACAAACTTCTTCTTCAGAACGGAAGCACGTATCGACAAACCGAAAGCATCAGGATGATCTAGAGAGATGTCTTAAGAAGTGTTGTTATTTTTGGTTCCACTCCGAACTCAAATTTTTGACGCTTTTTTGACGTCTCTTCGGACTTAGTCAGAAATGCTAATTTTTGCACTATTTCTTTAAATAACTCAATAAGTGTATGATTTTACACACTCATTTACTGCATATTTATCATATCTAACTTAATATTTGCTTTGATATGAATTTTATGCTTAAATTTTATTTTTTTGATTTTTTATGAATTTTTTTCTTATGTAAAAAGGAAGGGGGGGGGGGGGTGATTTTCATACATTTTCTGCTTCTTTTCTATAACCACTCTTCAGATTGTCATGACATTATGTAGATATGAGGTACTCATGCATGGTACCCTTCAAGTGAAAGAATTTTGTCAAGATATCCACTTTTGGATTTTTAAGGAATATTTTTTAAGATTGTACATAGGTATAGTGTATGTTTTCCATGCCCAATGGACCCATGGGGAGTGGCTCCAAACCCTGGCGGGACCCAAACAAAAATTTTTCTTCCCTTATTAGCTCACCTGAGCCAAAGGCTCTAGTGAGCTATTGTCATAGCGATCCGTCCGGCGTCCGTCGTCCGTCGTGTGTCGTGTGTCGTCTGTCGTCTGTCTGTCGTAAACTTTTCACATTTCGACTTCTTCTCAAGAATGGCTAAAGGGATTTTGATGAAACTTGGTAGGTATAAAGTACTAATGGTCCCCTACAAGTGTTGTTGTTTTTCGTCCGGATCCCTCAACAGGTGGCGCCACCACAGGCAAAAGTAGGTCACGGGGGGTACCCTCCTTTGACAAACTTCTTCTTCAGAACGGAAGCACGTATCGACAAACCGAAAGCATCAGGATGATCTAGAGAGATGTCTTAAGAAGTGTTGTTATTTTTGGTTCCACTCCGAACTCAAATTTTTGACGCTTTTTTGACGTCTCTTCGGACTTAGTCAGAAATGCTAATTTTTGCACTATTTCTTTAAATAACTCAATAAGTGTATGATTTTACACACTCATTTACTGCATATTTATCATATCTAACTTACTTTTTTTCTTAGATTGTCATGAAACTTGGTAGGTATGAGGTACTCATGGTTCCCTACAAGTGAAAGAATTTTATCAAGATATCATTCATTTGGATTTTTACGGAAAAACATTTATAGATACAATGTAGGTTTTCCATGCCCAATGAACCCAAGAGTAGTGGTTCAAACCCCGGCAGGACCCCACTTTTGCAGGTTTTTTTTTTCTGCTTTTTTATATTTATCGTTAGAATAGAAAGTGTGAAAGAATTCTGTCAAAATATCAACTTTTAGATTTAAACAGACAAGCTAGTTTGGCTTTGTGTACTTATTTTCGTACGTCGAAATAACTCAGGCACATATGCAATCAAATATATATAACTCTGAATTTATTTTTGAGATGTTGACTTTTTCCATACATGCATATTATATAACAATTAACCTATATAGTGATTATTTTCTCCGCTTTATTTTTGTATCTATGGTAAACAAAGTCGCCATATATCTTGTGTTACAGATTTGATTGGTTAATTCCTCCACGCCCATTTAATAGTCACGGTGGGTAATCTCGCAACGCAGAACACTAGGTTTATCTAAAATTTCGTGTATTACAAATTATTTTTCGCAAAAAGGGGAATGTGATGCAGTGTAAGGATGCCTTAGATACGAGTTTTATCGAAAGTAAGAGAGGTAATATCCTTTTATAAAGCCGAAAAACTATCGGCATGATTGGTGTACATGAAAGTGAAAGTAGAACGCCGATCGTGTTTGTGCATTATAAAAAGCTATAATATCCACCTTATTTTGGATACAACTCATAGTTAGGGCGTTGTTACACTGCATCACATTTCCCTTTTTGTAATAAATTATCTATTTTGCGCAAAAATATTGAAAAATAAATTGTTCTGCGTTGCGAGATTACCCACCGTGTTAGTACTGTACAAGTGATACATTTCAGGAGATTAATAGATGATCTATCGTGCAAACAAAATAGTACTGCCGGTATTTAATAGATTTTATTTAAGGAGGCTCAATAATGGTTTGACGTCATCAGATATCGAGTGCAGTACTTTTATATGTGGCCTTTTTTAGTTTTCGGCCCTCAAACTCCTCCATAATTCGCTTGTTTCTTGACGGATTCCGACATGTTTGGTATCGATGGAAACAGAAAATTACCATCTACAATCTGAGTGTAATAAATATTTAGTCAAATGTATCGATTGATTTATATATACAAAAATATCCCGTAAGTGAGACACCCTGGCTAACGCCGTAAACGTATCGTTTTTAGAACGTCATCGGCGGAACTGTTGCCTATGAACAAATACTTAATTTCATGATAAAACAAGATATTTCTTGGAGATTTTAGCGATATTATAGATAAGATATTTCAAGTTTGGTTTCTCTAATAATCTTTGGTCCTCAGTTGCAGATCAAATATGCAAGTTGTTCTTTTTGGTCAAGTAATGTGATAAAATAACCTTCACAAATTTTTCATGACAGGCATATTTTGTACCGTTTGCAGTACTCTAAAGCGGGGGACATTAAATCTCATTCATCTGTCTGTCCGTCCGTCCGTCCGTCTGTCTGTGTCACAAAATCTTTAACCTTGGCTATAACTTTTTAACCAGAAGAGATACAGTTCTCATATTTCACATGTGAGTTTCTTGTGACAAGACCTTTACACTGACACAAAAATTTTTGACCTCGTGACCATGACCTAGATATTTGAGCTACATAAAGGACTCAGATTTTTCTGAGTCAAACACCCCAAGCGGGGGACCACGATTCTCTGAATCTGCTTGTTTTCTTATTGAATTGGAAGAGGTGGGGGAGGGTATTTTCAACTTCTTCTTCAGAACCGCTGGGGCATTTTAAAGAAACTTGGTAGGTGTGATATGCTAATGGTTCCCTACAAGTAATGTTGTTTTTCATCAAGATCCGTCAACAAGTGTCGCCACCCGGGGCAAAGTAGGTCACAGGGTTCTTTGACAAACTACTTCTTCAGAGTCCAAGCATATATCAACAAACCGAAGGCATCAGAATGATCTAGAGGGATCTCTTGAGAAGTATTCCTGTTTTTAGTTCCACTCTGAAGTCAAATTTTTTATGTCTTTTCGGACTTTGTCAGAAATGGACATTTTCATACTATTTCCTGAACTAACACATTGAAAGCATGTCTTTGAGACCTAATTTGCTGTTATATTAATCACACTTGATGCCATTAATATAATGCTTTCATATAGATTCTGTGCCAAAATATTTTTTTGGATTTTTTTTTTACATGACTTTAAGGATGGACCACACTAACAATCACCATTACAATGTGCATGTATTCAGTCATTCAGCAAAAGTGACATGGTTCTCAGGGGAGCGATAAAGGCCCACTTGGGCCTCTTGTTTACATCTCTTCGGACTTAGTCAGAAATGCAAATTTTTGCACTATTTCTTTAAATAACTCAATAAGTGTATGATTTTACACACTCATTTACTGCATATTTATCATATCTAACTTACTTTTTTCTCAGATTGTCATGAAACATGGTAGGTATGAGGTACTCATGCTTCCCTATAAGTGAAAGAAATTTGTCAAGATAACCACTTTTGGATTTTTACGGAAAAACATTCATTGGTACAATGTAGGTTTTCCGTGCCCAATGAACCCAACAGTAGTGGGTTCAAACCCCGGCAGGACCCCACTTTTTCAGGTTTTTTTTTCTCATTTTCTTTTTATATTTATTTTATATTTAAAGAATTCTGTCAAAATATCAACTTTTAGATTTTTAATGATTTTTTAAAGAGACAAGCTAGTTTAGCTTTGCGTACTTATTTTCGTACGTCGAAATAACTCAGCCACACATGCAATCAAACATATATATATATACTCTGAATTTATTTTTGAGATGTTGACTTTTTCCATACATGCATATTTCATAACAATTTCCCTATTTCTCTGCTTTATTTTTGTATCTATGGTAAACAAAGTCGCCATATATCTTGTGTTACAGATTTGATTTGTTCCTGCACGCCCATTTAATAGTCACGGTGGGTAATCTCGCAACGCAAAACACTAGGTTTATCTAAAATTTCGTGTATTACAAATTATTTTTCACAAAAAGGGGAATGTGATACAGTGTAAGGATGCCTTAGATACGAGTTTTATCGAAAGTAAGAGAGGTAATATCCTTTTATAAAGCCGAAAAAACTATCGGCATGATTGGTGTAGATGAAAGCGAAAGTAGAACGCTGATCGTGTTTGTGCGTTATAAAAAGCTAATATCCACCTTATTTTAGATGCAACTCATAGTTAGGGCGTTATTACACTGCATCACATTTCCCTTTTTGTAACAAATTCTCTATTTTGCGAAAAAAATATAGAAAAATAAATTGTTCTGCGTTGCGAGATTACCCACCGTGTTAGTACTGTACACGTGATACATTTCAGGAGATTAATAGAATCTATCATGCAAACGAAATAGTACTGGTATTTGAATAGATTTTATTTAATGTGCATATACTGGGAACACTTTCATACTTGTTATCGTTCATGTACTTGGAACACTCATTTATAAACTTAGCTCGAATTTCCATTGTCTTAGACTCTTTTAGATGAAGTATAATGACCGATTTCTTGAAGAAACATCTAATGAGTAAATTCTCTTCCTGAGGATTTAGAGAATGTATAGGACATTTGATATATCTGAAATTCTTGAAAAAAAAAAATTCAGTTCAGAGTTCTTGAAATATTTCAATGAAATGTTGGACCACAGGAAGCTGTTGTTTTAAAAGAGAAAAGAAATTATTATTCACAACCTTAAGCCACTGTGTTCGACATCTTCAATGTATAACATTTCTAAAGATGAACACAGAGGCTTAAGGTTGTGAATAATAAAAAAAATTCTCTCATAAAACGACAGGTTCCTGTGGTCAGACATTTGGGAATTTTTATCTATCCAAATAATGATACAACATGAGTTTTTATTGGACCAAATAATTTTTTATCAGCAAATCCGATGCAGCTGATACTTTTCATGAACTCTGTCAGCTAATAATTAGTCCGTGTAACAGTCCTATCACTAGGCGAAACATAGTTAACAGTAAATAACGATTTCGTATGTCTGCTAGTTGTACATGTAGCTTTACAATATCATGGGCCTATTAATTTGTTTCCCTAAAAGCAGCATACACCAGAATATTAAGTTTATTTCATTGTTTTATTCTTTTTGTCTGTTTTTTCATCACCTGCTGCACATTAATGTGGAATTTTACAAAATGATTTTTTTGATGTTGAATAATTGAACTATACACTAGCTGGGCATATGACTTTGGATCACATTATCCGTCTTTTCAAATCAGTAAAAAATTAGATAATGTTTTGAAATGTGACTATTTCTTCTTGTTTGTACTTTTAAAGGCTGTAAAAAAAGATCTTGTCTGCATCCGGCAAAAATCTTTTTAGAAAGAATGTGGGCTCAAATCGTGATACTGACACTATCAATTTTACGTCTTATTCAATGTCAGTATGTCAATTAGAGCATGCATGGGTATCAGGTGAGCGTTGTGTCCTCCTGGGGCTCTTGTTTTTTGTGTCAACCCAAAGGGTCGATTCGAGGCACAAAGTGCCGAGTGGGGGAGGGTGGTTGCCCCCTCCTGTAGGTGCCTCCCCCGGAAAATTTTTGAAAAAAATGGAATAAAATGATGCAATCTGGAGCATAGTTTCTCCTTCAATTTCCAGACTAATTTTTCATTCAATTTATGTGACAAAGAAAGGATCGATCCCCTTTCCAAGTGGCAACATGTAGGGCGAGTCTGGGTTTTTGTGAAAACGATATGGACGTTTTGGCGTACAAACATACGCTTGGCTGCGACCCTGCCTTGCTGATAATTGGTACGATAGTGGGTAAAAAAAAATCTAGTATCACTGTTTTTTGTTTATTTTTTACTTTGGTACATACATTATTTCATATTTTCTCACCCGAATCTATGGACGAATTAGAAAAGGGTATGTAAGTGTCTGAGTGATTCTTCCTTTACATCGTCTGAAAGGCCGACGTTGGGAACAACCCGGTCGTTAATAGTTATACCTGAGTGACATAAGCTTGATAGGCGTGGCATACCGTCTTTGAAGAGAACGCCGTCTGCGAGCAGCGTGTTAATTCAAAGCCAAACCGACAGGTAATCCTTTATTATGCTAATGATCGATACCCGAGTCTCATCTGTTTTAAGCTGTCAATCAAATATTGATAGGGGTAAAAGGATTAAAGGGAACCAATCAGATACCAATAAGAGATGTTAACCCTATAGAGGTCAGTGAGGAAATGACAGAAAATTTACCTGTCCCCTTATATAGTCCCCCGTCGGCCTTTAATAGAAGATATAGTTTTTGAAACAGTGCTCAAGTGTTTTTGATTTTTAACATTTCGGCGAGACAAGTACGTGCTATGATGGCCCCCAAAAAATTATCTTACACTAGGGTGCATCTAGAACTTCAACTGACAAGGATGGCACAAGCACCAAAATAGGGGGGGGGGGATGTATGAGAATGATTTTAAAGCTTTGAAAAATTAAATGCTTAATTATAGGCCTCCAGAGCATATTTGAGCATTACATTATAGTCTTTGTTAATTTATGGTAAAATTTAGAAATTGAGACAAAAGATACAGTAACTACTTGGAATGAGGATCATTTTACGAGCATAAAATAAACAGAAAACCCCTAGGCGACGTACATTAGGAAAACTTCGCGATTGTCTGTACGAATTCATAAATATACTCGAATATTGATACGGTATCAATATGATCAAATCGATATACGATCAGAAAATTTTTGCAAATTTTGATTCAAAATGGTGAATTCTGGTGGACATTAAGCAATTTTTACTACATTTGCAGGGGTTTTTTTTTAGTGCTAATGTTACCTACAAAAAAAAAAAACAAAAAAAAACATGGGGGGTTTCCCCCCCCCCTAAATCCGCCCTTGTATATGGATTTGCATTCAATGTCCTGTTTAACTTTAGAATGTATGAAAAAAAAGAGGAAAAAATCTGTTGATTTTCAAGGTCAGGGGTCAAGGTCATTTATATACAATTATTGACTTTTGATTTCGGTCTACTTGTGACTATACAGACCTGGGCAGGTATTGGTTGACCGAGGCCGAAGGCCGAGATTAACCAATGCCTGACCAGGTCTGTATAGTCAAGAGTAGACCGAAATCAAAAGTCAATAACTATACGCAAAGTCAAGATCTAACACTTCAAAAATCAACGCATGCGCTGGTATCGCACGCGCTAATCCGGAATAGACCGCTTTGGAGCGTTAGTGGACAACTCACTCTGAGGTACACTCTATCAAACAGCGTCTCCGCCAATCAGAAATAAGCAAAATCGGCAATAATTCCTGATCATTTAATAATGGCTAAGATAGCTTTAATTAAGAAATATTTTTTAAATTCATTAAAAATCTTTATATGCTTGCTTTGTAGCAGGAATGAACCTCACAGCTTTGAACAATTTGCATTTACTTAATTGATAATGAAAAGAAACCTGTTGGGTGTACTTTGCAGTGTTAGTGTTGCTATTTTTATGCCCCCGGAATCAAAGATTTGGGGGCATATAGTTTTTGGCCTGTTTGTCTGTCTGTCTGTTTGTCCGAAAAACTTTAACATTGAACATAACTTTTGAATTGGAAGTGATAGGGCTTTTTGAATGGGAAGTGATAGGGCATTCATATTTCACATGTGTATTCCTTGTGACAAGACCTTTCCATTGATACCAAAATTTCTGACCTTGTGACCTTGACCTTGACCTTTGACCTTCTTTTTAAAAACTTTAACATTTGGCATAACTTTTGAAAGGTAAGTGATAGGGCTTTCATATTTCACATGTGTATTCCTTGTGACAAGACCTTTCCATTGATATCAAAATTTTTGACCTCGTGACCTTGACCTTAGACCTACTTTAAAAAAACTTTAACATTGGGCATAACTTTTGAATGGTAAGTGATAGGGCTTTCATATTTCACATGTGTATTCCTTGTGACAAGACCTTTCCATTGATACCATAATTTTTTACCTCCTGACCTTGACCTTGACCTTTGACATATTTTTCAAAAACTTTAACATTGGGCATAACTTTTGAATGGTAAGTGATAGGGCTTTAATATTTCACATGTGTATTCCTTGTGACTATACCTTTCCATTGATACCAAAATTTTTGACCTCATGACCTTGAGCTTGACCTTTGACATATTTTTCAAAAACTTTAACATTGGGCAAAACTTTTGAATGGTTAGTGATAGAGCTTTCGTATTTGACAAGTCTATTCCTTGTGACAAAACCTTTCAATTGTTACCAAATTTTTTGACCTCGTGACCTTGACCTTTGACCTTTTAGCCCATTACCCTGACCTTGACCTTTCACATACATGTACTTAACAGAAAATAGTGTTTATACTAACAAAGATGCCACCGGGGGCATTCGTGTTTCACAAACACAGGCTTTATTGATTTTGACCTTGATCTAGGAGATTTACCTACTTCTCGAGAATTTAACCTTGGCCATAACTTTCGAATTGTAAGTGAGAGGGCTTTTATATTTCCTATGTTTATTTCTCTTGACAAGACCTTTCTATGGTTACCAGAAGTTTTGAGCTTGTGACCTTGACCCACTTTGAAAAACTTGAAAACTTGAAACTTCAGTGTTAATAACTATTGAATAGTAAGTGTAAGGGCTTTTATATTTTGCATGTGTATAGCTTGTGCCAAGACCTTGTTATTGGAACCAAAATGTTTACCTTGTGACCTTGAACAGAAAACAATGTTTATACTGACAAAGATGGCGACCAGGCATTCATGTTTCACAAACACACACTGTAAGTCATATATATACATGACATTTGTATAGTGTCTATTTTATGGAGCAACAATGATTTCATACATTCAAAATTTCAATACAGCAAAATCTCTTCCTTTAATTAATTTGAATGGTTTGATTTTTCACTCACATTGTAACTCTTGTTTATATGGGTCAGGATGTAGTATAAGAAAATAAATCATTTTATTTTATCTCACCAAGATTAGCCACTCACCTTGCTACCTGGATATTTTGATTATACTCTTAATATGAGGAATGAATATTACACCTATTACTTAAAGCACGCAAACGTTTGAATCCTCACTAAAAATGCACTTTTCACACCTTTATTCTTTGTTTCTGTATGTTTTTTGTAAGCTCGCATGTCACAACGTGTCATCCGTCTGTCCAAATAAGATTGTCTGCCATAATTTTTCACTTCCCGCATACATCAGAATAATATTTCCCAGGACCAAAAGATTTGTCATGACCTTGATTAAAGGTCAAGGTCACAGTACATGTTGATTGAAAAACCTTGTCCCGACCATGCTTTTTTTCTTTGTCTGCATGTATTTGAATAGTGCATGTATTTTACTGGATTGTCGCCCAGGTCCCATGGATGAATCATCAAAGGTCACAGGTGAAATGTGAAGATCTCAGTACTTTGGTTGCAAGGTTGCAACAATCTTGTCCTGGCAATAACCTATCAGTGCTTGGATAGATTGGAATATGCCAAGGACCAGTAGGTATAAATGTTAACATGGCTTTGGACCTTGGTCAAGATCACAGTATACTTTATTAGTAAGATGTTGAGATATGATGCAGATCAACTGACTGAAGCTGCTAACTTTATCAGGGCCTCGCATTCTAATGTGGGAGCCATAAAGGAATCACCTTTCCTGTTTTTCCATCCGACCGCCTATATGTCAACACTTTGGTTGTAACATGATATGAATTATCATTTTTAGCTCTACTGGTCTCAGACCAATCGAGCTTATGCGATCACCCTTTGTCCGGCGTCCGTCTGTCTGTCCGTCTGTCTGTCTGTCCGTCTGTCCGTAAACAATTCTTGTCCGGGCAACTCCTCTGAAACTGTTAGAGATAAAAAGTTAATTCTTTTTGCATTTTACTTGGACCATGGTGTAGTTGTGCACCTGACATTTAGTTTCAGTCCATGACCCCCAGGGTCTTAGAAAATGGGCGTGGTCATTAAATTCTATGTAATCTTGTCCGGACAACTCCTCTGAAACTGTTAAAGATAGAAAGTTAATTCTTTTTGCATTTTACTTGGTCCATGGTCTAGTTGTGCACCTGACATTTAGTTTCAGTCCCTGACCCCCAGGGTCTTATAAAATGGGCGTGGTCATTAAATTCTATGTAATCTTGTCCGGACAACTCCTCTGACACTATAAATGATGGAGACTTAAATCTTTTTGCAATATGATGGGTCTGTGGTCTTGTTGTGCACCTGATATTTTGTTTGAGCCCCTGACCCCCAGGGTCTTAGAAACGGGTGTGGTCATTTTCTCCTATATAACTCTATGTAACCTTGTGTTCGCAACTCCTCTGAAACTATAAATGATGGAGACTTAAATCTTTTTGCAATATGATGGGTCTGTGGTCTTGTTGTGCACCTGATATTTTGTTTGAGCCCCTGACCCCCAGGGTCTTCGAAATGGGTGTGGTCATTTTCTCCTATTTAACTCTGTTATCTTGTGCTCGCAACTCCTCTGACACTATAAATGATGGAGACTTAATTCTTTTTGCAATATGATGGGTCTGAAGTCTAGTTGTGCACCTGATATTTTGTTTGAGCCAATGACCCCCAGGGTCTTAGAAAAGGGTGTGGCCATTTTCTTATATATATCCATAATGATATAATTTATGCTTACAGCTATGACACTTTAAATGATGGAGACTAAATTCTTTATGCAATATGATCGGTCTGTAATCTCGTTGTGGACCTGATATTTTGTTTGAGTCTCTGACCCAAGGGTCTTAGAAAATGGGTGTGGTTGTTTTCTCTATTAAACTACATGTGATCTCATGATAGCTAATTTCCCAGAATTTATGGATAATAATTAATTGATTTATTTCACAATATTATCGGTTTGCTGTTTAGATGTCATAACAGTATTTTACTTGTTCCCTGTTCCCTAGGATTACAGAAATGGGTATATGGCTATTTTCTCTTACCCTTAATCTACATGCATTTAGAGTACATAAGTGACAGAAACTATAAATAAACAAAGATATTGCCATTTTACAATATTATCATAGATGAGTCTGTAATTTAGTTTTTCTCATATTTTATTTGGGACCTGACCCAGGATTTTTTCTTCAATTCTATAGAAACCCTAGGGGATAGTTTCAGAATTTCCTCTGATCAATCAATCAACTTAAAAATCTTTTCTATAGTGTTTATACAGTGCAAGAAAGATATCAAACAATCAAAATGCATGTATTTCTTACTTATTTTTAATTAGTTTAAGGTGTAAGATTTTTGGGGAGAGTAGTGAGAATTTTTGTTGCAAGAGTAGAATGTCTAAAGTGATCACAGACTTGAGCTGTGCTTTCTGTTAAATTGGAACACCATATCACAAAGATTGATCATTTTATCAAACTAAATAGCAATAATGCATCCTTCACATTGCCAAATGAAAGGTGCTTGTGTAAGTTTTTTTTTTCATGGGGGGGGGGAGGGGTAGGTAACTCTTATTACTTTCTTCTTATAAATTCCTCCACTGCTTGGAGTACCACACCCAATGAGATGTAAAACTGTCTGGTTTGATAAAATTTTCATAATGTTTACATTAAAACAAGTGACATCATGTTTTAATAGTAGATAATATAATATAGGCATATCTACTATGTGTTAATCAAATAAAAAATTTAAAATGCCGACTCGTACGAAAATATTTCAACCTAGGAAAACTTCTACCAAAATCTTCCTTTATTGCCATTTTACAATATTATCATAGATGAGTCTGAAATTTAGTTTTTCTCATATTTTATTTGGGACCTGACCAAGGATTTTACCTTCAATTCTATAGAAATGCTAGGGGATAGTTTCGGAATTTCCTCTGATCAATCAATCAACTTGAAAATCTTTCTATTGTGTTTATACAGAGCAAGAAAGATAACAAACAACCAAAATGCACGTATTTCTTACTTATTTTTTTATTGTTTAAGGTGTAAGATTTTTGGAGAGAGTAGTGAGACTTTTTTGTTGCAAGAGTAGAATTTCCTAAGTGATCAAGGACTTGAGCTGTGCTTTCTGTTAAATGGAAACACCAGAATCGCAAAGATTGATCATTTTATCAAATAAAATAGCAATAATGCATCCTTCACATCGCCAAATGAAAGGTGCTTGTGTAAGTTTTTTTATGGGGGGGGGGGGGGGTAGAGAGAGGGTCGAGGTAACTCTTATTTGTAACAGCCAACTCGTACAAAAATATTTCAACCTAGGAAAACTTCTACCAAGATCTTCCTTTAACTGCATCATTTCTGAATTTCATTTAAGAGCAAGATATATGATTTAAACATTCCAAATTTAGTATTAATTATAGAAGTTAAATTTGTAACAGGAGAGGGAGAGATGTGACTGGACCGGGAATCGAACCCGAGATCTTCTGCTATCAGGGCAGACGCTCTTACCAACTGAGCTATCTGGGCACGATACCTGTTCCTGCCACACTCCTGACTCCACCAATTTTTCAGGTTTCCATGCACTGGAAACCTCACACAAAACTCCACATCACCTTGAGTCATTTAGTTTGGCACCAATTCTGTAACAGGAGGGGAAAAGATGTGACTGGACCGTGAATCGAACCCGAGACCTTCTGCAATCTGGGCAGACGCTCTTACCAGCTGTCGAGCTATCTGGGTACGATACCTGTTCCTGCTATAAATAACCGGTAATAACCAAATGTTTCAGGCCTTTTTGTCAATTGGACCTCAAGTAATTATATGTCCTTTTACATTTTTTGCCTTTTATAATGAATCTTCAGTTCAATCAAAAACAACATTTCAACCTCATGCAGATTTTAAAATATTTATGGGACACCCTTAGTCTTAAGTGGGATATATGGTAAAAATGTTTTCTATAGAGGATCAAATATTTTATATGTAAAAATATTCTGTATTATATTTTAATAATTAGCTTCCGTCTACATTAATACCACATTCACCCTTAAAGTTAATGTCATTCGTTCAATATTTTATTCACATTGTTTTACATTTACTAAGAAAATAGCCTAAAACATTTTTAGGTTTTAGAACAAAATGGCCGATACTTTTTTCACTCGGTAGGCCACATGTCCTATTATATTTAATTTCAATCTGAAACTGTCTGATTACTTGATCTAAGTATTTTCACTTATCAGGAAAAGAAAGAAAGAAATATCTTTATAGAGTATCCTATGCAATACTATTTCAGCTCAAATAAGAGGTTATTTATGCCTTTAGTCTTTAAATTTTATCAAAGGGCATATAATGGTAGGTCTGTCTGTTCATCTGTTTGTCTATCCATCCGACTGTCAGTATATCATTCCATTCAACTAAATTCTGATGAAAGGGTATAATAGAGCTGTCGTATATTGCATGTCTATGTATCTTGAGAATGCTCATCTTTTGGTGCCAAATTTTTAACCTTTGACCCCATCCCTGACCTTTGACCCACATTGTTCGGAAAAAAAAACATCTGTTATTTTAGTTTTGATACATATGGCATGTTATATGTATACATTTATAGAAATTCTCTCTCATTCTAGAATAATCTAAGGTATTGTTCATTTGATATTCTTGGGGGGGGGGGAGACTTTGGTTTTTTTTTTTAAATAATGTTGCTCTGAATTTTGATAAAAAAAATTGATTAGAAATAAATGGATATACATGGGCATGTTCTTATTGGTTCTCATAAAAAAAAAACTTGATATATACATTTATCCCGCTTTGCCTCGCCCAATACAACTTTTTTCATCGACCCAATATATTTCTGATCCCCCCTGTAAAACATTGTATAACTAATAGTATACATTCTCTTGAGTGTATATGTACAAATCAACCAGGAGAGCTTCAGTCTCATCAGAGACTTCTGGTAATGATAGAGCTATCATATTTTTCATTCATTGATGCATCATAGTGTGAGGATGATATCTATTCTTTTGGAGGTCAGAAGGTAAAGCTCAAGGTCAAACCTTTGACTTAAAGTTTATGCATCATAATACAGTGGTTGTAACAAAATAAATCAAGTAGTTCTGAAGGTAAAGCTTCTATGATTTATAGTATATTAAATATTGTGTGAGAATTATTTCTATGCTTTTTGAGGTCCAAAGGTCAAGGTCATTCTTTAGATTTAAAACTTTTACCTTAGCAATAACTTTGGTAAGTGATAAGGCTTTTTTTCATGTGTGCATTTCTTTCTTTCTGACCTATCTGTGAGATTTTTTTTATTTTTTACACCTTTGCCTTGCAGTTTGACCAATTTTTGAAAACAAATTCATGCCCCTTTCTTTTGAATGTTTAGAGATATGACTTGCATTCTTTACACATGCATTCATTGTGGCAAGACCATTTGTGGATACCATAATTTTTAGCTCTACTGGTCTCAGACCAGTCGAGCTTATGCGATCACCCTTCGTCCGGCGTCCGTCCATCTGTCCGTAAACAATTCTTGTCCGGACAACTCCTCTGAAACTGTTAGAGATAGAAACTTAATTCTTTTTGTATTTTACTTGGTCCATGGTCTAGTTGTGCACCTGACATTTAGTTTCAGTCCCTGACTCCCAGGGTCTTAGAAAATGGGCGTGGTCATTAAATTCTATGTAATTTTGTCCGGACAGCTCTTCTATCACTATAAATGATAGAGACATAATTCTTTTTGCAATATGATGGGTCTGTGGTCTAGTTGTGCACCTGATATTTTGTTTGAGCCAATGACCCCCAGGGTCTTAGAAAAGGGTGTGGCCATTTTCTTGTATATTATTCCATATAATCTTATGCTTACAGTGCTGACACTA
The DNA here is from genome assembly GCA_033119305.1 of Pinctada imbricata. Lineage (NCBI taxonomy): Eukaryota > Metazoa > Mollusca > Bivalvia > Pterioida > Pteriidae > Pinctada > Pinctada imbricata. The sequence continues at coordinate 29,499,400 of VSWD01000002.1, read as the reverse complement.
TAAATAATGGAGACTAAATTCTTTATGCAATATGATGGGTCTGTAATCTCGTTGTTCACCTGATATTCAATTGTTTGAGTCTCTGACCCCAAGGGTCTTAGAAAATGGGTGTGGTTGTTTTCTTGTATATTATTAGTCCCCTACCGGCAACGCCGAAGGGGACTCTTATTCCATATAATCTTATGCTTACAGCGCTGACACTATAAATAATGGAGACTAAATTCTTTATGCAATATGATGGGTCTGTAATCTCGTTGTTCACCTGATATTCAATTGTTTGAGTCTCTGACCCCAAGGGTCTTAGAAAATGGGTGTGGTTGTTTTCTCTCTATTAAACTACATGTGATCTCATGATAGCTAATTTCCCAGAATTTATGCATAATAATTAATTGATTTATTCCAAAATATTATCGGTTTGCAGTTTAGATGTCATTACAGTATTTCACTTGAGTCCCTGTTCCCTAGGATTATGGAAAATGGGTATATGGCTATTTTCTCTTACCCTTATCTACATGCATTTAGAGTACATAAGTGACAGAAACTATAAATAAACAAAGATATTGCAATTTTACAATATTATCATAGATGAGTCTGTAATTTAGTTTTTCTCATATTTTATTTGGGACCTGACCCAGGATTTTATCTTCAATTCTATAGAAACCCTAGGGGATAGTTTCGGAATTTCCTCTGATCAATCAATCAACATCAAAATCTTTTCTATAGTGTTTATACAGTGCAAGAAAGATAACAAATAATCAAAATGCATGTATTTCTCACTTATTTTTTATTTGTTGAACATGTTTAAGGTGTAAGATTTTTGGGGAGAGTTGTGAGAATTTTTGTTGCAAGAGTAGAATGTCCTAAGTGATCAAAGACTTGAGCTGTGCTTTCAGTTAAATGGGAACACCAGAATCACAAAGATTGATCATTTTATCAAATAAAATAGCAATAGTGCATCCTTCACATTGCCAAATGAAAGGAATAGTGTGTTTGTGTAAGTTTTTTTTTTTCTTGGGGGGGGGGGGGGTGGGGGGTGGGGAGGGGGGAGGTAACTCTTACATCTTTCTTTCTTATAAATTCCTCCACTGCTTGGAGTACCACCCCCAATGGGTGCACACTAAAAGTGGTAGTCCGAGTCCGAGTCGGGAAAAGCCGAGTTGAGATTTTTAATTTCAAATTTCTCGGCAATGGATGGATAGATTTTGATGAAATTTTCAGGAAATATCAATTTTATAAATACAAATCGATGTATGTTATTATATTTTAAAACATTTGTATATCTTGGAAGAAATTAGCTATATACCGATTTTTACCACACTAAAAGTGGTAGTCCGAGTCCGAGTTGAGAAATCAAAAAACGTAGATAATTCATGAATGGACAGATGGATTTTCTTCAAACTTTCAGAATTTGTTAGAAATGGATATTTGAATGCTATGAAACCTCATTTTCCCAGGTCTATGGACAATGTTTTGTTTTAGAATTAGAACAAGTAAAAGCCGAGTCCGAGTCAAAGACAAAAAGCCGAGCTGAGATTTTAAATTCAGATTTATTGGCAACGGGTAGGTATATTTTGATGAAAATTTCAGGAAATATCCATTGTATAAATGCAAATCGATGGATATCATTTGATTTTGAAATATTTGCTTATCTTGGAAGTATTTATCTATAAACCGAGTGGTAGTCCCAATTCAAGATGAGAAATAACAAATCTCAGATACTATTATCCATGCATGGACATGATGTATGGATGATTTTTTCCCAAATTTTCAGAATTTGTTGGAAATTCAAGTAAGAATGTTCAGACACATCTTTTACCTAGATTACTTACAATATTTTTGTTTGAAAAAAAAAATAATAATAATAAGCAAAAGCCGAATCCGAGTCAAAACGATAATCCGAGTCCGGGCTGAGATTTCAGATTCGAATTTCTCTGTAATGAGTGCATAGATTTTGATGAAATCACAGGAAATATTTATCTTATACAAATAAATCTATGTATCTATTGAAAATTTTTTAATGATTTATCATCTTATAGATAATCAGCATTTATATATAAACAGATATTCATCTATGAATATAAATTAAATGACAATATTTTTAATAGTTGTCATTTATATTTTAATGGCCTGCTTTCCTCCCCTTCAGCCATCCTTCTCCATGCACCAATATATTTAAAACACTTCATTGATTGTACTGGGCTGCCGATGGAATACTTAAAGCAATACTAAGTGCTTCAAATTACGCATGTTTACTCATGTTTAATAGGAACGAATAATAATTCCAAAGTTGTGCATTGGTGTAGAACACCCCCCCCCCCCCCAATCCATTGCTTTTGATGTTTACTTACTCGTGTTTAATAGGAGGAAATAGCTATCCATGTCTTTGGAATTATTTAATAATAATTAATCCCAAAGTTTTAGAAGCTTTATAAAATCAGACACTCCCCCTTTCCACAGACAGAATTATTAGATATTGGAATCAGTCTTTGCTGGACAGAATTAACGCATGATGTCCATTGAACAATTTTGTATAAAATCCGGAGAGAGAGAGAGGGAAGGGTTTTTTGTTAGACGGGATCGTTTGTTTAAATTTCGATAGACCTTAGTTCATTCATCTTTGTTGGTTTAGGGACCATTTTAAGTGATTTGAGATTTCTTCTCCCCCCCTTAGATTTTCATTAAAACGGTTTCAATGAAATTAAACTCGGTTTAAGGCTGATTACGTGTATAATAATCAACATCTAACAAATCCAATTATTCATGTCGATTTGTATTCATAAAATACACATTTCCTGAAATTTTCATCAAATTTAATGCATTCATTGCCGAGAAATCTGCATTTAAAATCCCAACTCGGCTTTTCGTTTTTGACTCAGACTCGGCTTCTACTTATTACACTTAAAACACAAAATAAAGCTATGAATTTGGAAAAAGAAGAGTTCCGAGCATTCCAATATCCATTTCTAACAAATTCTGAAAATTTGAACGAAATCCATCCACCCATTCATGAATTATCTGCGTTTTTTGATTTTTCAACTCGGACTCGGACTACCACTTTTAGTGTGGTAAAAATCAGTTTATTGCTAACTACTTACAAAATAATCAATTATTTTGCAATCAAATAAAATGCATCGATTGTTATGTATAAAATTGATATTTTATGAAAATTTCATCAAAATCTATCCATCCGTTGCCGAGAAAATTGAAATCAAAAATCTCAACTCGGCTTTTCCCGACTCGGACTCGGACTACCACTTTTAGTGTGCACCCCCCAATGGGATGTAAAACTGTGTGGTTTGATAAAATTTTCATATGTTTACATTAAAGCAAGTGACACATGTTTTAATAGTAGATAAGATAACAAGAACTGCCTTATAGGCATATCCACTATGTGTCAATCAAATTTTAAAAAAAATTAAAATAAAATACTAAAAAAAATCCAATTGTAAAAGCCGACTCATACAAAAATATTTCAACCCAGGAAAACTTCTACCAAAATTTTCCTTTATTGCCATTTTACAATATTATCATAGATGAGTCTGAAATTTAGTTTTTCTCATATTTTATTTGGGACCTGACCCAGGATTTTATCTTCAATTCTATAGAAACGCTAGGGGATAGTTTCGGAATTTCCTCTGATCAGTCAATCAACTTGAAAATCTTTTCTATTATGTTTATACAGTGCAAGAAAGATAACAAACAATCAAAATGCATGTATCTTACTTATTTTTTAATATGGATTCTATGTAAAAACCTAAAAAAAATCAGACATGTTTGGCCACGACATGTCTCAGATTTTGGATATTTTTTGTGTATAGGGTAAATATGATGTCCTCAGAACGAATTGACCTTCCATTTTTTTCTCCGACGTTCCGTTGCCATGGCAACCAAGGTTTTGTATAAAAACACCTTTAAACAAGGCATTTTTATGCATCCCGTTACCATGGAAACAAATGTTGAATGAATATGTAATTTTCCGAAAAGATTATTTAAATCCTCTTACGTTGATACAATTTAATTTTTCGATGCTCCTTCTTTCTGTGTGTCATGTAAATTTGCTTCAATTTCAAGAAAAATTGCTTATTCAAAATGAGCCATTTTCGGCCAATTTAGGCCTTATTTTACCTATATTTTACTTACTTTTGACAAGAGTAATAATTCAATTGCACAAGATTTGAAATACAGTTGACTATTTCCTGAAGAGTATTATTCTAGGACTTCATGGGAATCGAAGGAAATTTATCTAGAAGTGAGATTTTTCTGTTTACATGCCTTTGAAATAGGTTACCATGGTAACATTTGGTACGAAGGTGTAAATACCTGTCATAAGTAAAAAGCTATTTTCTACAGATGTATGCCTGCTATCGTTACAAAACTTGGTATGTAGATGTATTAAAGACCATTTGATGCTATCATGACCTTGAGAAAATGTCAAGGTCATTTGCTCAATTTTCAAGGTCATTGAAAAATATTTGCTATTTTCAGGCCAAATTTTGTGGTTTTTCACTAAAAAGAGACATGATTAACAGTAAACAGTATGGAACCTTGGCAAAACAATCACTTATTGGTTAAAGTATGATAAATGTATTATTTGTTGGGATGAGTATCACATTTATCAATGTCTAATGAAGACCCCAAAAAATGTCACATATTTCACGAGAAAATTTTAGAAAATCTCAATCTTATGCTCTTTTGAAAGTATGTCATACATAGCAGTGAAATACAATTCAACAAAATTGTGATGAATTCTACTTCTTTTGATCAGTTGTTCAACTGTTAATATTTAAAATCAAAATATCTAATGAAATAAGTTAGAGAAATCAATTCAAATTAATTGGAAATCCTGTTTTTTGTCTTAATTTAAGTCTAAAGTTAGAAATGACCTTGAGATTTGGACAGATGACCTTGAAATGATTTGAAGGTCAATTGATAATGATAAATATAATTTGTATACAGGTATGCTATTTCATAATCAAAGGACTCAAACATGAGGAAAAACAATGTTATTAAATATGCCATATATGGTAATATGGATTCCAAGTTGCTATAGCAACGGATTTTGATTGGCATTCGTGACAAAATGGTGAGTTTCACCATAAATTTTATTTCTTGATTTTTTCCAGCTATAGACATTTATTTTGGCAAGGTGATGTTAAATACCCATAACATTCACCAAATAATGGTTTTCAACCTTCAAAATAATCAAAAACAGGCCAAAAATGACCGTAAAATTAGACCTTATTTTTGCTATATTTTCACATAATTTGACTGAATATTAACAACTACCTGATAACCCCCTCCCCCGAAAAAAATTATTCTTGTTAGAGTTGAACTTACAAAGAAAAGTTTTTGTGTTCATAAAGTAAATTTTGACCATGGTTTCCATGGCAACAGAATGCCACAATATGTCTTATCTCTCATATTTACGGGGGTGTCAAATAGATTGACCCCGTTACCATGGCAACCGTTGTTCAAATATAACAATATGGTTTGTTTTCATTGTTTTTACATTAAGTATGATGATTACAGAAAGTTTCATCAAAATCCATGACATGCCGTGGCCAGCTGTTTTAGGTTTTTACAGAGAATCCATATTAATTGTTTAAGGTGTAAGATTTTTGGAGAGAGTAGTGAGACTTTTTGTTGCAAGGGTAGAATGTCCTATTAGTGATCACGGACTTGAGTTGTGCTTTTTGATAAATGGAAACACCAGAATCACAAAGATTGATCATTTTATCAAATAAAATAGCAATAATGCATCCTTCACATTGCCAAATGAAAGGTGCTTGTGTAAGTTTTTTTTTGCAAAATTCCAAATTTAGTATTAATTATAGAAGTTAAATTTGTAACAGGAGTCTCAGGGAGAGATGTGACTGGACTGGGAATCGAGCTCGAGACCTTCTGCTATCAGGGCAGACGCTCTTACCAACTAAGCTATCTGGGCACGATGCCCGTTCCTGCCACACTCCTCTCCACCAATTTTTCAGGTTTCCATGCACTGGAAACCTCACACAAAACTCCACTTCACCTTGAGTCATTTAGTTTGGCACCAATTCTGTAGTAGGAGAGGAAAAGATGTGACCGGACCGTGAATCGAAGCCGAGACCTTCTGCTATCTGGGCAGACGCTCTTATACCAACTGAGCTATCTCGGTACGATACCTGTTCCTGCCATAAATTACTGGCAATAAACAAATGTTTCAGGCCTTTTTGTCAAAATGGACCTCGAATCATTTTGTCCTTTTACAATTTGACCAATCAAAAACATCATTTCAACCTCATGCAGATTTTAAAATATTTATGGGACACCCTTATTCTGAACTGGGATATATGGTAAAAATGTTTTCTATAGAGGATCAAATATTTCATACCGGTATGTAAAAATATTTTGTATTTGATCATTAGCTTCTGTCTACATTAATACCACATTCACCCTTAAAGTTCATGTTCTTCGTTCAATATTCTATTTACATTGTTTTACATTTACTAGAAAAATTGCCTAAAACCTTTTTTTTAGGTTTTAGAACAAAATGGCCGATACTTTTTTCACTCGGTAGGCCACATGTCCTATTATATTTAATTTCAATCTGAAACTGTCTGATTACTTAATCTTAGTATTTTAACTGGTCAGTATAAGAAAGAAGGAAATATCTTTTTAGAGTATCCTATGCAATACTATTTCAGCTCAAATGAGAGATTATTTATGCCTTTTGTCTTAATTTTATCAAAGGGCATATAGTGGTAGGTCTGTCTGTTCATCTGTTTGTCTATCCATCCAACTGTCAGTATATCATTCCATTCAACTAAATTCTGATGAAAGGGTATAAGATAATAGAGCTGTCATATATTGCATGTCTGTGTATCTTGAGAACACTCATCTTTTGGAGCAAAATTTTTAACCTTTGACCCCATCCCCGACCTTTGACCCACATTTTTCGAAAAATAAAAACATCTGTTATTTTAGTTTTGATACATATGGTATGTTATATATACACATTTTAGAAATTCTCTCACATTCTAGAGAAATCTAAGGCACGGTCCATTTGATATTCTTGGGGGGGGGGGGGGGGGGAGACTCCGTTTTTTTTTTTTTCGAAAAAAATAATTTTGCTCTGAATTTTGATGAAAAAAATTAATTAGAAATTGATGGATATGCATTGGCATGTGGTTGTTGGTTCTCATAAAAATATATACATTTATCCCGCCTCTGGCTAATTTCTTGCAATCTGATTGGTTGATAAGAACCAAATATTATGTTGTATTATTTTACTTACAGGATATTATTTTGATATCCTGCTTCTACTAAGACGCTTTATGCTTTTGATGTCACCAAAATGCTTTAAAATATGTTGACGTAACATACACAAACCAAAAGCGATTCAGCGGGATAAATTCGTTATACAGTGTTTTACAGGGGGGATACAGAAATATATTGGGTCGATGAAAAAAGTGGTATTAGGCAAGGTGAAGCCGAGCATTCATTCTCTTGAGTGTATATGTACAAATCAACCAGGAGAGCTTCAGTCTCATCAGAGACTTCTGGTTACCTTAACTTGCAGTTTGAACGAATTTAGAAAAACTTAAACCATTGCAATAACCTTTGAATAGCAAGTACATCGTAATAGGGTTTTCATTTTCCACTTCTGCATTGTTAATGGCCTTGTCACACTTTCAAATTGACTTTTTGGGCCAACGCATGAGAAACGACCTTCAACTCCCTGGAGGTCCAAAAACTCATTATGAAGTAATGTTCTCAACTAACACAGAGACTCCTTGTAGCGCATTACCATCGATGACCCAATCATCACAGTGTGTTTCGAACACATAGAATTTTTTCAAACTACTTTTCAATTTACCCGTTAATGTTCTAATAACACATGCCCAATGACTGTTCAAAAATGGACTAACGACCTGCTGATGACCAACAACATTCGAGTAACTTATCAAGAAAAAACCTCATTTTTGATAAAATATTTCCTTCACTCAAAAGCAAAATTTCTTAATTTTAACAGGCCGTTAGGATCATTCCCAGGTCGCTTTGCTGTCCTTAGGCCATGTTGAGTAAGTTAGAACTTGGCTGTAGGGCCTTTTTGAAGACACAAGTCATGCGCTCCGCTATCATTTCATGGTGGTTGGCATCATTGACAATCTCTCAACATGTTTGGTAATTTATGAATAATGACTTCACAGCACATATGAACGCATGCTTAGTGTATGCCAAGCGACCTCCTAACGACTCCATAACTTAAGACTGGAAGCTGCATGCATGCACAAAGTTTTCAACAATCACAATGTATACAAGAGTCCTCCAATGTTTATCCGGCAACTTCATAACGATTAGCCAGTGGCCTCAAAACTTACTCATTGCACTTCATCATTCTTCAATGTGTTGGCGAATTTACTTGGTCATTGCTCATGTTTAGGCCTAAAAAGTGAAGGTTTGACAGTGCCATTATTGTAAAACCATTCCATGGATACCAGAATTGTTACCTTGACTTTGAGTTGACATACTTTTGGAAAAAAAAAACTTAAGGTTGATATGTCAATAGTGTAATTTGTTGTATGGTTGATTAACAAATGGAATACAGCTTATAATGATTTCTGGATAATGTATTTATAGTCATATCATGACATATAAATCCCAAAGGGTGTTTTTGCATTGTTAGTGTTGCTCTTGTCAAATATGCAGTTATTTTGATGCTTCAATGCATTTATTTGAGGTCTCTACAGACAATCTACAAATTTTAATGTAGAAAATATCTCTTACGCTTTTTAAAGATTTATTGAAAGTTATCTAATAGGATTCATACAGCAAAAGAGTCCATGATGTATATGTTGTGATTTAGATTGTATCTTAGATATTTAGCATCTTTGTTGTTGTCTACAACACAGGCACATGTAGAAAGAGCGTCAATATCCTGTATGGTCATAAAAGAATACTGGTGTCTTATAGAAATACAAGGCTTCTGACGAATTTTCAGCTAGAAGTAGCATTTCTGCAATTTTTGCATATGAAGGGCAAAACAGGGTATGACCATAAAGATTGATTTGTATACTTTCTAAAAGTATCAATAATTCACCCAAAAAGATCTCATAACATAGCCTAATCGTCTACCTAAGTTGGACTGTTTTCTTCTTTTTGTCTTGAACCTCCATTGCCAGATTAGCTAGTCTGAATCATCCAGGTGTTTTACTCTGATTACAGTCAGCAGAGTAAAGCCTCTGGATGAATCAGTATTTGTCCAATCTGGCAATGGAGATTCAAGACAGAAAGTAGAAAAAAGTCCAACTTTGGTAGACGATTTGGCTATGTTATGAGATCTTTTTGGGTGAATTATTCATGTTTCTAGGAAGTATACAAATCAATCTTTATGGTCATACCCCATCTTGCCCTTCAAACATGACAAATGCAAAAATTGCAGATGCTACTTCTAGCTGAAAATTCGTCAGAAGCCTTGTATCTCTATACATATATTCCCTTCTTGCATGATACACCCGTTATGCAGTTTCATAAAGCCATATCATAAATATATGATATGATAACACGTTACATATCGCTCTGCTTCAATGCGATTGGCCAAGTGTGTCCTTTCAAAATCGGTCAACTGTTTAATTCCGACGCGGATTCAATATCAATGATTAAAATTGTTGCTATTGAATTAATTATTGCATTGAAATACTAAACAAAATTGAAATATTCTTCTCTTAAGCACAGAATATTCCATACAATGTGGAACTACTTCTTATGGCGTAGCAGACGACCTCGAGATCACGACGTGGTTCGCCTCTAGTTCTCAGAAACGTTGATTTCACGTTAGAAATAAACATTTTCAGGCAATATCATTTGATAAAAAGAATCTCAACTAAATTTTCATTTCATATGATGTATTATGAAACTCGTTGTGCCTTTTATATCCCCTTGCCAAGGCTCCGGGATATAAAACACACAACTAGTTTCATAATACATTGTATGAAATGAAAATTCATTTGAGATCCTATATTTATGACCTGTAAAGGGGTATCATACAAGATATTGACACTCATTCTACATGTGCCTGTGGTCTACAAAGTCTGACAGAGAATTTTTAGTCATGTGGTAGAGCTGCTTTATTCTCTTCTTGTTTATGTATGCATTATATTTGTATTGGGGTTGGGGGGGGGGTTGCCTTATGACACCCATCAAATGAACCTTGGTGTTGTACAGAATTTCAAATACAAATGTTTACAATTATCACCAGAATATATTACCGCCAATGTGAAAAGAAGATCCCTATTGATTTTAGTTGAAGGGCAATGTCAAACTTTTTCTTCTTGATGACAAAAAGAGAAGAGCTTTATAGAATTTCAAGTTTCAAACTAAAATATAGACCAGTGGTTTTGCAAAAAGCAATCTTCATGAAAACTTCTTTGAACCACTAGCCAAAAGACAAATTCTACTCAGTACTGGTTAATAGTATAGTTTACTAGTGTGGCAGAATTTCTAGTAGCCCATCTGTAGGGCATGAAGCTATTGCATTTTTGTGAAGATTCACAAAAAGTCTTCTTTCTTACACTCATACTCTTTGAGAAATGGGGATCACAAAATGATATAGAGCATGGATATAGAGGGAGAAGGTCAGGACCCACCATGAATTTGCCAAAAAATGATTATTTTCCCATTTTTATACGCCCGTCATTTGACGGGACGTATTATGGTATGGCGAAGTCCGTCCGTCCGTCTGTCCGTCCGCCTATGGAACGCAATAACTTGAATACGCGTCAACGGATTTTTATGAAATTTATACATAGTGATCAGACTGTGGAGAGGAAGCCGCCTTTCGATTTTCAGGTTCATCCGATTTGTCGTTACAGAGTTATGGGACTTAGATTTTTAAAATACAGTGAAAATATACTAAAATATTTAAAAATTATTTAAAAATCTATTTCTGGTCGAAATGTTTTGAAATTTGGTATACTTCAAGTAGAAAGGATGTTCTTTGACATATGTAACGGGTTTTTGTGTAGCCTGCGAAGCATAGCGACACTTAGGGATCACTTTGTCCGTTGTCCGTCTGTCCGTCCGTCCGTCTGTCCGTCCGTCTGTCAGTCTGTCTGTCTGTCACACTTTGGGTGTCACAGCCCATAACTTTTGATTGGTAAGTGATAGGGCTTTGATATTTCACATGTGTATTCCTTGTGACAAGACCTTCTTACACATACCATAATTTTTGACCTAGTGACCTTGACCTACAAATTTGACCTACTTTTCAAAAAAAATTAAGAATGGTTATATCTTTTGATTGGTAAGTGTTAGGACTTTGATATTTCACATGTGCAATCTTTGTGGCAAGACCTTTCTACACATACCATAATTTTTGACCTTGTGACCTTGACCTAGATATTTGACCTATTTTTGAAAAAAAGATAATATTCGCTATATCTTTTGATTGGTAAGTGATAGGGCTTTGATATTTCACATGTGTATTCCTTGTGACAAGACCTTCCTACGCATACCATGGTTTTTGACCTATTGACCTTGACCTACATATTTGACCTACTTTTCAAAAAAATTGAGAATGGATATATCTTTTGATTGGTAAGTGATAGGGCTTTGGTATTTCACATGAGTATTCCTTGTGACAGGACCTTTCTACACAGACCATAATATTTTACCTTTTGACCTTGACCTAGATATTTGATCTACTTTTCAAGAAAAGTAATATTGGCTATATCTTTTGATTGGTAGGTGATAGGGTTTTGATATTTCACATGTATTTTCCTTTTAACAATGCCATTCTACACATACCATAATTTTTTACCTTTTGACCTTGACCTAGATATTTGACCTACTTTTTTAAGGTTGTATATATCTTTTAATTGGTAGGTAGTAGGTATTTAATATTTCTAATGATGAGACCTTTTTGTTACCAATTTTTACGTAGTGACCTTGACCTAGATGATTGACACTCTTTTCTGAAAATTTGAGAATGACCATATCTTTTAATTTGTAATTAAGAGGTCTGATATTTCAAATGAATTTCATTTGAAAAGACTTTTCTACTGATACCAATAATTTTGATCCACTTTCTAGATTAATAATCAAACCGCTTCGCAGGTGACACAAGCATTCCTTGGATTGCTATTTTTAATTTTTTTGTTGCATAACCGAGATATTGTGTGTAATGGGAAGGGGGGGGGGGTGGGTTATATGCACATACATTTTAAGCTAAGGGCAAAATATAGGCGCATGGAACGCGATAACTTGAGTATGCGTCAACAGATTTTCATGATATTCATACATTATGATTGGACTGTGGAGAGGAAGCCGCCTTTCGATTTTCAGGTTTATTCGATATGTCGTTACAGAGTTATGGGACTTAGATTTTTAAAATACAGTGAAAATATACTAAAATATTTAAAAATTATTTAAAAATCTATTTCTGGTCGAAATGTTTTGAAATTTTGTATACTTCATGTAGGAAGGATGTTCTTTGACATATGTAACGGGTTTTTAATTTTTTTGTCGCATAACAGAGATATTGTGTGTAATAGGAAGGGGGGAGGGGTGGTTATATGCACATACATGTTAAGCTAAGGGCAAAATATAGGCGCATGGAACGCAATAACTTGAATATGCGTCAACAGATTTTCATGATATTCATACATTTTGATTGGAATGTGGAGAGGAAGCCGCCTTTCGATTTTCAGGTTCATTCGATATGTCGTTACAGAGTTATGGGACTTAGACATTTTAAAATACAGTGAAAATATACTAAAATAGTTAAAAATTATTTAAAAATCTATTTCTGGTCGAAATGTTTTGAAATTTTGTATACTTAAGGTAGAAAGGATGCTCTTTGACATATTTAAAGGGTTTTTAATTTTTTGGTCGCATAAGCGAGATATTGTGTGTAATAGGAAGGGGGGGGGTTATATGCACATACATGTTAAGCTATGGGCAAAATATAGGCGCATGGAACGCAATAACTTGAATATGCGTCAACGGATTTTCATGATATTCATACATTTTGATTGGACTGTGGAGAGGAAGCCGCCTTTCGATTTTCAGGTTCATTCGATATGTCGTTACAGAGTTATGGGACTTGGATATTTTAAAATACAGTGAAAATATACTAAAATAGTTAAAAATTATTTAAAAATCTATTTCTGGTTGAAATGTTTTGAAATTTTGTATACTTCAAGTAGAAAGGATGTTCTTTCACATATATAACGGGTTCTTGAATTTTTTGTCACATAATCCAGAAATTATGTGTAATGGGGGGGGGGGGGGGGTTATATGCACATACATGTTAAGCTAAGGGCAAAATATAGGTGCATGGAACGCAATAACTTGAATATGTGTCAACAGATTTTCATGATATTTGTACATTTTGATCAGACTTTGAAGAGGAAGCCGCCTTTCGATTTTAAGCTAGGTTCATCCAATTTGTCCTTATGGAGTTATGGGACTTAGATATTTTGGTGTTGTGAAAAAAATCCCAACGGGCGTATCTTGCTGCGTGAGCGTAGGCTTTATTACATAATTTTTGTTTTTTTTTTCAAAATCTTGTGATAAAGCACATTCATTGTGAAAGAATAAATGACCTTGACCCTACACTCAGACATTCCTTGGAATTGCCCACAGGGGCATTATATTTCACAAAGACATTTTACTTGTTTTTTAAAATTGTATCAATTTGAAAATGGATATGTGTCAGAATAAAAAAAAAACCTTCCTCTTTCTGATATACTTTACATTAGATATTGGTTTATAATGATGTTCAAGTGACCTTAGAGTGATGGCATTTGGATCTTAATTCATAAAATGAAGAAAGTTGTGCATGTTTATTTATAATTAATGTATTCATACCTATAATTATATTTGAACATATTCAATTCAAATTTTAAGAATGGTATTTATCAATTTCATTTGTTTCATTGACATAATGATAATTTTTCATGAAAAGTTGTGTGATGAGGTACATTTCCTTTTATCTTAATCTTTCTATGATCATTGGGTAGATTTTCTGCAGGCCATTTAAATGGAATTTATTGATGTATGTATAATGACAATGATCATGTTCAAATGAAACAATCTGTAGGGCATCAATTTTACACAACTTTGTCTTTGATCATTCTTGTAGCCAAAGCCAAAGAAGCCTCCTCCTCCTTCTACAGTACCAGGTGCAAAAACCATGAACAAACCCCCAGAAAAACCACCAGAACCAGTGCAGAAACCATTGTCCAAACCAGCAGAACCAGTACAGAAACTGCTGTCCAAACCAGAAAAATCACCTGAACCAGCAGTACCTGAACAAACACATACAGACAAACTAGGGCATCATGATAAACATAAGAAAAAAGATCATCCTACAGGTAAATTACAAGGAAGCTCTGCTATTACTTAATAAGTAGAATCATTTGCTGTGTATTAGCCTTCGTTTCATTTGCTATTAACAGCGTACGGTGAAAGCATGTCTCAGTGAATAAAAATGCTAAGCACATATGTCAATAGTTGCAGGAAGGAATTAGCAAATCATTGACGCAATATTAAATTTTATGTGTCAACTCGAAAAAGGTTTACTTTTATAAAACAGCGAAAGGAAGTACCAGCAAATGATTCTACGTATACTTATATAGAATAAGTGTATTTTATGTCTTTTAAAATTTGTGTATTGTTACGGTTATGCTACACAAAGCAAGTGCACTTATCGTACATATAATGCACGTCATATTTATTGCATATTTTATGAAAAAAAACTTAAAAATGTGACAGACAGACTGACTGAAAGACAGACAGACGGAGAGGAAACTAAGAGTCCCCTTTGGCGTTGCCGGCAGGGGACTACTTACCAGCATACTATTAAGTATACTGTACATTAGGTGTTTATTAACAGTTTCTTGTTTGATATGAAATGTCTTGTTTTTCAGACACTGATAAGCAGACCCCTCCAGCTCTCCCTGGTAAGAAGCCTGTACTACCCCCTCCCGTGGGCAAGAAACCAACCAAACCTGATCCACCCAGACCTTCATCCATGCATGAAGCTAAGGTCGATGAGGACCATCATACAGATTCCAAACTTATGTCACATTCCATGATTGAGGGATTGGAAAATAAATCTAATGACAAAAAAGGTAAAATGACTCTCGTTTCATTAGATGGTAATATTGAATCTTGCATCTTGTGTTAATATTAATGTCTCCTGCAAATCTGTCCATCCATCCATCTATCTATTTATCTGTCTAGTAATCACATTTTCACAATATGTTAAACTCTGGTTTGGCAGGCACAAATCTCATGAGCCGTAGAGTAGTTGTATAGGAGTTAAATATAGCAAGTCAACTTTTAATGTAAATACAGAGGACTCCGTTTAAACTGATAGCCTATTTGTCAGACTCCAACTATCAGTATATACGGAGTATCAGATAAGACGGAGTGATAAACTTCAAGACATTTTCGTCTGAAAATAATGAAATTGACGCGTTTTGCGTAGTTATTTTCTTTAACTGCCGTGTATGAAACGATATATACATGGAGACAGGTGAAATATTATGTTTGAATGTGCTTGACATCTTCTTTTATGCTAGTAATTTGTTTCCTCAGTGTGTGATTGACATTTCTGTCCAGTTTTGTTACTTCAATTTGTACCCATTGAATGACCACTTGAAATGACATGAAAATGTTACGGACGAACGCATACACAAGTACATATACATAGATAAGATACGTAGGTGAACATTAGGGATTTAAATCTCAGGCGCAGAACAAGGATAAAATGAATGTCATAGAGAAAATCAATATTTATCTGAATGAAATAGAACACTTTATAAAGAACCTTTCGGCGAGCGGAGCAATTGTCAAGGAACAGAAGGATTTTGCGCTTCTGCCAGGTCATGTAAGCTGTCATCAACGTGTTGCTGGTACCGTCACCGTCTCCTATAACTCCTTGGATCCGCCACTGATGTTCACTTTGAAGGTCAGGGTCTGTCTTGTAATGCTCTGATCGGAGAAACGTTAGCTACGTTTTCATTCCACTGAGTGCCTGCTCCGTCATCGGCGTCCTCATTTCGTAAATTCTCTTGAATTCTATTGTATCCCGGGACTTCCATCACTCTAGTCGGACATTGGTTGCAGAGAAGTCAGGCTTGTTCATTCAGGTCTGCCGCCTTCTCTGCCAGAATAGGACCTGATAGGGAGATTTTTGTTGATCGGGTCTCTGTAAACCACTGGGTCATGGCTCCCTCCATGTCAACTGCTTTGTCAGATCGATGTCTTTGGAGTTAGACTGATATTTTTTCGCGGATGGCATCGCTTTTCTTGAAGATTTTGGCTGACTTGGGTTTGCAAATTTCTTGGCAATCTTGTCTTGAGAGCGGGAGGGGGGGGGGGGGGGGGGGGGGCGGTTCATCTGATCCGAGAGCTTCACTGCTTTGTATCTATCGGCCATGATATGGCTGTTCTTTTTCCCTTTCAATGTCATTACTTCTTCTTTTGATAAGGACTGAATGATATGGATGGGAAGAAAACGGTCCTTCTTAATGGCATAAAATCCTATCCCAAGCCTCCGTTTTTCATGTTCAGTAATTTTTCAATGTTTGATCGGCTCATCATTTGATTTGATTTTGAGACGTAGTGTTACCAACGGCCCGGTCATTAAAAAAATAAAATAAGACAAAACCAACTTAATTATTTATTTTAGCCAGGCCTTATCAAAACTTGCTGGTCAAATCCATCGTTTAATGTTACGACATGAAATACACCTATTTCGGACTATCTACTAGTATTTAAGTTAAAAGAAAAATCAATATCGTTAAATAAACATCGTCTGCTACCCTCTACATAAGGGTTGTCCACCTATTAAAAAATTTTTTGAAAAGGTGAAGCCAGACGGTAATTAGCTGGAATATGGGGAATTTTTACCTGTGTTACGATTTGGTACCTTGCCGATTTTTTTCCTTACGGCAATTTTGTATCAGAATAAACGGAGTTCTGAAAATTTTCTATCAGTTTAAAAATAGTATTTTCAATAGAAATAGATAGAAATGGTTTTGTGTTTTGAAATCATATCAGATTAGCCGGAGTATCAGATTAACCGATATCAGTTTAAATGGAGTCCTCTGTGCATGTTTTACTAAATTTTAATCAAATTTTCAGGGACAGGTTTTGAGGCATTGGAACCCTCAACAGAGAAGCTTAGACATCTTACAGCAAATAGGGCCAAGGGACCAATAAATAAAAGACCACCATCTACTGTTATATTCAATAATGTAAGTTATCCTCATCATGCATTAAATGGTCCATTTTGAAGTTGTTACATTTCCATGTGTTATTATGCCCCCACCATGTAATGACAAAGGACATTACTGTAAATCTGCTTAATTTGGCTGTTAATTGATTTTTAGTGATTTTGCAGGAATGATGTATTCTGGGGAGAAACTTTGCATGTCTCATTCAGTAACAAAATCATATCTTAAACTAGACTGAAAAGAAATTCAAACTGAACAAAAACATATGTACATAAAGACATATGCCTATAACAAAACATATGTAAACATGAACATATGAAATACAGCTATGCTGCACCGATTGCAAATAATAGATGATTAGACAATTAAAGTGGGTCTCTGTTTGCTATGAGGGAGTTAATATTACAGTACCTATTGACTTTGTCCTCTGATTGAGACTGTCATTACTGGAAATATGTGATCTGTATACTTTTTCAGGTTCATTACATTTCAAAAGATTGGAGTATGTGTGAACTACACTGTGAAATGAACTCTGCATATGGTGTATTTATGAATTGGAAGTTATATTTTTATCAATTTTTCGGAAAGGAAAATGAGATCACAAGGAATCATTTATTTTCTGTCTGGCCAGTTTTATAATGATCAATTAAAACCTTCAACAAACGTTGCACATGTACATGTACAGCAAACTGACACAATACCGTATGCTATAATTTTATTTATGGTTTTAGTTCCGATGGATTTGTAAAAATTAGAATCACAAAAATTAAAATATAGGCTTTTTACTCAAATTCGCAAAATTAATTGACGAAAATTTTTTCCAGATTTATGGTAAGAGTCTGCTTTGTCCATCATCTTGTCGTTCTGTCACAGTTTCAGTTTCCAGGTGATAACTCAAGAACCCTATCACCTATCCAAACCAAATATTGATATGCTTACTAATCAAGAGGGGAAGATGCCTATTTATCTTGGGGTCAATATGTCCATTAAGGTCTCTTAAGGAAAATGCACTTAAAAATCATGGTTTCCGGATTATAAGTAATGAACCCATTCACCTATCAAAACCAAATTTTTGATATATGCTTACTTATTGATATGGGAAGATGCCTATTGATTTGGGGGGTCAATGGTCAAGGTCAGTGTTAGGTGCACTTAACGTATCCAATGTACAAATGAAGATCTCGCGGACGTCTCGTCCATTTAAACAGTGTTAAAATTATCTCGGTAATCTCCGGCAGTGTCTCGATAGTTTCCGTGGCTTGAGTGACGGTTGGCATGTTGACCTTTGCTGATAGAAACCATTATTTATGTTGTATTATGTACATTTAGGTAAAAATATGCCATGATTTTAACTATATAATACACTTGATATTTATTTGTACAACGGATACCTTAAAATCATGCTTTCAATTTAATAACTCAATAATCCTCTCACCTATCCAAACCAAATTTTGATATGTACTTACTTATCAAGAAGGGAAGATGCCTATTGTTTTTGGGATCAATAGCTCAAAGTTCAAGGTCCCTGATAGGAAAAATACACTTAAAATCTGGGTTTCCATATGATACTTTAAGAGCATATGTTTCACAAATATAATTTGTCTAAAAAGTGTACATAGCAAATAATTAAAAACTTCTATTCAATTCTTGATCACCAAATAGAAGATAGAATTTTAGAACTTTTACAGGTTATTATAGGCCTGAAATTTGTGTATGAAAATTTTCTCAAGGCAAGTTTTGTTGACCTTCTTTTACAGGAGACAAATATTATATCATATGTTTATATGCCAGCATGAAAAATATGGGCAAATTATGCTATACTAATAAAATCCATCTGTCTGCAATTCATCCAATTCCACTGTAATGTTAGGTTCCAAAACTTCAGACGGTGTCATATGAGATGCTCTTATTATGACCTTGAATTCCTTAAAAATTTTTATGAACATAGTAAGGATGTGGAATTTATAGCTCACCTTGAGGAAGTAGAGTGAGCATATGCTATACCCCGTGTGTCAGCATCCATATTCGGTAAAAAAGTTTCGGGTAGCTCAGTATCTGACAAAGTGCTTTAAACAGGGAAATGATTGGGTTGGTTTGAATTTTGCTATGTTAATGGTTTTTATACGCCCCTCATTTGACGGGACATATTATGGTATGGCGATTTCTTTCAGTCCATCCATCTGTTCATCTGTTAAACATTTCTTTTGAACGCAAATACTCTGAATCAATAAATAAATTATCAAAAATCAAAAAATGAATTATAATGAATTATAATGGGCCTATAGACTAGTTGTACACCTGATATTTTGTTTGGCTTCTGACCCCCAGGGTCTTTAAAAATGGTTGTCATCATTTTTTTTCCCTATAAACTTTATGTAAGGCCATGTAAAATAAATTCTCAGATAATTGGGTCTAAAAAAAGTGGCAAGGTAGGTAGGGTTTTTTTATTTATTTATTTTTTTTTTTTCCATCAAGAGTACTCTTATTATTCATGTAAGGCAAAAAATCGTCTCTCCTGTCTAACCCCCCCCCCCCCCCATTATTCACGTAAGGCAAAAAATCTTATGCTGCCCCCTCCCCCCCTTTTTCCTTCATAGAAAATATACTCTCCCCCTCCCCCCCAGTTTTTCTTCATAGAAAACTGTCTTTGAACCGTTAGTCAAAATAATGGTACATTGAGCTAATAGATACAAAATTTAATATACGAAGTATGAGGTCTTTTGATTGCCGTGAGTACATTTAGTAGAATCGCGGAAGAGACTCGACGGTTGTTATTTGCTCACACCTTGTTTAAACCCAGTTCAAATTGAATACATCCCCTCACTTCCTCCAATCACAGGAACCTGTCGTTTTAATAGAGAAAATAGATTATTGTTCACTCCCTCATGCCTCTGTGTTCATATTACAATTTTCTCAAGGAATGAAACAAAATCGAAAAATTCTAGACATCAATTTTCCCAACATAACTTCGCCAATATATCGTCTACATGGGATAGGACGGACGAATCGCGACTTCCAACGCTAAAAATAATATATCATGTTATAAAAACAACAAACATTACTTACAATAACACCGGCAGATAAATGCTACCGCTCCTTTTACATGGATAACATTCCCTCTTGATTACACTGTTTTCTCCAACGCCATGAGACATCAACTTCCTGTGTACATAGTGAATTGAACATCTCCCGCCTCTCATAAGGAGCACCGTCCGAAACATATTAGCTGTACGTTGGAATTTTGACCATTGCAATTGACCCATCCGAAGTAGTTGGGAATCTTTAACTTGCCTACGCCAATTTGCGGCACACCAACCCCATTTAAAGTCCCTATGGAAGGACTAGGCTAGGGTTACTTGGCCAGACAGGCTGACACCCTGTATATAGCTTTGTACATGTACCGGTAACCATAGCCTAGTACTTTGGAAGGGTCTCTAAAATGGTCCTGTGTCTCAGATGGGTGTTTAAGCAAGTTAAAGATTCCTCACTGCTTCGGATGGGTCCGTTACACAGGTAAAAATTCCAACATACAGCTGCGTTTTCAAACAGTGCTCCTAATAAGAGGCGGGAGATGTTCAATTCACTCTGCACACAGGAAGTTGATGTCTCATGGCGTTGGAGAAAACAATGTAATCAAGAGGGAACGTTGTCCATGTAAATGGAGCTGTAGCATCTATCTGCCGGTGTTATTGTAAGCAATGTTTGTTGTTTTTATAACATGATATATTATTTTTAGCGTTGGAAGTCGTGATTTGTCAGTCGTATCCCATGTAGACGATATATTGGCGAAGTTATGTTTGGAAAATTGATTTCTAGAATTTTTGTCGCGAAAGCGCGGGGACATTAAAATCGGTTCGTCTGTCCGTCTGTCCGTCAGTCACAAAAACTTTAACCTTGTGCATAACTTTTGAATGGTAAGTGATAAGGCTTTGATATTTCACATGTGTATTCCTTGTGACAAGACCTTTCCATGGATACCAAAATTTTTGACCTTGTGACCTTGACCTTGGACTTTGACCTACTTATTAAAAACTTTAACCTTGACCATTACTTTTATATGGAAAGTGATAGGGCTTTGATATTTCACATGTGTATTCCTTGTGACAAGACCTTTCCATGGATACCAAAATTTTTGACCTTGTGACCTTGACCTTGGACTTTGACCTACTTATTAAAAACTTTAACCTTGACCATTACTTTTATATGGTAAGTGATAGGGCTTTGATATTTCATATGTGTATTCCTTGTGACAAGACCTTTCCATGGATACCAAAATTTTTGACCTTGCGACCTTGACCTTTGAGTTCGACCTACTTATTAAAAACTTTAACCTTGACCATAACTTTTGAATGGAAAGTGATAGGGCTTTGATATTTCACATGTGTATTCCTTGTGACAAGACCTTTGCATGGATACCAAAATTTTTGACCTTGACCTTTGAGTTTGACCTACTTTTCAAAAAACTATAACCTTGTCCATAACTTTTTAATGGAAAATGATAGGGCTTTCACATTTCACATGTGTATTCCTTGTGATGAGACCTTTCTGTTGGTAATAACATTCTGACCTTGTGACCTTGTCCATGGAGGTTGACCCACATTTAAAAACTTCAACCTCGACCATAAGTTTTTGATGGTAATTTAAATCATAGGTCTTAAATATTTCACATGTGCATACCTTTTCATAAGCCCTGTCCCTTGGAAACAAAACACAAGTTTGGACCTTTTGACCTTTTCTTGGAGTTAATCTTTCATATTTAGAATGTTGATAATATATTATTAAAACTTAAGAATGGGGGGATGTCTGTAAGCATTTCTTTAAAGACAAACACCCAAAAACGGGGGACCACAATTCCTTGAATTTGATTTTTCTATTTTGTTTCATTCCTTGAGAAAATTGTAATATGAACACAGAGGCATGAGGGAGTGAACAATAATTTATTTTCTCTATATTAAAACGACAGGTTCCTGTGCTCCGATGGATCCGTTCATATGGTCAAAAATTTGTCAAGTTTGGATGAAGCGGAATCTTTAGAAATCGAATGAAGTGTTCAGCATTAACCACGGTCTAGTAAAATAATGTACATGGCCCGGGTACAATATACATTCTTTTGTTCATAGATTTAAGGATTTAACTACGTTTCTCTTGCGCTCGTCGGCGATCCTTGCTTATACTTTTTACAACGTGAACGTCATTATTAATAGATTCGGAAGTATTACAATGGACACTTGCTATTGTTTGGCATGGGTATTAACATATGCTGTAGAAATCAATAAAGAAAACTACACGAACGTTTTAATACATGTAATACTTGATGTATTAAACACACGAATAGCCAGCCGTCCAAGTGTCCGTGACACGTGTCGGCACATTGTTAGTATATCCTATACAATAGTCTTTACCCGTAATGTAAATACGGAACGCGCCGTTAATGATATGGACTTTTTAAAGTATTTATTCATCGGGTACCGTCTAGACGATTTTACAGCACAATATACGTTCAATGAAATAAATGGATATTTTGTTTTTAATCGAGGATGAGACACGGCGGATATTTATGCCCCCGGAATCAAAGATTCGGGGGCATATAGTTTTTGGCCTGTCCGTCTGTTTGTCTGTTTATCTGTTTGTCTGTTTATCTGTTTGTCTGTTTGTCTGTCTGTTTGTCCGAAAAACTTTAACATTGGACATAACTTTTGAATGGGAAGTGATAGGGCTTTCATATTTCACATGTGTATTCCTTGTGACAAGACCTTTCCATTGATACCAAAATTTTTGACCTCGTGACCTTGACCTTCACCTTTGACCTACTTTTCAAAAACTTGAACATTGGGCATAACTTTTGAATGGTAAGTGATAGGGCTTTCATATTTCACATGTGTATTCCTTGTGACAAGACCTTTCCATTGATACCAAAATTTTTGACCTCGTGACCTTGACCTTGACCTTTGACCTACTTTTCAAAAACTTTAACATTGGGCATAACTTTTGAATGGGTAGTGATAGGGCTTTCATATTTCACATGTGTATTCCTTGTGACAAGACCTTTCCATTGATACCAAAATTTTTGACCTCGTGACCTTGACCTTGACCTTTGACCTACTTTTCAAAAACTTTAACATTGGGCATAACTTTTGAATGGGAAGTGATAGGGCTTTCATATTTCACATGTGTATTCCTTGTGACAAGACCTTTCCATTGATACCAAAATTTTTGACCTCGTGACCTTGACCTTGACCTTTGACCTACTTTTCAAAAACTTTAACATTGGGCATAACTTTTGAATGGGAAGTGATAGGGCTTTCATATTTCACATGTGTATTCCTTGTGACAAGACCTTTCCATTGATACCAAAATTTTTGACCTCGTGACCTTGACCTTGACCTTTGACCTACTTTTCAAAAACTTTAACATTTGGCATAACTTTTGAATGGTAAGTGATAGGGCTTTCATATTTCATATGTGTATTCCTTGTGACAAGACCTCGTGACCTTGACCTTTGACCTTTTAACCCAGTGACCTCACATACATGTACTTAACAGAAAATAGTGTTCATACTAACAAAGATGCCACCGGGGGCATTCGTGTTTCACAAACACAGGCTTTATTTTTTCTGTAGTTGCAATAAAAACGTCTCGTCGGCGGCAAATTATAGCGCACGGCGGTGTCTGAGAAACATAGATTTTATTTTACATGGCCTAATCTTGAGAACACAAATTCTCAGAAAGAATAACTGAAAGAAATTTATTCTTTTTGCATTATAATGGGCTTGTAGACTAGTTGTGCACCTGACATTTTGTTTGAGTCCCTGACCACCAGGGTCTTGGAAAATGGTGTTCGTCATTTTTTTCCTATAAACTTTATGTAATCTTTAACCAATTCTCAGAAAGTATAATTGATAGAGAGTTCATTCTTTTTACATAATACTAGGTCTGTGGTCTAGTTGTTCATCTGATATTTTGTTTGAGCCCCTTACCCTTTGGCACTTGGAAAATGGATGTGCCTTTTAGATGAATTTTACCTATCAACCAGGAGAGAGAATTCTAATTTTTTTTTCCTGTAACCTTCGATAGTGATTCCAGTTGACCTACTTTTTCCGCTTTAATGAATTTTTGCTTTCAAAAGCCAATATTTGGCAAAGTATAAGCATTACATGTACCAAACTTGCATATTGGAAAATACATGAAGGAAATAAGTTGGGACTTAGAAATTACTCCGAGAAAATTGAAATTTAGAGATAAGCAATTTTGAGTTATCCAAAGTCAAATTGGTTAGAATATGAAAGAAAAAAATTGGGGCCATCGCTCAACTGCAAGATAAACGAAATGTCAAAATAACCAAGTTTGAGAAATCAAGTATCAGCTGTATTTTCATTTCCACTATGCATCACTATTGTATATGCATCTGACACACAATATCCATCAAAGTACATGTAGCAGTGTTGTTCTACGGCAAGTAACAATGTTGGTTTCACATAAAACTCTTCACTCACTTTGTCTTTTATTGTTTAGGAAGAGGAAAGGAATGGTGATGTCAAAGATTCTCATTGGATAAAAGAAGAGAAAGAACGACACACTAAGAAGTTACCAACTCCCCCTGTGGCAGATATCAAGGAAGAGGCTCAGGTTAGAATAACATAGATTTCAGATACTGACATTAATTATTTTGCTTAAGATTTCAGCTTTATGGTGCTTTGTATTTCTAGCACTCAAAATGTTAATGTCTTGTAATTTTACTAAGCCTTCTGTCAACAGAACCAACTAAAACTTTATAAACATTGATAAACATTTAAATGTTAGAAAAATTGAACCTTTGAAATCTGTTACTTGTATAAAATAAGAAAAAGTGTTCATAATACTATCATGGTTGTTGAAATCTGTTCATATTTTGTAAGTAACTGTGACAATATTGATCTTACTTAATAGCCTGTCAAAGAAAAGCCCTCCACAGCTCCATCCAGACCGCCAGAACCCACCATTGGTAAGATCTACATGTACTTGTCTATGTCCATTAAGTCTGTCTCATTGTAACAAGAAATATAAACATTTGATTATCTGCATTCCTTTTAACAGTAACATGAAAAATAAATGTTACTGTATGGCGTGGTTTCTTTTTAGTCCCCTACCAGCAACGCCGATTACCCGTACAGAAAATTCTCTTCTCCTCACATTTGACTCACATTTGATCCACATTTGAATCAAGTTTGAGTTTACAGAAAACAGGGTTTTCTCACATGTGATTAGATTAGCTCAAGTTTGAGTGTCTTCTTTGCCTTAAATCTCTCATGTTTGAACTTTCTCAAAGGTGAGAGTCAAACCTGAGAGTTCGTGATTTTCGAGTAGAAAAGACTAAGTTCACTTTCCACATGTGACTCAAACTTTGAGTTAGGACTTTGTTATTATGAAAGTCCTGCGCTTCTTCTGAAATCAGACTAAGTCAAAAGTCACATGTGACTCAAACTTTGAATTTACGACTTTGTTATTTTGAACACATATTCGTTTTCTCGTATAAAACTAAGTCTTGATGTCACATGCGAGTCAACGTTTGAGTTTTGTCTTAGAACATTTCAGCCTGTAGTTCAATGTCGGTAATGTATAATACATACGAAATATTTTTACAGGGGAGGTGGGGGGGGGGGGGGGGGGGGGGTTCCAGCCTATGATTTCGAGAAATTTAAAGTACACACTTTTTCCAGAATCCCCTATCCCCGCCCCCTCTAGATCCACGCATACAGAAAATTTAGGAACTTTTAAAAATTGAATTCATTGCAAGAAAATGAATAATCATGCAAGTTGTACTCTTTTCCACACGATTTGGAGGACAACATACAACAGCCAGGAATATATACTCATCTTTAAAAATTATCTTTAAAAATAACTCGTGTTTTTAATTCTTATTTGCTTTTAAGACAGACTGAGTAAATAACTGCTCTTTTTGTCGGTCAATTCAAACTAAGAGCTAGACGTTATCGTTTTAATTTGTAACGTATTTATAGTTTAAACATAGGCAACATGTCATGTAACTTACAAACATACAATAAATCGCTATTGTAACTCTGCGAACTGTTTTTTCAATCTTATTCTCCCCCGTCTGTATTTTTACCCCCTGACCTTTGGATCCCTTCAGACTTCCCCGGTCCTCTCCTAAGAGTTGGAGTCAGCTGACTACAAACCCCTCCCTTGAATATGAAAAAAATGCTGAGTCAGCGAGTGTTCCCCTGTGATTTATTGCATTCTTTTCCAAATTATAGACTGGAACCCCCTGTGTGGCGGATTTAAAGGGGAGGGGGCTTTAGAGGCTTGAGCGCCCCCCCCCCCCCCCGGCAGCGGAGACCTTTTATTTCCATATTTAAATAATATTTCTACGGCATAAAAGTCGATCTGTTAAAGATTATTTTTCCGAAAGATCATTCCAAAGACACAACAGAAATTTTTAACCGCCGATCGATTTGAATAGATTTCTCACAATTTTCACGGTGGTCACGTAGAAATATGTCTGTTTCGAATTTACATGATTTATGCACACGACGATCGCAAACGAAATGCGGGCGGCCGTCTGCATGTACACACGACAAAAAAAACTATATAGATGCATAGCAATTATTTTCTTCATCTTTAATAGAGATGGATCTGGAAAAAAGTACCATGCAAAATAAAACTCCAAGCTTTTAAAAACGTCTACTAGTATTATTTCACAAATAGACATATCGGGGCCAGGTTTTTTTCCAGTAATTTGGGAATGGGTTTTTTGGTTTTCCGGTTTTCAGGAGAAAAGTTGAATCCCCCAAGAATTTCTCAAAAATTCATGTTTTCTTTATATTTTCCCCCCGAGAGAAATTTGAAGTTAACTGTTATATCAACATTAACACGCCTTAAAA
The DNA here is from genome assembly GCA_033119305.1 of Pinctada imbricata. Taxonomy (NCBI): domain Eukaryota; kingdom Metazoa; phylum Mollusca; class Bivalvia; order Pterioida; family Pteriidae; genus Pinctada; species Pinctada imbricata. Next base: position 29,472,298 of record VSWD01000002.1, on the reverse strand, counting down.
AGGGATTTAGGATTCGAAAACTTCCAAAATTGATCTGCTAAAAGGGCTCCTATTTCAGTACACAATTCATTGTTTCCTCACACTGAATCACTTATTATAAATCCCTTCTAAATTCAGTTTAGATATGCCCCCAAAAGCCACCAATTTGCTTCCATTTTTCAAAATTTTCTCGAGGATGCCCCCTGAACAACTTTTTGGTAAAATTAATATAAAATGATTGAATTGAAAGTGAAAAGAGGAGAGGGTGTACATGATCGGATGCCCGGTCGTTTAAAGGGAGGGGGTTTACACGGTATGTAATCTCAATGCATATATTTTTTTATTATCATTTATTTATTCCATCATCAGTGGCGGATTCAGCCGGGGGGGCACGGGGGCACGTGCCCCCCCCCCCCCCCCCCCGGCAGTGCCCAAAGAAGGGGCACTTATGGCATGCTTTTGGAAGCATTAAACTACTGTTTCCGTAATAAATCTATGAAACTAGTCAGAAATAGCTCCAAAAACACCCCAGAAACCACCGAATTGAGTAAATTTTCCAAAATTTTCTCGGGGATAGATAGTCATGTCCATTGTCTGTACGTGGACGTACACACGTTTCGGGAACAACCTACATTGAATCATGTTCATATCGAATTTTCTTTATCTGAGGGATGAATCGGGAACTTTATATCCTGTGCAAGGCATATTTAACACACATATTTCTTGACCAAATCTTCGATAGAACCTCCTATAAAACTTTCATTTTTTAACTCAAAATTTGAGGTCAATCTTTTAAAAATGAACAATTGAAATTGTTTCGGCCAGATTTAAACCGGCTACCTCTAAGAATTTTGAAAAGATAAAAATGTATGTTTTTCTTTATTTTTAGAATCGAAGTTATCATGATTACATTTTTGGTTAAGCCCCTAGGTAAATCAAAAATATAATCATGATAGAACTGCCAAGAAATAATTAAACCTTTCAATATGGACGATGCAGGGAATGGGGCACCCGTGATCTCTAGTTTGTCAAGGAAATTTATCATTTACAAGGGAATTTTTTAGGGTCTGTATGGGGCCGAAATTCGGTAAAAAGAGGTACTTTCCCCCAATTTTAGACCTAAAAATTCCCAATTCAATCTTTTCTCCAAAACGAGAAATTCATTTCCAGTTTACGTATCATTAACTGAAAGGAGAACGAAAGTAGAACAAACATGCTCTAGGAGGGATTCAAAATATAGACAATTGATATTATAAGGGATAAACATGAATATATCTTTCTGTTGTTTGAAATTTATTTCCCAATTTAGGTTAAAATGTTGCAATATTCGCAATTTCATTGGCCCAGGCCCCTGACATCAGGGGCTAGAAAAAAACCCTGTAATTACTTATTTTCTTTATCTTTATACAAATATTAACAAGCAAGCGCGGATCTAGAGTGGTTAGGAAGGTCCTGCTTGGAAATTGCATAAAATGCTGATTTTTCCTAGTTTTACGAGAATTTATGGCTGGACACCCCTCCCTCCCATGGGCTGATCTCTCTGCCCTTTCAAAACTTCTCCTGATCCGCCCGTTTCTTTAGGAAATCCTGAACATGTTGACTTCTGCATGCCGTGCAAGAACAGTACAGCATCAGAAAATTTCGAAAATTTTCAAATATATTCTATATAAATAATAATTATTGTTACTGACACTGACTGAATCATGCGCGCCAAATCCCTTCTAAATTCAGTTCAAATACGCTTCAGATGCCACCAAATTGCTTCATTTTTTCAAAATTTTCTCGGGGGAGGCCCCCCCGAACCCCCACCAGTGGGAGGGGGAAACCCCCTCCCATACCCTCCCCCACTCGGCCCTTCGGGCCTCGCAAGTGATTTCCATAAAAATTGTATGTGCCCCCCCGGCAATTGGGTTTCTGGATCCGCCCCTGATCATTAATGTATTTTGATCGGAAATTGCTTGCTTGTTGTCGTTTTTAGGGGAAGCCGGGGGGGGGGGGGGGTTATAAAAAATAATTAAGTCAATGGGTCTACTCTCTTCAAACTCTTCTGAATATCGGAGATGATGACACAATTTTTGTATTGAATATATTGTAACACAGTTGTGCGAAAACGTTTTAGAGTGAACGAGAATCTAATATGAATCGGTAGCTTAATTAATGAAGCGGTACAGTAAAGTTATTACCTTAATTTTAAAACAAAGAGGGATGGATAAAAAATCAAATTAAACATACAGAAGAGATCTGAAAGTAAACTTAACGCACTGGAATTAGCGTCTTTTTGATTGAAATGTTTGTGAACGAAACGACTGTGAATGTAAGACAGCCAATCAAAACAACGAATTTTGAAAAGTCGAATGCCACGATGATTTCGAAATTTGGAGATTACAGTAGACTATTGCAGCATCGACAAGGATTAAGGTAGGCTGTGATTTGATACATGTTTTCCTGTTTACGATAATAACACGTGTTCTCTTTGAAATAATTTCTAAAGTGCAAGTCGCTGTTGCCGACAGAGGAAATCTGAGCCAAACGATCGAAAAGGATCGAGATCTAATACTTCTATGAATTTTCTCAATTCTCAGTGCTTCATGTCATTAAAATGCCTTCAAATCTATTTTATTTTGCAGTCGATAAGTCACATGGCACAAAATTTGAAGATGTTAATCCGAAAAGATGATGACTGTCAACGATGAGACTGAGGGGATCATGAAAATGCCAGCCAGGACTGTGTCCCATGTTTAGTCGATGTACCAGTACCAGTAGAGTTACAGTTCCATATTGTAAAGATAGATTTAACTGTTCGGTAGGTGAATCATTATTGTATTCCATGCTGGATTCACGGAGCGAAAACAGCCAACGACACTTGGGTGGGGTGTGTTGGCTGCAGGCATTTATGTTTCATAAATTAGAAACAGACACAAATCGGCAAGTTTTCCAGGGGATTTCTGTCTATGTCTGACTCAAATGATTAAGCAAAACGAAACGATCGATCTGCAATCATAAAAAAATTTCATATTTTATCTTGTTATTTAGCTTTACCATTAATGATGCGGCAAGAATTTCACTTGCCTCCGCTTCGTCTTTTCGAATTCAAGCGCCATGTTGTAAGTTTACTCTACCGGTAATGTGTCACCTGGTCAAACATGACATCACTGACAAGGCAAGGTTGTTTCCATAACAACGTCCATTCATACGGATCAATGTCATATGCGTTTGACCTTACGCAAATCACGCAATACAACAATCAGCTTGGTAGCATGATCATTGCTGTAAGGAATTTATTGGTATACCAAAATTATTATAACCATGTGAAAAAAAGGTGCAAATATAGAATGATATTTATAATATTTTGATTTTTTTTTTGCAGAATACTTGCAGAAGAACATTAAAATGGAGGACATCAGTGGCATCGTAATCAGAAAATGTTTGGACGTCGCTAAGTTCCTAAATGCCAAAGATCGAGGATTAAAATTCAAGAAGAAAATTTGAAATGCTTGAATGTTTTTACGAGAAATGTTTGCTATGACATCAAGAAACAATAGGTTATCATGACATCCCTTAATGTTCCATATTTACTGCTGCAGACGGGTAACGTAGTCTTATAATTACGGCTATAAAAACAACCAGTGAGATTCCTAGAAATTGATTTGCTGCATTGTGACAAATATGTGAAATATTGTACTCAACTGAATGAAATATGCATGCTTCTCTTTTATGTACCGTAAATAATAAAAATTGAAAATTTTCATATTTGAGTCAAATGTGATTTTTTCACATGTGAGATTCTCACATGTGCTTTTTTCAAACCTGGTTTTCAAATGTGACTCAAACCTAATTTGCATATTCTTCACATTTGATTTTTTTCAAACCTGGTTTTCAAATGTGACTCAAACCTAATTTGCATGTTAAATTACTCATGTGAGCTCACCTGAGAGTCAAAGTTTGAATCAAACCTGTGAATCAAATGTGAGTGAGGTTTGTGAAATTTGGTAAGGGAAGGGGACTCTTAGTTTCCTCTCGGTCTGTCTGTCCGTCCGTCTGTCCCTCCGTCTGTCCGAATATCAGTTTTCCGGACTTTTTTCTGCAACGGATAGAGATATTCAGATGAAATTTGATACACAGCTTGGTCTTGGATAGTTACAGAGCAAGTTCGACTTTCGTCACGCTTGACCCATTTTTCGAGGAGTTATGCCCCTTGATAACTTGGAAAATCCAGTTTTTGTCAGTTTTCCGGACTTTTTTCTGCAACGAATGGAGATATTCAGATGAAATTTGATACACAGCTTGGTCTTGGATAGTTACAGAGCAAGTTTGACTTTCGTCACGCTTGACCCATTTTTAGCTCTACTGGTCTCAGACCAGTCGAGCTTATGCGATCACCCTTCGTCCGGCGTCCGGCCGTCTGTCCGTCTGTCTGTCTGTCCGTCTGTCCGTAAACAATTCTTGTCCGGACAACTCCTCTGAAACTGTCAGGGATAGAAACTTAATTCTTTTTGTATTTTACTTGGTCCATGGTCTAGTCGTGCACCTGACATTTAGTTTCAGTCCCTGACTCCCAGGGTCTTAGAAAATGGGCGTGGTCATTAAATTCTATGTAATTTTGTCCGGACAGCTCTTCTATCACTATAAATGATGGAGCCATAATTCTTTTTGCAATATGATGGGTCTGTAGTCTAGTTGTGCACCTGATATTTTGTTTGAGCCAATGACCCCCAGGGTCTTAGAAAAGGGTGTGGCCATTTCCATATAATCTTATGCTTACAGCGCTGACACTATAAATAATGGAGACTAAATTCTTTATGCAATATGATGGGTCTGTAATCTCGTTGTTCACCTGATATTTTGTTTGAGTCTCTGACCCCAAGGGTCTTAGAAAATGGGTGTGGTTGTTTTCTCTCTATTAAACTACATTGTACATGTGATCTCATGATAGCTAATTTCCCAGAATTTATGGATAATAATTAATTGATTTATTCCAAAATATTATCGGTTTGCAGTTTAGATGTCATTACAGTATTTTACTTGAGTCCCTGTTCCCTAGGATTCTGGAAAATGGGTATATGGCTATTTTCTCTTACCCTATCTACATACATTTAGAGTATATAAGTGACAGAAACTATAAATAAACAAAGATATTGCCATTTTACAATAGTATCATAGATGAGTCTGTAATTTAGTTTTTCTCATATTTTATTTGGGACCTGACCCAGGATTTTATCTTCAATTCTATAGAAACACTAGGGGATAGTTTCGGAATTTCCTCTGATCAATCAATCAACTTGAAAATCTTTTCTATTATGTTTATACAGTGCAAGAAAGATAACAAACAATCAAAATGCATGTATTTCTTACTTATTTTTTTAATGTTTAAGGTGTAAGATTTTTGGAGAGAGTAGTGAGACTTTTTGTTGCAAGAGTAGAATGTCCTAATTAAGTGATCACGGACTTGAGCTGTGCTTTCTGATACATGGAAATACCAGAATCACAAAGATTGATCATTTTATCAAATAAAATAGCAATAATGCATCCTTCACATTGCCAAATGAAAGGTGCTTGTGTAAGTTTTATTTTGCAAAATTCCAAATTTAGTATTCATTATAGAAGTTAAATTTGTAACAGGAGATGGAGAGATGTAAGCTTGGTTAAAAAGCTCTTCAGAGCTTATGTTTCTTGTTACTCTATATATATTGCCGACTCAAAATAAATATTACTTGACTTGACTTGAGATGTGACTGGACCGGGAATCGAACCCGAGATCTTCTGCTATCACTGGGCAGACGCTCTTACCAACTGAGCTATCTGGGCACGATGCCCGTTCCTGCCACACTCCTCTCCACCAATTTTTTAGGTTTCCATGCACTGGAAACCTCACACAAAACTCCAGTGTTCACCTTGAGTCATTTAGTTTGGCGCCAATTCTGTAACAGGAGAGGAAAAGATGTGACCGGACCGTGAATCGAACCCGAGACCTTCTGCTATCTGGGCAGACGCTCTTACCAACTGAGCTATCTGGGTACGATACCTGTTCCTGCCATAAATTACTCGTAATAAACTTATGTTTCAGGCCTTTTTGTCAATTGGACCTCGAGTCATTTTGTCCTTTTAAAATTTGACCAATCAAAAACATCATTTCAACCGCATGCAGATTTAAAAATATTTATGGGACACCCATATTCTGAACTGGGATATATGGTAAAAATGTTTTCTATAGAGGATCAAATATTTCATACCGGTATGTAAAAATATTTTGTATTATATTTTAATAATTAGCTTCTGTCTACATTAATACCACATTCACCCTAAAAGTTCATGTTCTTTGTTCAATATTCTATTTACATTGTTTTACATTTACTAAAAAAATAGCCTAAAACCTTTTTAGGTTTTAGAACAAAATGGCCGATACTTTTTTCACTCAGTAGGCCACATGTCCTATTATATTTAATTTCAATCTGAAACTGTCTGATTACTTGATCTAAGTATTTTCACTGGTCAGTATAAGAAAGAAGGAAATATCTCTATAGAGTATCCTATGCAATACTATTTCAGCTCAAATGAGAGGTTATTTATGCCTTTAGTCTTAATTTTATCAAAGGGCATATAGTGGTAGGTCTGTCTGTTCATCTGTTTGTCTATCCATCCGACTGTCAGTATATCATTCCATTCAACTAAATTCTGATGAAAGGGTATAAGATAATAGAGCTGTCATATATTGCATGTCTATGTACCTTAAGAAGGCTCATCTTTTGGAGCCAAATTTTAACCTTTGACCCCATCACTGACCTTTGACCCACATTTTTCGAAAAATAAAAACATCTGTTATTTTAGTTTTGATACATATGGTATGTTATATATACACGTTTTTAGTAATTCTCTCACATTCTAGAGAAATCTAAGGCACGGTCCATTTGATGTTCTTGGGGGGGGGGGGGGGGGGGGAAGGGGAGACTCCGGTTTTTTTTTTCGAAAAAAAAAAATTTTGCTCTGAATTTTGATGAAAAAAATTAATTAGAAATTGATGGATATGCATTGGCATGTGGTTGTTGGTTCTCATAAAAAAAACTTGATATACATTTATCCCGCCTCTGGCAAATTTCTTGCAATCTGATTGGTCGAGAAGAACCAAATATTATGTTGTATTATTTTACTAACAGGATATTATTTTGATATCCTGCTTCTACTAAGACGCTTTATGCTCTTGACGTCACCAAAATGCTTTAGAATATGTTGACGTAACATACACAAACCAAAAGCGATTCAGCGGGATAAATTCGTTATACAGTGTTTTACAGGGGGGATACAGAAATATATTGGGTCGATGAAAAAAGTACTTTTATTAGGCAAGGTGAATCAGAGCATTCATTCTCTTGAGTGTATATGTGCAAATCAACCAGGAGAGCTTCAGTCTCATCAGAGACTTCTGGTTCGAGGAGTAATGCCCCTTGATGACTTGGAAAATTCAGTTTTTGTCTGTTTTCAGGACTTTTTCCTGCAACGAATGGAGATATTCAGATGAAATTTGATACACAGCTTGGTCTTTGATAGTTACAGAGCAAGTTTGAATTTCGTCAGGCTTGATCTATTTTACAAGGAATTATGCCCCTCTATAATTTGGAAAATTAAGTTTTTGTCAGCTTTCTGTACTTTTTTTCTGCAACGGATGAACATATTCAGATGAAATTTGATACACAGCTTGGTCTTGGATAGTTACAAAGCAAGTTCGACTTATGTCACGCTTGACCTATTTTTCGAGGAGTTATGCCCCTTTATGACTTGGAAAATTCAGTTTTTGTCAGTTTTCCAGACTTTTTTCTGCAAACAGAGATATTCAGGTGAAATTTGATACTCAGCTTAGTCTTGGATAGTTACAGAACAAGTTCAACTTTCGTCACGCTTGTCCTCTTTTTCGAATCGATAAAGCAGATAAAACCTCAGAACTGAGCTGCACAGACAGTAAGTTTAATTTAAACTCATATGACGGCCGTCAAGCGAAAACCACCCTTAAGTGAAAAATATGGCAATTTTATTTTTCAACGAATTACGATAGAATATTTCATTCTGAACAAAATGATATATGATGTGTAAGTATGCGACATGGATAAATGCCATAAATCTTCTTTGAAAACTTTGGCATGACGTTTTAGCTAAGAATCTGATGACGTCCAAATTATGGTACGACGACGTCATACTTCAGTGTGTATATCCGGTACAAATATGTGTACATGTATATATCAAATGAATACATATATTTCTGTTGATGATATGTTGACCTTCTATGCATGTTTATTTCACGAATACGAAATCAGAAATCGAATACTTTGATGTAGATCTATACATTGCACTTGGATCTCGCATTATAACGTCTTGTTATACATGTGATACGTTAGTCCATCTACGGTTTTGATACCCGTACTTCGGCAATATAATCAAGATTAGAAAATGATATTTCGCATAATAAATATTGAACAAAACAAAAATGCTGATTTTCTAACCTCAACATTGACGATTCGCCGGCATCCCGTATATCTAAGTAACTATGAATTTTTCGGGAAAAGTGATTATCCTCGCCATTATCCTTACATCTACGAGTATTCTATCTAAATAATACTTTAAAATAATTGAAATCTCAACAGTTATAATCGGCTTATATTTATATTTTTTCCATCAATTTCAATTCGTTTTAAAACGAAACTTTCGAATAAAAGACAACTTTTAAAACAATATCGAACATTAATCAAATGTAACATTTTTTATAAATACATAAGATTTGCATGTTGTATGTCAACATTTTGGAGTCAATTCATGTCCTAATCACACGTTTGCACATAGACACTTTTTTTGTTGTTTAACTTGTTGATATGTTTTTGCTAGCCCTATTTGTTCTATATCCACTATCAGAAATTTCAATCTGTCTACACGTGTCAAACTTTTGGGAGGAGGGGGCTGTTAAGATCCTTCCAGTTGTACTGGTCTCACTGGTCTCCTTACTAGCAATTCCATTTCTCTCTTCCATCTTTTCTTTTTGTTTTCGTTTGTTACATATTGCACGTACATGTAACTACTGTACTAAAAATCATTCCAAACAGCGACACTTAGGAATCGCTGTTATATAGGATGCGATATCCAAGTGTGACAGACAGACGGACACCAAACAAAAAGATCCCAAAGTGTCGCTTTGCTTCGCAGGCGACACACAAAAAACCCTGTGATATCGTATACACGTAAGAAAAGTCAAATCAAACAAAATCAGAATCTTTCTTTTTTCGATGAGTTTTGTACATAAACGACTATACCCTTGTCATGAGAATTTTTCTTATCTTGACCTTTTTGAATTGTTGTTCATTTCAACTGAAAACGACACTATAGGATCTAGAATTTTTCCCAAAGGTGGGGTTCATCAGGGGAGCAGCGTATGATTTTGAAAAAATGAATTTGATAAAAATAGGATAATCAGTTCCGCTAATTCCTGGGTAGTCTGACCTCACAATCCCCTAGATCCGCGCTTGAAACTTTATTATCTTCGATTCACTGCTCACAGATTCAAGGGAGGTCGCCGTCAAGATGCACGACCTTCAGTGTTTTGTTTATTTCTCGCCCGAGTCACTTGATTTTTCTCAAAACGTTTTCTCATTCCCTCCACATACGAAAAGTTCAACCTAATTTCAAGGTTATTTTTCTCCATTTATTAATAATTGCAATAATTGCATTTTTTCATATTTTCATACTTCAAAACTAATTATGAATTCATTGTTTTATTTTTTTGAGTGAATAAATAAAAGAATTTTGTGCAGAGTAGTTTTTTGCTTTATCTCATTTGATTGTTACACTTTTAGTTGATGGGTTATTCAAATCTTCAGTGGTCATATTAGGAGAGGGGCTATGCGGATTTGCTTGTTTGATCATTTTCAGCCGTGAAGTGCACAGGGTCGGTTAAAATCCAAATCAGATATGTATGGTTGTTTTTTTACATCTTAATTTTATGTCAGTTATTATGATACACCCCCCCCCCCCCCCCCCCCCCCCCCCGAAAAATATACATAGAAAGTAAGAAGAACGCCACAGCTACAAAAATCTCTCTCTGCGAGAATCCAATTAAGCGTTGGCGACTATCAGTTTAACATTTGCACCGTATACAACGTCACATTAGGGGAGCCTGGGCCAAGTGCGACACATGGAGTCCGCCCCGAAGCGGACGCAAGACAAAATCGGCGAGTATTTCTCCAAATTTCTCGGATATTATACCATATTTCTCCAAAATTCAAATTGCATAGAGTGTGGTGATTTGTAGATACAGAATTTAATATCCATATGTAAGTCGGTCGTTATTATAGAGGTCGCCACTTGATGTAGCATCACTTCACGCACATAAGAAAAATTAAAACATGTTTTATAATAATATAGATACACAGTGAATGAAATTAATCTCTCCCTCTCTCTTATACACCTTCTACATGTGTAATGAAAACAAATACTAGTAGAGCTAATTCATGGATAGATATTTTATTTCGGGGTCCAACCCGTCAAAAGGGGGTGGGGTTCAGCTTTTGATTTTAAAAAAAACCTATATACATCTATGCAAAAACAGAAAAATATGTATTTTTGTTACATATGCATGGCCTGCTTAAGCATGTTAAACGCCCCCCCCCCCCCCCCCATTATTCGCGCCTGTAATGTAAAGTATACTATAAACCTAAATCTTTTCATCCGTTTAGTGTAGTCCTTGGTAGCAGATGATGCCTCTTTCCATTCTGAGGACATGATACGGACTTAAAGTTTATATTTTCGATTTCAAGTATGATAATTTACTGCCATATAGCCTTTAAAGGTTCATTTATTTCTCATACTTCTCCACTTTAATCAAAACGCTATTCTTTTTCCTTCTGCAAACGCTAGATTAATTTTGTGAAAATTGGTCTTTAGATTTTTATGAGACTGATTACAAACCACTCTATAGTGTTTCTTTGAACACTAAGTATTTAAATGAATGTGAAGTTTACATCTTGCTTATCAACATAAATCGAGAATTAAATATATTCTAGGCCGTTTGGGATCCACGATGTATAATTGATGTTCAGTACTAGAAGACAAAAAAAAGAAGATGGAGAAGAAATGTGAAAACATACGTCTCTTTGCAATCCTTGTTTTAATAGCAATTAACTCATCACTAAATTTTCAGAAAAGGCTTTCAAAACGTACTTTTAAAGTCATAAAAGTAATAGGCTATAACATTCTGTGGATTATGATTTATTGATGACTTTAACGTCCACGTAGTTGAAAAGTTATCGCAAAACGTAACGCGAAAAATACGCGAAATTGACTACGTCTTTACAGTCCGATTTCTCTTTTTGACGTCATAGACAGATAAGGGTGGTTTTCGCTTGACGGCCGTCATATATGTTTAATTGAAGAGTAATTCATAGGCAGAGATGCAGGACATAAATATATGCCGCCGGTAGGGGACTATATCGCTCAGCGATCATAACATTTTTAAAATAATAGATACATGTTAATGTATGGCATGTATTGAATTCTTTATGAGTGTTTTTATTTCACAGCCCCTGCCGTATTCCAGTCAGCCATTGAAGAACTTAGAAAGGAACTACGGGAACTGAAAGCAAATACCGTATCTAAAGCAGCATTTGAAGAACTAAAATCAGAAAATGAAAAATTGAAACAAGACGTGGAAACTCTAAAGTCTTCATATTCCAAGAAAATTCGTGACCTTACAAACGAAGTGGATGATGAGAAAAAGATTAGACTCAATACCCAAGTGGAAATAGAGAGGATAAGAAAATTAGTGAATGAGTCTCATGTATAACACATAATCTGGCATGCTTAAATGACATTTTTTACCAATTTTGTTATATAGCATGGAATATTTTTGATGTTACTCAGTTACATTTAGTCAATTATAAGTGCTTTGTGTAGGAATCTCATACCCGTGGAGATAGTCTCATGATTACATGTGGTTGTGCTTGTTACAATTTATTCCTATAAACAATAATATACTTCAAACCATATTGGAAATTATAGCATTGCTACATGTATATCTTATATCACAACCAGCAATGATATCTGTTATGTTGAAGTTTAAATCTGTCATGTTGAAAACTAGACAACTAAGAGTTAAACTAGAGGACTTTAAGTTTTCCAGTCCATCACTGCTTAAATAATTGAAATGAACCTTCTCTTCAGACAGTGTAAGTTATTATATGTTTACACTGAAAAGATTATCACTTTTGCTACATAGGTTTACACTGAAGAGAAGATCATCACTTTTGCTACATAGGTTTACACTGAAGAGAAGACCATCACTTTTGCTACATAGGTTTACACTGAAGAGAAGACCATCACTTTTGCTACATAAATTTACTCTGAAAAGAAGACCATCACTTTTGCTACATAGGTTTAAAGAGTATGAATCTTAATGCCATGTGATAAAATTGATTTTGAGGCCATGAAAGTGGATGGATAGGTAAAAGCTCTTTATTTTCTTGATATTTGCATATTAATTTGTTCAAAGTTAGTCTACCTCTTTTTTTTTCTTTTTTTTTTTTTTTTGCCTGAAATGCAAACAAAGGGATAGCCTTGTCTGTCTGGTAGTATATGGCTATTACTAACTTCCTCTTCATTGCCTATGTCTTTCTATGTCATAATTCAATCTATGTTGAATGTACCGCCATCACTACCGTAATATTCAAAGACAACGGCGAGTTGTGGATCACGCAGACGAAAGTGACAATTTAAAGTCAAACATAGAACAAATACTCTTGAAATATTTAGACTATGAAATACAAAATGAAGTTGTAAATTAACTATGGATATTATATAGGGGGTTCAACGAACACATTTGTTCATTTTTACCATTTAAATATTTCACTGATAATACCGACGGACGTTGCAATGTTTACAGATCGTTATTTACGCCATTATTGGTATTCAAATTTTCAACATGCTGATGCACAGAGTCACCGATTTAAATTTTTATTGACATCATCAGTAAACCTTGATATACCGCCAAACCCATTATACCGCCAAATTCTAAGAAGACAAAAGGTGGTAATATAACAGGGGAGAAGTGTACATGTACAGTTTTTCAAGCTTGAACCTCCCATTTTAAAGAGAGCAACTAAATGATTTTAAGGGGGGTTGCAAACAAGAATGACACAGATTTTTTTTCTTTTTTTTCTGGCCCTTTATGAAATTAAGTTAGTTTATTAACACACTATAGTTAACAGACTGGTGTTCAGTAACAGGTTAATACAAAATGTATCAGAAAGCAACTGATTAATTACCACTGTTCACAACTGATGTCTTATCACTAGAAATGAGTAAAGTAATAATACCACAAATTTTAATATTAATTTAGGGACCTGTATTTCATAGATCTTTACTCTTATACCATTCTTGTTTATACTTAAAGTGATATTAGAACATATGAGATAATACTTTTACCTAAAACTTTCCCTAAAAATAAACCATAATATGCCAAAAATAGTTTTCAGCTCTTACCGCACATATACGTAAATCAGTTTTGAAGTTGCTATTTTTAGCCATTTACAGAAACCCTGATTCTATAAATGATCACTTCCGGTAAATATGATGGAGAGACTTATGACGTAGAAAGTTGTACATGAAAGACGAAAGTAGTGTAAACAATGCAATGTACCGTTGAGGTATTGAAGCTGAGTTCGCATTTAATTTGCTCAGTTTCACATCTTTTGATAATTTCTTGATCATGTCGAGTATTAATATGCAAATGTTTAATGTTAGTAATTTTCATGCGACCAAGCATCTGTCCATGAGAAAAAAAGGGGGGGGGGATGGGGAAAGGGTCTTGAGATGGACGATTTCACACATGATGTCACATCATATTTTCTGTCTGTCCTATTGTACTATTTGTTCTAAACACGCACGATTTGAAACTATGGTTGAATATACAGCCCGACCTGTTTCAAACGCAGAAAGGAAGGGGGGGGGGGGGGGTGTTAACCGCTTGGAATGCGTGCGACTGGGGTTTCAGACCGGGCTAGGCCCCCTGCCCATCCTTTTATTGAGCTTAGTGAACAACATAGTATTACCTATATTCATATTGTCATATACATTCACTTAAATGACAAATGACAGATGGAGATATCTTTGGCATAGACGGATTCAGGAATCTAAAATAGGGAGGGCGGATCACAGTGAACATTGAAAACAATCTTTCGGAGAAGCGTAGGAAGAGGGTGAGGGGTATAATGACAAAAACAAAATGTTATTAATTTATTTTTACATATATTTTCATCTTCATAAATAATTATTTCAAAATTCACCTGCATTCCCTGCAAGGGATATAGGGTAGACCTTATTTCACGAGCTCCCCAGTGGGTAAAACACTCAGTAAATTTTAATATTATTCTGAGGCTCCAAGTCGATGTCACGGAATCTATTTTGATTAAAATAAGGATCAAATTTTATTCTATCAATATACATGGTCACAATTTTAGGGATTAACAACGAAAAACGATTCGACATTATTCTTTTTTTTCTAAATCATTAAGTTAAATGGTCACAGTTAGCGGTTTTTAATGGAATAACATAAAGATAATAGAACGAAGCAATAAATTTATACTGATCTGAAAACATTTTTGAAATACGTTTTCATGAGAAGGCAATTGATGATAGAAAAGATTGGATGATCTCTCTCTCTCTCTCTCTCTCTCAACGACTCAAAGTGGACAAATGTGCGCGTGTGTGTACGGGGGGGGGGGGGGGGGGGGGGGGGGGGGGGGGGGGGGGGGTTACCCCCGCAAACCACGATCTAATATTCGGCAAGTGCTAGATCCATAAATCCATATGTAGATTAAGAATCTGTCAAAAATACTGGCCGGCACGATTATTTTTTTTAATCAGAATATGAATTATGTCAAACTTCTGTCCTGAATCTACAGGTGGTCGCCAGCCATGAGCATGTTTAGAAACGGTGCGCCCTTTATTTATTTATTTCATTTATTTATTTATTTTTTGCTCAATAAATAAAAAAACTATGTTATATATATTGATTGTTTTATTCCTGAAACGGTAATCACATGCGTATACACATGTGCTAGTGCAGGCAAACACTTTGTCGTGTACAACTTGTGACGTCATTTACTGAGACCCACGAAGAATACAGTCGATCCCGAAAATTTATTGGGTAAATCGACAAAAATGTCGATTTCCTCTAAAACCAGGAATTTTTTTTCTGTGGTTACAGGATGAAAAATTTCATTTTTAAAGAGCTAATGCTATATACTATTTTCACAGATGTTCTAATATCACTTTAACTATTTTACAATATTCAGTTTTTTACAGCTTAAACAATTTTGTCAGATAAAATCCAATTTAGTAATTGATACCCAACATTTACTGTCGTCATAAATAGTGACTTTTGCATCTACTATATTAATTTTTGGCCGGATTGCAAAGCAATTCCGGTCTATAGATTGACGATGTCCGTCCGTCCGTCTGTCCGTCCGTCCGTCCGTCCGTCCGTCCGTCTGCCGTCAACATTTTGGTTAAAGTTTCTGGTTGAGGCAAAATCTAAGGAACTATATGCAGTAGAAACTTTATATTATACATGAAGGTTGCCCATGACAAGACCTTTCAATTTATGCCGTAACATTTGACCTAGTGACCTTGACCTTGGACTTTGACCTAGTTAAAGATTTTGGTTAAAGTTCCTGGTTTAAGCAAAATCTATGGAACTGTATGCAGTAGAAACTTTATATTATACATGTATGTTGCCCATGAAGAGATCTTTCAATTTATGCCGTAACATTTGACCTAGTGACCTTGACCTT
The DNA here is from genome assembly GCA_033119305.1 of Pinctada imbricata. NCBI lineage: Eukaryota > Metazoa > Mollusca > Bivalvia > Pterioida > Pteriidae > Pinctada > Pinctada imbricata. The sequence goes on along the minus strand of VSWD01000002.1, from coordinate 29,456,498 downwards.
GGACTTTGACCTAGTTAAAGATTTTGGTTAAAGTTCCTGGTTTAAGCAAAATCTATGGAACTGTATGCAGTAGAAACTTTATATTATACATGTATGTTGCCCATGAAGAGATCTTTCAATTTATGCTGTAACATTTGACCTAGTGACCTTGACCTTGGACTTTGACCTAGTTAAAGATTTTGGTTAAAGTTCCTGGTTTAAGCAAAATCTAAGGAACTGTATGCAGTAGAAACCTTATACATATAGGTTGCCCATGACAAGACCTTTCAATTTATGCCGTAACATTTGACCTAGTGACCTTGACCTTGGACTTTGACCTAGTTAAAGACTTTGGTTAAAGTTCCTGGTTTAAGCAAAATCTAAGGAACTGTATGCAGTAGAAACCTTATATTATACATTTAGGTTGCCCATGATGAGACCTTTCAATTTATGCCGTTACATTGGACCTAGTGACCTTGACCTTGGACTTTGACCTAGTTAAAGACTTTGGTTAAAGTTCCTGGTTTAAGCAAAATCTAAGGAACTGTATACATTAGAAACTTTATATTATACATGTAGGTTGCCTCTGACAAGACCTCTCAATGTGTGCTGTAATATTTGACCTAGTGACCTTGACCCAGTTGGTGACAAAAACTTACTTTGCAATCCGGCCATACCGTCTTTAGCGGTGTTTTATTACATGATTTATTACATTAAGGTATCCGTTGTACAATTGAGTCATTTTACATAACGTTTTAAACATCTTCATTGTAAAGTATGGTAAATTTTATGCCTGGTAAGGTACTATAAACTATATATTTTCTGAAAGGTAACGATGCCCTAAGTTCAGATATAAGACTCCCAGGTCTTAAAAATCAAAGGGGAAAAACTCTTGTACAACTTTGTTATTTTGCATATGTTGTTTAGAGAAAATAGACAATTTCAATGCTTCACAAGTTATTCCCCCTTTGTTTTTCTGGCCCCAAAATTCTTATTTCTGAGAAGTGGGCTTTGTGACCTTTCAGAAAATATATAGTTTATAGTACCTTACCAGGCATGGAAAAATGCCCTATTGTACATCGGATACCTTAATATTTAGTGGGTGAAAGTTTTTCTTTTTATATTGAAATATTTTCTTGGGAAGCTGTAGAGTTGTAGTTAATACTTGTAAAGAGATCATACAAACATATTATAATTATATCGCCCCCCCCCCCCCCCTTGCAAACGAAGTTTAGGGGGTGTATAGGAATCACCCTGTCCATCTGTCCGAATGTCTGTCCATCCGGTTAAGAAGTTTCTCTTATACTACTAATGGTAGGCCTTTCCTATTTCATACACTCATTAACCATAAAGAGTACTACATTTTGATACCATGACTTTTGACCCTGTGACCTTGACCTTCACCCAATACAACATTTTATGATAAGAAGTTTTGAAAGCCATAAAGAGTACATTTTGGTACCATGACTTTTGACCCTGTGACCTTGACCTTTGTTAAGAAGTTTTGAAAGCAGATTTCTCTCATACTATTAATGGTAGGCCTTTCATATTTCATACACACATTCACCATAAAGAGTACTACATTTTGGTACCATGACTTTTGACCCTGTGACCTTGGCCTTCACCAACATTTTAGGTTAAGAAGTTTTGAAAGCAGATTTATTTTATACTTTTAATGGTAGGCCTTTCATATTTCATACAAACATTCAACATAAAGAATGATTAAGTTTGATATCATGACTTTAGACCCTGTGACCATTTACCTTGAGTTTGGGCTTATGTTAAAATTAGGTCAAGAAATTTAAATGCAGATTTCTTTCAAACAATAAATGGTAGGCCTTTCACATTTCATACAAACATTCACCAAAAAGAGTACTTCAGTTTGGTATTATGACTTTTAACCTCGTGACCTTGACCTTAATTTAGGGCCTATTTAAGAAGTAATGAACTTCATATACAGGATAATAGTATTTTGGTTATAAAGTTCTGAAAGCAGCATACCAAGTACTAAATTTCATAATGAGAGTTTCAATTTGAACAATTGAACGTTGAGTCATAAAACATCCACTTTAGGGCAGTTCTAGTTTGAGCTTATAAATGTTATAAATCATTCAAAATGATATACTCATAAGTAATGGAATAGAAATATATATACATGTATATAGATTAAAAAAAAACATTTCCCTACGACAAGATTGATGTCAGATGCCCAATTTATTGCTACACTGCCCCTGTTGAAAGCTTGCTTCTAGGGTTAACGCAGTAGAATATAGTTTCTTACACTGAGGGGATGTAATCCATTCTATAAGATACAAATTTTCTACACTAGCATTGTTTTCATAGGTGAAATCTAATTTCAATATTAATTACTTGTAGATGTGTCCATATGTGTCTTACATATTATTACTATGAGCCAGTTTACATTGATCTTATTTTGATATGCTTGTTGTTAAAAGACATGTTCAAGTAGATCTGTAATTGTTTGTTTGCTTTGCTCAGGGGTTAGAATAGGGGAGATAAAGCCATGTATGATTGCAGTTGTAGAATTAACTTTGCCTTAATTAATGTTATCATTGATTTCGACATAGCTGTCTGCCTTTAGAAGTAGTTGTTTAGGGATAGGGATAGGGCTTCAATCCCCTGTGTTTAAATGATTAAAACAAGATAGAAGTGTAGAGAATTTCTCTTCTTATATCACCATCACTGTGAAAAATAAATTGATTATGAAAGGAAAATTAGTGAGAGTAAGTCTTATACCAAAATGAAATGGGTTATAATCTATCATCTTATTAGGATTTTAAGAAACATTTTTGCTTAATGTGAAACTAATTTTATTTCACTAGAATCAAGTTCATTCTTGGTAAATTTTATATCGAAACTTAATGTGTGCTTTCATTTCATATTTGTGATGTCTTGGTCATTCATTTGAGAACTATAAAAAGAAGTGCTTCAATTTTCTTGACATTTATTCAAAATGTACCAAGCAGTATGATTTACTTATATACATGTGTATATAATTTACAAATCAAAACTTCTTATTTCATGCTTTAAAGTTTTCACTGACTGTAGCTGTTTGGTTAAGCTTGCTTTTGCTTTGAGTAAATTTAGATATCTGTACCACAGAAAGTTGTATTAGTAGTTATTTTATGTACAAATGTATTTTAGTGAATATTTGATGATATTGGGATTTGAAATTTCTGGAGTAATTGCTGTGGTCTGAATTTTCTTTAGAGTAAATTGAGATTTTTATTTGCTATATGTGAATAGCAATTTTTCTGTTACTGATAAAAAAAAGGCAAATATTACATTGAATCTGAAGATAATTGTTTTACATTCATGTACAGTTGACCATATCATTGTTTATTGTATATAATGTATTTATGATTGTAACATTCCTACCTTGTATATTTATTAATGATAAACAATAAAAACGAAGAAAACTACTTCTTTTTCCAGATATGTAGGAAGACGTAGGAAGAAAAGTTGATATCATGAATCTGAATGGAAAACAAGATAAAGGGAACTGTAAAAGAAAACCGTAAACCTAATCTACTAATGCAACAAAATTAAATCCAAATTTTAAAAAATGTGTTTGTGAAACATGAATTCCCTGTTGTCATCTTCAGTTTTCTGTTTGGAAGGTCAAATTCTAAATTCAAGGACACAGGGGAAAGTTTTGGTGCCAACAGGAAAGTCTTCCACAATGAATAAACATGTGAAATATGACAGCCCTAGCACTTACCATTCAAGAATTAATATCCAAGGTTAAAGTTTCTCAAAAGTAGGTCAAACTCCAAGATCCTTATACAGGGTCAAAAATTGAGGTATCCATGAAAAGGTCTTGTTGCAACAAATACAGATGTGAAATAAGATTGACCTATCACTTAACATTAAAAAATTATGGTCAAGGTTGCAAGTTTTTCAAAAGAAAGGTCTAGGTCATAAGGTGAAAATGTATCCTTGGTAAGGTCTTGTCACAAGGAATACATGTGTGAAATATGAAAGCCCTATCGCCTACCATTTAAAAGTTATGGCCAAGGTTAAAGTTTTGTGGACAAACATAATCGGGCCAAAAACTATATACTCCCGAATCTCCAATAAAGACCCAATATCAGACCGGATGCTTTAATATGAAAACCACAGGCATTGCTACTTGAGTTATGTAAACAGTCTTTATGAAGACTTAAATGAAAGTATTTGACCTAATTATATCTGCATTTATCAAATAAATAAACAAGCTGTGTTTATAAAATACATATGCCCCCTTTTGCAGTTTTGTTGGTATAAAAGCTGTTCCTAAGGCAGCATGTTCAAAACTTGATACCATAAGAAAGGTCTCCTGTGAAATATAAAATCTGTATCACTTTCCATTCAAAACAAAATCCAACTGTTTTAAAAGTGATGCAAGGTCATAAGGTCAGATGTTTCTATATGAATGGAAGGGTCACAAGAAAATGTGAAATTTTAAACCCCTATGATATTTACATGTCATTCAAAAGATATGATCGAGATTATTTATTTTAATTAGAGAAAGTAGGTGAAAATCCAGGTAAGGCAAAATATTTTGGTTCCGATGGAAAGGTCTTGTCTTGTGCAGGCAAACAAACCGAAGATTTGGTAAGCATGATTGTACCTGCTGGCATACATTCCTTGACCTTTGACTCTTGACCTTGAAAATCAATAGGGTTCATCCTCCCCCCCCCCCCCCCCCCCCGTGGGAAACATTTGTAGAAGGTTTGATGTTTCTATGATGATTCCTTTGGCTTCTATGTTGTTCACAAGGATTTTGAGCCTAAGCCCACTGTGACCCTGACTTTGACATTGAAAATCAATAGGGTTCATCCTCTCTCTATGGGGAACAATTGTGGTAGGTTTGATGTTTCTATAATGATTCCTTTGGCTTCTATGCCGTTCACAAGGATTTTAAGCCTAAGTTCACTGTGACTTTGACCCTTGATAGGGTTCATTCTCCTCATCGGGAACATTTGTGGAAGGTTTGTTGTTTCTACGATAATTCCTTTGTCTCCTAAGTTGTTCACAAGAAAATTCGGACACATGCACCCATCAACACACCCCCACCCACACCCAGACGCACGGCAGCGATGCTATTTCCCCTCTGCAACAGAGTTGCCAGGGGATAAAAAAGAATGAGAGAAAAGGAATTTTCTGGGGGATTATGAATATCACCAAGGCAAATAAAATCATACTACAGTGTTGACGCGAAAAAAAAAAATCATACTACAGTGTTAACACGAAAAATAAGATAAAGTGGGCGAAGCACATACGGTACTCTTAATAAAACAAAGGGGTAGGGCCACGAGACCCCTACATCGGCCCTTGATTTTTCTCTTAAAATAAATTTCATGGGGAATACTTGATATCTCTCATGAAAATATACGAATGTTTACCGCTTTTCATGAAAAGAATAATATCGCCAAACAATGTGCCACTTAACTGTAATGACGTCATGAAGTGACGTCATTTTGACGTTATTGATAAAATATGACGAAAATTGCTGGGAATTTCGTCTTTTGTCATAGAATTCAATGTGGCCGCATGCGTTAACTGAGATAAAATATTTATGACAAAAGGATATAATGATAATCTTTCACATATAAATTTTCCATCATAGTTAATGCATGCCGCCATTGCTAATTTAACAGAAATAATGAGTTTTTGAATCAATTTCGCCGAATTTGACCTATTTTTGGTGTTTTCAAAGGGCCAAAAGGTGTTAATAAAAGCAATGTTTACAAAAAGTAGATTCGTGATTCAGTAGAGAACGTTTCAAAAAGTCAAATAACAGTTAAAAATTCTATGAAGTACAATGTTCAAAATTTATCAAAATTAGGGCCAATATCGGGCTTCGTGGCCCTTCCCCTTTATATGATTTCGGTTGCAGCATCCAACGCAAGACACCGAACCCCCCCCCCCTCCCCCCATAATATATCAAAGACTAGACATACAAGAGACACAAAGGGAAACGAGGGATATCAAATACGACATAAAAACACCAAATACTGAAGGACATTTGGCAATCGGCGCAGACCCAGGACGGTCATATTTCAAGAACGCGCAGTACCAACCTCCTTAGCATTTGCTTAGTGTAACAAACATAGAATTGGGTATCAAAGTGATACCTGGGCTTAATTCTGACCTAGTGTCGTATATACATTAAGTTAAAGAGATGCATCAAGCAGAAGAATTTGATATCTTAAACCCTGTACACATTGCTCGACCAAAGAGACTTTCTTCTTGTAAACTTCAAAACATTGCTGCTCTGAAGTTTAAAGTTGCGCAATCTGTATTAGGGCTGGGACGATATTCCGATTCATCGATGCATCGCTACATTTTATATCGCGATCCAAGTATCGATACACCCCAACGATACAGAAGTTAAAATTTACAAAAAATATGTGTTCGAATTTTCCGTATTTGTTTGTCTGTCATACCAAAAACAATAACGTTTGAAGAAAACAAAAGAAAAGTTTGGATAAAGCTAGTGTTGAATAACTTTAACATTTAATTTGTAAAAGATTTTATTATTTCTAGTTTGTTTTATTTTATGACGTTGGGCTCAAGAACTAACAGTGCGAGGACTCAAAGTATACCAACGAAGAAGTACCAATCGTAGCTGAGGAATCAAAGATCCAGGGGAATATGGAAAATTGTGTAAGTTTCCATTAACTAGGCAATCGCAAAACCCCGAATTTAGGCAGGACCAGGTGCCCGGGAGGAGTAAGCATCATCTGGCTGCAATCAACACCCGCCGCGAATGCCAAATAGATGTTATGTCCGAATAGGTAAAAGACGGTTCATTGGTAAGGTCGTATTTACTTTTAATGACCTTTAAAATCATTCTTGATAGGCACGTATCGAAATGTGCAATAAGTTCTTCGTAGCGACCATAGAACTTCCTCAGTGACAATTTTAGTCTTTTCCCTTAAATAACCTTGAGCTAGCAGCTTACTGATGAGCCTCTTTGTCCTCAATATGAAGTTCTCGTACTTAGAACATTTTGTATGGTTATGTCTGCATGGAGCGAGGCCTTGTTTTGTATGGTTATGTCTCCATGGAGCGAGGAGGCCTCTTGTTTTGTTTTTGATGTCTGCATGGAGCGGGGCCTTGTTTTGTATGGTTATGTCTGCATGGAGCGAGGAGGCCTCTTGTTAGCTCTACTGGTCTCAGACCAGTCGAGCTTATGCGATCACCCTTCGTCCGGCGTCCGTCCGTCTGTCCGTCTGTCTGTCTGTCCGTCTGTCCGGAAACAATTCTTGTCCGGACAACTCCTCTGAAACTGTTAGAGATAGAAACTTAATTCTTTTTGTATTTTACTTGGTCCATGGTCTAGTTGTGCACCTGACATTTAGTTTCAGTCCCTGACCCCCAGGGTCTTAGAAAATGGGCGTGGTCATTAAATTCTATGTAATTTTGTCCGGACAGCTCTTCTATCACTATTAATGATAAAGACATTATTCTTTTTGCAATATGATGGGTCTGTAGTCTAGTTGTGCACCTGATATGTTGTTTGAGCCAATGACCCTCTGGGTCTTAGAAAAGGGTGTGGCCATTTTCTTTTATATTATTCCATATAATCTTATGCTTACAGCGCTGACACTATAAATAATGGAGACTAAATTCTTTATGCAATATGATGGGTCTGTAATCTCGTTGTTCGCCTGATATTTCGTTTGAGTCTCTGACCCCAAGGGTCTTAGAAAATGGGTGTGGTTGTTTTCTCTCTATTAAACTACATGTGATCTCATGATAGCTAATTTCCGAGAATTTATGGATAATAATTAATTGATTTATTCCAAAATATTATCGGTTTGCAGTTTAGATGTCATTACAGTATTTCACTTGAGTCCCTGTTCCTTAGGATTATGGAAAATGGGTATATGGCTATTTTCTCTTACCCTTTCTACATGCATTTAGAGTACATAAGTGACAGAAACTATAAATAAACAAAGATATTGCCATTTTACAATATTATCATAGATGAGTCTGTAATTTAGTTTTTCTCATATTTTATTTGGGATCTGACCCAGGATTTTATCTTCAGTTCTATAGAAACGCTAGGGGATAGTTTCAGAATTTCCTCTGATCAATCAATCAACATGAAAATCTTTTCTATAGTGTTTATATAGTGCAAGAAAGATATCAAATTATCAAAATGCATGTATTTCTAACTAATTATTTTATTTTTTTTACATGTTTAAGGTGTAAGATTTTTGGGGAGAGTAGTGAGAATTTTTGTTGCAAGAGTAGAATTTCCTGAGTGATCACAGACTTGAGCTGTGCTTTCTGTTAAATGGGAACACCAGAATCACAAAGATTGATAAACTTATCAAATAAAATAGCAATAATGCATCCTTCACATTGCCAAATGAAAGGAATATTGTGCTTGTGTAAGTTTTTTTTTCGGGGGGGGGGGGGAGGGGGGAGGTAACTCTTACATCTTTCTTCTTATAAATTCCTCCACTGCTTGGAGTACCACCCCCAATGGGATGTAAAACTGTGTGGTTTGATGAAATTTTCATAATGTTTACATGAAAGCAAGTGACACATGTTTTAATAGTAGATAATATAGCAAGAGATGCCTTATAGGCATATCTACTATGTGTTTATCAAATTAAAAAAAAAAATAAAAAAAGAAAATACTAACCAAAAATTCATTTGTAAAAGCCAACTCATACAAAAATATTTCAACCCAGGAAAACTTCTACCAAAATCTTCCTTTATTGCCATTTTACAATATTATCATAGATGACTCTGAAATTTAGTTATTCTCATATTTTATTTGGGACCTGACCCAGGATTTTATCTTCAATTCTATAGAAACGCTAGGGGATAGTTTCGGAATTTCCTCTGATCAATCAATCAACTTGAAAATCTTTTCTATTATGTTTATACAGTGCAAGAAAGATAACAAATAATCAAAATGCATGTATTTCTTACTTATTTTTTAATTGTTTAAGGTGTAAGATTTTTGGAGAGAGTAGTGAGACTTTTTGTTGCAAGAGTAGAATGTCCTAAGTGATCACGGCCGACTTGAGCTGTGCTTTCTGATAAATGGAAACACCAGAATCACAAAGATTGATCATTTTATCAAATAAAATAGCAATAATGCATCCTTCACATTGCCAAATGAAAGGTGCTTGTGTAAGTTTTATTCTGCAAAATTCCAAATTTAGTATTAATTATAGAAGTTGAATTTGTAACAGGAGAGGGAGAGATGTGGCTGGACCGGGAATCGAACCCGAGATCTTCTGCTATCAGGGCAGACGCTCTTACCAACTGAGCTATCTGGGCACGATGCCGGTTTCTGCCACACTCCTCTCCACCAATTTTTCAGGTTTCCATGCACTGGAAACCAGGTCACACAAAACTCCACTTTACCTCGAGTCATTTAGTTTGGCGCCAATTCTGTAACAGGAGAGGAAAAGATGTGACCGGACCGTGAATCGAACCCAAGACCTTCTGCTATCTTGGCAGACGCTATTACCAACTGAGCTATCTGGGTACGATACCTGTTCCTGCCATAAATTACTGGTTATGAACAAATGTTTCAGGCCTTTTTGTCAATTGGACCTCGAGTCATTTTGTCCTTTTACAATTTGACCAATCAAAAACATCTTTTTAACCTCATGCAGATTTTAAAATATTTATGGAACACCCTTATTCTGAACTGGGATATATGGTAAAAATGTTTTCTATAGAGGATCAAATATTTCATTTATAACCGGTATGTAAAAATAGTTTGTATTATATTTTAATAATTAGCTTCTGTCTACATTAATACCACATTCACCCTAAAAGTTCATGTTCTTAGTTCAATATTCTGTTACATTGTTTTACATTTACTAAAAGAATAGCCTAAAACCTTTTTAGGTTTTAGAACAAAATGGCCGATACTTTTTTCACTCGGTAGGCCACATGTCCTATTATATTTACAAACCTTCAAATGTTATTCTTTTGTTATTCATCGGTCATTTTATTTCATAAAGACTGCGGACGATTCTAAATATACAAGGTTTTATGAACGTTCAGTGAAGTGTGGAGGTCAATAAAAAACAATGAGGGGCGGAGAAAAGAAAATTATTTCAGTCGCGGGTGTGAATTGTTTTTATTATAATGAATGCTCGGCCATAGTATAGAAAATATTGTGTTACAAGTCTACGCTAGACATCCTTTTATGAGAAATGTTAAAAGAAGAAGAATAGATTCTTCTATCCCGAAAGACTCAAAATGCCATTTCAAATAAATCTAGATTCCTATAGCGATCCTTTACGAGCAGAAATTCTTAATGCTCTATATAAATAAATGTATATCGAGTAACTTAATGGACAAAATAAAGAAATAGTATCCTCACTTGATTAGGAAATCTTTCCTTATCTCTATTTGCAATTATTATAATTTAATCACCTATTTAAAAAAGTTTATGGATCTCCTCTGACCGAATACAGGGTACCTTTCAGAAAATCATCGGGATGTATAACAAACTATTTTACTACAATGGCCTAATAATCGTTACCGCTGCAATATTTCCACCCACTAATTTGCATGGTCAATTTCATTTTGAAAAGCAGGGGTGTATTAAATACACTGATTTTTATTTTTATGAAAATTTAAGAAAATCTGCGGTTTGTAAGTCGGATAAAGACCTCGTTGAGGTCTGTATGAAGGTTAGATGCCCTCGGAGAGAACAGGGTGGTGTTTAAAGACCTCGGCCTTCGGCCTCGGTCTTTAAACACCACCCTGTTCTCTCCTTGGGCATCTAACCTTCATACAGACCTCAACTCGGTCTTTATCCTATACTTAATTTCAATCTGAAACTGTCTGATTACTTGATCTAAGTATTTTCACTGGTCAGTATAAGAAAGAAGGAAATATCTTTATAGAGTATCCAATGCAATACTATTTCAGCTCAAATGAGAGGTTATTTATGCCTTTAGTCTTAATTTTATCAAAGGGCATATAGTGGTAGGTCTGTCTGTTCATCTGTTTGTCTATCCATCCGACTGTCAGTATATCATTCCATTCAACTAAATTCTGATGAAAGGGTATTAAATTTCAATCTGAAACTGTCTGATTACTTGATCTAAGTATTTTCACTGGTCAGTATAAGAAAGAAGGAAATATCTTTATAGAGTATCCAATGCAATACTATTTCAGCTCAAATGAGAGGTTATTTATGCCTTTAGTCTTAATTTTATCAAAGGGCATATAGTGGTAGGTCTGTCTGTTCATCTGTTTGTCTATCCATCCGACTGTCAGTATATCATTCCATTCAACTAAATTCTGATGAAAGGGTATTAAAGATAATATAGCTGTCATATATTGCATGTCTATGTATCTTGAGAATGCTCATCTTTTGGAGCCAAATTTTTAACCTTTGACCCCATCACTGACCTTTGACCCACATTTTTCGAAAAATAAAAACATCTGTTATTTTAGTTTTGATACATATGGTATGTTATATATACACGTTTTTAGAAATTCTCTCACATTCTAGAGAAATCTAAGGCACGGTCCATTTGATATTCTTGGGAGGGGGGGGGGAGACACCGTTTTTTTTAGGAAAAAAAAAATTTTGCTCTGAATTTTGATGAAAAAAATTAATTAGAAATTGATGGATATGCATTGGCATGTGGTTGTTGGTTCTCATAAAAAAAACTTGATATATACATTTATCCCGCCTCTGGCAAATTTCTTGCAATCTGATTGGTCGAGAAGAACCAAATATTATAATGTATTATTTTACTAACAGGATATTATTTTGATATCCTGCTTCTACTAAGACCCTTTATGCTTTTGACGTCACCAAAATGCTTTAAAATATGTTGACGTAAGATACACAAACCAAAAGCGATTCAGCGGGATAAATTTGTTATACAGTGTTTTCAGGGGGGATACAGAAATATATTGGGTCGATGAAAAAAGTGGTATTTGGCGAGGTGAAGCCGAGCATTCATTCTCTTGAGTGTATATGTACAAATCAACCAGGAGAGCTTCAGTCTCATCAGAGACTTCTGGTTTTGTATGGTTATGTCTGCATGGAGCGAGGCCTTGTTTTGTATGGTTATGTCTGCATGGAGCGAGGCCTTGTTTTCTATGGTTATGTCTGCATGGAGCGAGGCCTTGTTTTGTAAGGTTATGTTTGCATGGAGCGAGGCCTTGTTTTGTATGGTTATGTCTGCATGGAGCGAGGCCTTGTTTTGTATGGTTATGTCTGCATGGAGCGAGGCCTTGTTTTGTATGGTTATGTCTGCATGGAGCGAGGCCTTGTTTTGTATGGTTATGTCTGCATGGAGCGAGGCCTTGTGTTGTATGGTTATGTCTGCATGGAGCGAGGAGAGCTCTTGTTTTGTATGGTTACGTCTGCATGGAGCTAGGCCTTTTTTTGTAAGGTTATGTCTGCATGGAGCGAGGCCTTGTTTTGTATGATTATGTCTGCATGGAGCGAGGCCTTGTTTTGTATGGTTATGTCTGCATGGAGCGAGGAGGCCTCTTGTTTTGTTTTTGATGTCTGCATGGAGCGAGGCCTTGTTTTGTATGGTTATGTCTGCATGGAGCGAGGAGGGCTCTTGTTTTGTATGGTTATGTCTGCATGGAGCGAGGCCTTGTTTTGTAAGGTTATGTTTGCATGGAGCGAGGCCTTGTTTTCTATGGTTATGTCTGCATGGAGCGAGGCCTTGTGTTGTATGGTTATGTCTGCATGGAGCGAGGCCTTGTTTTGTATGGTTATGTCTGCATGGAGTGAGGAGGGCTCATGTTTTGTATGGTTATGTCTGCATGGAGCGAGGCCTTTTTTTGTAAGGTTATGTCTGCATGGAGCGAGGAGGCCTCTTGTTTTGTTTTTGATGTCTGCATGGAGCGAGGCCTTGTGTTTGTATGGTTATGTCTGCATGGAGCGAGGAGGGCTCTTGTTTTGTATGGTTATGTCTGCATGGAGCGAGGCTTTGTTTTGTAAGATTATGTTTGCATGGAGCGAGGCCTTGTTGTGTATGGTTATGTCTGCATGGAGCGAGGAGGGCTCTTGTTTTGTTTTTGATGTCTGCATGGAGCCAGGTGGCCCCTTATATTGTATGGTTATGTCTCCATGGAGAGATACCTCTTGTTTTGTATGGTTATGTTTCCATGGAGTCGTAGACCTTCCTCATTGTTTTATATAGCAATCTTCCCGACTTAAATATCGACTCCAAGTATCATATTTAAGGTTTTGAAAAGAAAGGTTTGTTTGTTTGTTTTTGGAAAAGGAATATAAAAGTCCATACACAAATGTAAATAATAATCAATTAGCTTAAAGTGCATCAAAGATGCAAAGTAAGTGCTGAGTTGCAAAACTGGAACGCAAGTATGAATATGCAGACTTACAATATAAAGGAAATGTATTATATGGTTTTGAAAGATAGGAAACATTTCTGGCATGTTTCAGGTGGTTGATAGGTGCAATATACACATTCTTTTATGATCTAGAAACTATTTTCAATTATCAGAGTCTTATGAGATTGACCTTTTTCACCCCAAACTCATCAAAAGGGGAATTCCTTGATTCATGAGAAAGAATTCTTGCAAGTTTCATGATTATAGGTGCAATACAGGATCTAATATGGTGTGGAAACCATTTTCAATAATCAGAGTACCGAGACCTTGACCCAAAATCAATAGGGATCATCCTTGAACCACAGGAAACAATGCTGGCAAGTAGGCAAGTATCATGATAATAAGTGCAATACAGACTTTAATATGGCCCAGTAACAATTTTCATTCATGAGTCTTAAGACCTCAACCTTTCAATAGGGGTCATCCATGACTCATTTGAAACATTTCTGTCAAGTTTCATGATAATAGGTAAAATACAGATTCTAATATGGTCCAAAAACCCTTTACAATCATCAGAGTCCTATGATCTTGACCTTTGACCTTACTGAGCCCAAAATCAATTGGAGTCCTTCTTGACTAATGAGAAACATTTCTGGCAAGTTTCATGATAATAGGTGCAATACAGGCTCTAATATTGTCCAGACCATTTTCAATCATCAGAGTCCTATGACCTTTACCTTTGACCCCAAAAATCAATAGTGGTCATTCTTGACTGTTAGTGAGTAAGTGTATAAAGTTTCATTGAACTAGCATCTATTATATTTGATTTATAGTCCGGAAACCAATTGTTGACAGCTGCCCGCCCACCTGCCCATTTCAAATAAAATTAAGAGCAACTCGGCTAATAAAAGAAGTACAGGTTAATCTAATTTCATAGGATCAGGGACTTGATGTACGAATAATAGAAAGATTCAATATATAACCAAAAAAAAAAAACTACTGTTCAAAGTATTTATTGATACAACAAACAAAACACAAATTCTTCAACAAAAAGTAGATTTATTGTTAATAAGTTTCAACCTCACATATCATACCACAGTAATATTATCATACCAAATATCATACCACAGTAATATTATCATACCAAATATCATACCACAGTAATATTATCATACCAAATATCACAAAGAGTGTAGTTCATAAACTTTTGTGTATAGCAATGAAAAACAAGATGTCTGTAAAACATGTCCCATACTAATATGGTGTGACATACTAGACTTGATAAGAAGTCAACACAAAGTTAGGTACACCCTTACAAGGCAAGAAGTCGGAAACAAATTCTTTTATCTAATTACCTTGACTTTTGACCCCTGATCTAAGCCAATAGGTGTTATCTTTAGATTATTGTTATCTATTATTCTGTTATTATATTTTCATTACAAAATGTAATATAATAGCTCTAGTAGAGCTTAAAAGTTGTAAGTAGTATTGTTTTCAGTAATATCGCCAAGGTGGAGATTAACTATTGTAGACCATCCATAAGTAAAGAATGTATAGAGTGTTAGTACCACAGACCTCCTTGGCAGGTACATATTATATCAAATCACAATTTGTTACATTTATTGTAAGAAAAGTTGATGACAATGCTATAAAAGAATTTCCCCCCAAAAAAGTGGCATCAAAGTTCATAAAATCAATTTTTTTAGGAAGACCCTATAAAATGCATAATATTTTGAACAGGTCTTTAGCTTATTTTATTAACACACAAAATGTGTCATTTTGAAGAGTAGGTAAGTCACACCCTTAAGGTATTAGGGGTATAATAACAATATCGTTGAAAGCTAGAAATCATGTACTTCCATATCTGACATATTTTTTAGTATTGGATATTTTTTATGTTTCATTCAACTCGCCATGAAAATGTATGAATCCGTACATTGCTGAAGTCGTGAGTCTTCAGCAAACTTTGTGGTATTTAATTTTTCTGTTGTCAAAACAACTGGAAATAGAGTATTATACCCCTAATGCCTTAAGGACACTCCCCACATCATCTGTTTTCCTAATACATTTTGTTTTAATTACAGAGTTATCTCTCTTTATATGCAGTAGTATTACAACTCTAATACACAGAGATCAGAATTTTTTTGCAAGAAGAGTAAGAATTTTGCTCTGCTTTTGTTACAGTTAAAGACCTGATTATTGATCATTTTCATCAGTACTTGAGAAGAAAAAGTCATGTTTACAGATAGATGAATAGCTTACTTCAGTTACTCTAATGATAATGTGAAATGACAAAGATATCACAATAAATAAGCATTTATTCAATGTTAACAAGTACATTGTGTAAATCAAAAACATCAGTATCACAAACATAATGCAAATAGATTGAGAGTGTGAGGTGGGACAGAATGCTCATTTCTCTTTACTAAGCTAGCATGTTTGAGGGAGCAGAGAGGGGGTACCTCTCTACCCCCTCCCACCCCTTACCTCCCCCCTCTCCTTCCCCCTCCCTTTCACCCTTCCATTCCCTCCCCCTCCTTCCCTCCCTCCTCCCTTCCCCCATTCTCCCTCCTCCTGCCCTCGCCCCCTTCCTCCGCCCTCCCTTTCACCCTGTCCAACCCCTCATGTACCTGTTGATATACACTGCTCAAAAAAAATTAAGGGAGCAAGATTACTATTCTCATATTGCAGATGTTTGCAGCTGTTTATTCTATGAAATGAACAAAAATGCATTGAGATATATCTAATGGTCATTTCTTAATTACCTGTGTCTGACATATAATCGATGAACCGTTACACATGATAAAACACAATGAGATAGCCTTTATGATCCCAAATGATATTTCATTCTATGTACCATTACATCACTATATAAAAATTGCTCCTTTAATTTATTGAGCAGTTAGGATTCAAACAAACAACTGCACTTATACTCCTTTAATGATCTCCTCTCTGATCTCCTTGCACTCATCTTCTCTCTAAATTTGTTCAATCATTTTTTTTTTTCATGAACAATAGTTTATCAAGAATTCAACATTCCCAAGAAATATTAATACAAAAGAAACATGATCACACACTGACTTTGATGAATACCTTGTCACATATACGGTACACACATTATACATGTAATCTTCCTGTACAAGCTGTATACATATACGGTACACACATTATACATGTAATCTTCCTGTACAAGCTGTATACATATACGGTACACACATTATACATGTAATCTTCCTGTACAAGCTGTATACATTTACGGTACACACATTATACATGTAATCTTCCTGTACAAGCTGTATACATATACGGTACACACATTATACATGTAATCTTCCTGTACAAGCTGTATACATTTACGGTACACACATTATACATGTAATCTTCCTGTACAAGCTGTATACATTTACGGTACACACATTATACATATTATCTTCCTGTACAAGCTGTATACATATACAATACCCAATACGATGTATCCTGTCCTTATCACAGATATATAACATTCAACTAGATAACTGACAAAGTCAGAGAGGACCCTGCCTGGCACCCTTATACATGTATGAAATTTTGTTACACGTGGGTCATAGACACAAAATTGTTGTAATGAAGAATATTTTAGGAAAATAAGTTTGTACCAAATATGAAAGTCCATCCCTTTCAATTGAAGAATGGCCAATCTTTATGCTTTCAAATGTAGGTCAAAGATCATGATCAAGATCATATGATCAAAAGTTTGAAAACAACAGAAAATCGAGTCATTATAGGAATACACATGCCAAATATGAGAATTAAGTGCAGACAGAGTGAAAACACAATGTACATGTATAATTGTCGCGTTTACATATCATCATTACGTAAATGTTAAACTTTCATAAATACAATTCAATGAAAATAGGTAATGTTTATAAATGGTAATCATGGCACTAGATTGATCACATGATGATGATGTAAACATAGGGTCAATAAGTCTCTACACACAGTCCCATAGAATATACATGTATATAAGGTTTACGTATAGACAACATTCCGTTAAAATAGGCTGTTTAATTAATGTCTGAACTATACAGTACTTTGTGGTGATGTTTATTTTTGCTATACTGATGATAAGAACACAATGTGCACTAGGAACGTCATGAACAACACAAAGCCTCCCACTTAACATCATATACTTGGTACCATATCTAATATTTTACCTTGACCTTTAATATATACCTTGATATAAAGATGTAATCATCTCCCCTTGGCTAACATTTTTGACACTTTATTTAGTTTGTCTATCACTGTTTTCATAAGAATTTCCTAAGTTGTTTACCGTGACCTTGACCTTCAACATCAGTAGGCCCATGGCAAACACTTGTGAAAGGTTAGTGATTCCGTTGAGTTTGTTTTCTATTGTGTTACCAATATTTTTCGTTTTTGTGTACTGTGACATTGACCTCTGACCTCAGACATTGAAAATCAAACAAGCCCCTCCCACCCCACCCTCGCCAAAATACATGATCCAGAAATATTCCTTCAAAGTGATGGAATTACTGGTAATTTACCTCTTAGAAAAAAGATCTTATTTCAAGAAGGAACAAACTTTCTCTGAAAAGGACACGTAGTGTGATTTTGGTAAAGTTACAAAGACTTAAAAACCCTATGATAATTGCACAAGTTACTATGTTATATATACATCTATATTATATCTTCATTCAATCCGAATCAGAACTGTCGTGTCCAGCCTGGTTCTCTCTACTGGCAGAGGCTCGACCTGAATACAAAAATAACTTCACCATATTATGTTTTATAGATATCATCGCATGCACTGCAGTTTAATCATAAATGAAAATATACATTTGGATCTAGTCAAGTTTTCATATTCATAGTTCATACATGTATCTTGTCACTTTATTTGATATGACTTACTAGTTTTATAAGTGTAGAAAGGACGGCGTTGGGGGTCAAACCAGTCTCTAACCTCCTGAATTTCTATTTGTTTTATCATTTTATTAACGGTACAACTTAAATGAACTCTTTTCTAACTTATTTACGTTCGATAACGGTACACAGATTTAGCGGTTTTATGTAACATCGTTTTGGCGCTTTACGCATTGTTGATTGTTATATGTGACGTCACACCTTGTTCATTTTACGCGCAGTAATGGATATTGCATAGAATTCTTTTATATTTGTGCTTTTCAACTTGATAAAGGTCGAGTAGCCAAAAATTTGTGGATATAGAGTGTTCATTGTTATTCCTTATGGAATATATATTTGAGTTTTGAGTTAGGAGCTACATTTTGCCAATCACTTGAGAAAACTTTCATATATGCTTCTGGTATTTGTTTTGGTATTAGCAGTTCTGCTTTACCTTTTTACAAATGCTAAACGTCTTTAAATTCAATAGCATCATTTAAAACATGATAAATTTACAGCATGGACTAGACATGCACATTTTAGGTACTAAACCCTCGTCAGTGATCCTCAGTCTAAACAATGAAATGTTGCCAAAAAGTATGAAAATTATTATGTCAAAAAATGTACCAAAATACGTAGCAGAATGGGTGGGATATGATGCTATGGGACCCACATTTTAGAAATTTCAACAAATTTATTACAGCAAATATCAAATGCGTTGAAGAGACAGACGATCAACAAAAGTTGATCAAACTTGGCTACATGTGCCCTCAGGGACTCTTGGTCCACCAGCAGTGACACTCACCAAGTAGTTCAAATGTTAAACGTCTTTAAATTCAATAGCATCATTTAAAACATGATAAATTTACAGCATGGACTAGACATGCACGTTTCGGGTACTAATTAAACCCTCGTCAGTGATCCTCAGTCTAAACAATGTAATGTTGCCAAAAAGTATGAAAATTATTATGTCCAAAAATGTACCAAAATACGTAGCAGAATGGGTGGGATATGATGCTACGGGACCCACATTTTAGAAATTTCAACAAATTTTGTAACAGAAAATTTCAAATGCGTTGAAGAGACAGACGATCAACCAAAGTTGATCAAACTTGGCTACATGTGCCCTCGGGGACTCTTGGTCCACCAGCAGTGACACTCATCAAGTAGTTCAAATGTTAAACGTCTTTTAATTCAATAAATCTATTTTGCTTGGAGAGGGTAAAAAATCTTCAAGCCTTTGTTGTTTGGAAGTTTGTGATTCTGTGTGAGATTGTGCTTATATTGGTTTCAGAACCACTACCAAAAATATATGACATATTTGTGCCACATGATCAGCAGCACCACAGCAGAATGTGGTGTCTTACACTGTAAAAAAGGAACAGCAATAAACATCTCTCATCTTCAAGCAAATCTATGCTTTGAGATCTTTCATTGTCCTACTTTCACTAAAATACATCCACAGTTCTGGGAGACATTAGAAAGAGAAGCTGGTTATATGGAATTTAATATATATAGCCACGACCTAACTTTATATGTACAGCCACAACCTAACTTTATATATACAGCCACGACCTAACTTTATATGTACAGCCACGACCTAACTTGATATGTACAGCCACAACCTAACTTTATATGTACAGCCACGACCTAGTTTTATATGTACAGCCACGACCTAACTTGATATGTACAGCCACAACCTAACTTTATATGTACAGCCACAACCTAACTATATATCATATACAGCCACGACCTAACTTTATATATACAACCACGACCTAACTTGATATGTACAGCCACAACCTAACTTGATATGTACAGCCACAACCTAACTTTATATCATATACAGCCACGACCTAACTCTATATATACAGCCACAACTTAACTTTATATGTACAGCCACGACTTAACTTCATATGTACAGCCACAACCTAACTTTATATCATATACAGCCAGGACCTAACTTTTTATATACAGCCAAGACCTAACTTTATATGTACAGCCACGACCTTACTTGATAAGTACAGCCACAACCAAACTTTATATCATATACAGCCACGACCTAACTTTATTTATACAGCCATGACCTAACTTTATATGTACAGCCACTACCTAACTTCATATGTACAGCCATAACCTAACTTTATATCATATACAGCCACGACCTAACTTTATATGTATAGCCACAACCTAACTTGATATGTACAGCCACGACCTAGAGGGAGTCAATCTAAGGATATGAACATTAAATTACTGTAAGAATGATGATACTGCCTTACCAGCTCTGATCTGGTTAAGTGAAGCTAGGACTCGTAACATAAAGGCTGCAGGTACAGTGATGGTGTCTCTGGTCTCCTCTAACATGATCTCATTTCTTCTCATTATCTGATAAAAAAAAACCATTTATATCTCAACCTAATGAGTGTAAAAAGGTCTTTATATAAATTAAGAAATACAATGATATCAGTGAATGACAACATTTCAAACTTTTATACAATAAGGCACGGTCCATTTGATATTCAGGGGGGGGGGGGGGTTGTATTTTTTAACAAAGTGATGCGCATATTTAAAGAATGTTTGTGTTTTATCAATAGAAATTAACTCTATTTTTACTCAAACTTTAAATATTAATACATTAGTTTATTTTTATGCAAGTATTCAATTCACTTTCAGAGATTAATCTACAATTTGATCTTAATGGGTCCTCTGGACCCAATGAAACTTGGCCAATGGGTCCCCAGCCAAAACAATGGGTCCCAGCAGAAATTAATGCGTCCCAATTTCTAAAAATCCTTTTTTTTTCTGTGTTTTTTGGCGTTTTAAGTTTGCGAATACAAGTGAGCTGACCTGCTCGCGGCATTTTATGTCCTTGAGATCGTTATATGTTCCATAAAATAAACGTCTAACTCTTAAACTACAATCTACTTTTGCTGAATTAAGTATATTGATTTTTTATTAACTTAGCGATGCTTTGTACATCATGTACATGCGTATAGTACCAGAAGTCTCTGATGAGACTGAAGCTCTACTGGCTGTTTTGTTAAATTCACTGAACTAACATCCATTTTCCAACCCTTGGGGACAGGGGCTCACACAAAATATCAGATGCACATCTACACCACAGACACATAATACATGTAATGCAAAAAGAATTTACTCTCCATGAATTACCGGTATACTTTCTGAGATCTGGTGTTCACAAGATTACAAAGACTTATAAAGTAAAAAAATGACCACACCCATTTCAAAGACGGTCCATCTTAAACAGAATCTCAGGCACACAATCAGACCACAAACTCATTGAAATGGAAAAAGAAATATCTCTCTACAGTATCAATTAAACTTTCTGAGAACTGGTGTTCACTAGATTACATAGACTTGTATAGGAGAAAATGACCACACCCCTTTTTGAAGACCCTGGGGTCAGAGGCTCAAAGAAAATATCAGGTGCACAACAAGGCCAGGGACTGATTATATTGCAAGAAGAATTATTTCTCTATCACTTATACTTTCTGAGAATTGGTGTTCACTAGATCACATAAACATGTATAGCAGAAAATGACCACACCCATTTTTGAAGACCCTGGGGTCAGAGGCTCAAAGAAAATATCAGGTGCACAACTAGACCAGGGACTGATTATATTAGAAAAAAGAATTATTTCTCTATCACTTATACTTTCTGGGAATTGGTGTTCACTAGATCACATAAACATGTATAGCAGAAAATGACCACACCCATTCTCGAAGACCCTGGGGGAGGGGGGGGGGGGGTGTCAGATGCTCAAACAAAATATCAGGTGCACAACTAGACCAGAGACTGATTATATTGCAAAAAGGATTATTTCTCTATCAATTATACTTTCTGAGAATTGGTGTTCACTAGATTACATAGACTTATATAGGAGAAAATGACCACACCCATTTTCGAAGACCCTGGGGGTCAGAGGCTCAAACAAAATATCAGGTGCACAACTAGACCAGAGACTGATTATATAGCAAAAAGAATTATTTCTCTATCAATTATACTTTCTGAGCATTGGTGTTAACTAGATTACATAGACATACAATGTATATAGGAGAAAAAGACCACACCCATTTTCAAAGACCCTGAGGGTCAGAGGCTCAAACAAAATATCAGATGCACAACGAGACCAGAGACTGATTATATTGCAAAAAGAATTATTTCTCTATCAATTACGCTTTCTGAGAATTGGAGTTCACTAGATTACATAGACTCATATAGGAGAAAATGACCACACCCATTTTCGAAGACCCTGGGGGTCAGAGGCTCAAACAAAATATCAGGTGCACAACTAGACCAGAAACTGATTACATTGCAAAAAGAATTATTTCTCTATCAATTAATATAGGAGAAAATGACCACACCCATTTTCGAAGACCCTGGGGGTCAGAGGCTCAAACAAAATATCAGGTGCACAACTAGACCAGAGACTGATTACATTGCAAAAAGAATTATTTCTCTATCAATTATATTTTCTGAGAATTGGTGTTAACTAGATTACATAGACATATATAGGAGAAAATGACCACACCCATTTTCGAAGACCCTGGGGGTCAGAGGATCAAACAAAATATCAGATGTACAACTGGACCAGAGACTGATTATATTTCAAAAAGAATTATTTCTCTATCAATTATACTTTCTGAGAATTGGTGTTCACTAGATTACATAGACTTATATAGCAGAAAATGACCACACCCATTTTCGAAGACCCTGGGGGTCAGAGGATCAAACAAAATATCAGATGTACAACTGGACCAGAGACTGATTATATTTCAAAAAGAATTATTTCTCTATCAATTATACTTTCTGAGAATTGGTGTTCACTAGATTACATAGACTTATATAGCAGAAAATGACCACACCCATTTTCGAAGACCCTGGGGGTCAGAGGCTCAAACAAAATATCAGATGCACAACTAGACCATGGACCAAACTAAATGCAAAAAGAATTACCTTTCTATCATTTATGGTTTCAGAAAAGTTGCGCTCACAAAAAAATGTTAACAGACAGACCGACGGACGGACGCCGGACAACATGGTATCGCATAAGCTCGACTGGTCTTTGACCAGTAGAGCTAAAAACACTATCCAAGCAAACCAATTCTATACGGTATACAGAGACAGTACACTAGCTTATGGTGTGAATTAAACGATTTCAATAGATTAATTCATAATGTCGAGAAAATACAATGGAGGAATTTTTCATAAATATATTGTATATTTTACATCTGAATCCAAATGATATAAAGAAGTTTTTAGTCCGCAAAGATTTCTCATACGATACCACAGATCTCTTAGGATTAACAGAACTGTCATTTACAAGTTATACAGCTAAAATAAATACTGTAAATATTATACACTTTCTCGACTTTTGAATGTTTAATTTATGTAAACATGAACTAAAACGGACGCATGATACGAAAGTGAACAATGCGCACAGTAGGACGCAGCAATGGAAAATCAATGGGTCCTGGGCGATTTTTATGCGTCAGAGACGCAGGACGCAGAGGTAGATTAATCCCTGCACTTTAAAACAGAGAGATAAAAGATTTTTACAATACAATCCTCAATATTTTATATAAGGTACATGTGTGTAACATGTATAGGAGGGGGAGGTCTCCTAGACAAACTTTTAAATGTTACTAAGATTTGTAAATTTGTGAATAAATGAAGTTCTCCTTCCAAGCTTACGAGAACATAAAATTAGACTCTAAGTGATACATGCAACATGTATTAATAGTAATACATAAATATTGATAATATATCTAAGCTTTTAAGGAAGCCCTTTTTCATTCACATACTTGTATAACTTTTGATATCTTCAAAAATAAGAACATTGCCATTATTAAGTAATGTTTTGATAGCATACTATGGCGAGCGAAGCGAGCCAAAAATGTTTGATACAGTTTGAAAACTGAGGCAAGAATTTTAGCGAAATTTTATGGTAATTCATTCTTCAAATTCAGATATTTGTAAGAGCAAGATTATTTTTTTTCTGTCACACCATAAGCAAATTTATTTTTTTCATATTTTTTTCAAAAACACCCAAGCCCCCCCCCCCCCCCCCAGAATATCAAATGGGCCGTGCCTAATAATTATATTTTGAGAAAATATTTAAAAGTAGGAGGCTTTAAAAATATCTTAATTGACATGTAAAAATGTCCCTTGCAATTACCTCTGTACAACATAATAGTGGATGCAACTTAATTTCTATGCCACAATTACCTCTGTACAACATGTATATTTGCTATATCATAATTACCTGAGTGTACAACATGTGTATATGTCATATTATAATTACCCCTGTACAACATGTGTATTTGCTGTATAATAATTACCTGAGTGTACATCATGTGTATTTGTCATATCATAATTACCCCTGTACAACATGTGTATTTGCTGTATCATAATTACCTGAGTGTACAACATGTGTATATGTCATATTATAATTACCCCTGTACAACATGTGTATTTGCTGTATCATAATTACCTGAGTGTACATCATGTGTATTTGTCATATCATAATTACCCCTGTACAACATGTGTATTTGCTGTATCATAATTACCTGAGTGTACATCATGTGTATTTGTCATATCATAATTACCCCTGTACAACATGTGTATTTGCTGTATCATAATTACCTGAGTGTACATCATGTGTATTTGTCATATCATAATTACCCCTGTACAACATGTGTATTTGCTGTATAATAATTACCTGAGTGTACATCATGTGTATTTGTCATATCATAATTACCCCTGTACAACATGTGTATTTGCTGTATAATAATTACCTGAGTGTACATCATGTGTATTTGTCATATCATAATTACCCCTGTACAACATGTGTATTTGCCATATCATAATTACCTCAGCAGCTTTACTCTCATCAAAGCAGCACTCCTCAGCCAGTGGGGCCCATATCTTTATGTCGTAGTCTATACCACTTGATGCCATAACTTATTTAAAGGTAAAAATTATAACAATACATAATAAACTTTTAAAATCTATAATGCACAAAAAGTTAAAAATATTTCCATTTCTGACCTCATTTTATCGAGTATGTATAGTTCTCTGTGTATATCATGTGATAAAACCAAGTTCAAATGAATCAGATGTTTCTATTTCAGTATTCATAAAACTCATTGTGTGATTAAAACACAGCCCATCATTAGGTTACAGAATGAGAAATCACACAACTTGTTATATAGAGGTGAAATAGAAAAACATTTAAGACCCTCTATCTAGAGCATTCTACAACATGATACGTAATTTCTGTGACATACTTGGATCAAAAGGATGTGGTTGTAGACAGTTAACAACATGACGATCTGCCTCCAGTAGATTAACTAGCCTCCCTGTATGTCGATCCCAGATAAAGATATGTCCACAGTCAGAACCACTCATCACAAAATCATTACCCCAAAAATTGGCCTCCTTTATCTGAAACAAAGTCAAATTTGTCATGCATACTTGTAATAAAATCTTCACACTGTCAGAAAAGTAAGAGTAGCACATCCATAATATGAAATTTTATGATTCATAAGTGTTTCCTTCTATATTCTTTAATATGAGAAACATATCATTCATTTTCCAAGAGGTTAGTATTAATGGGCTTCATAAACTAAAACTGCACTAAATGGGGCAAATTATACTCCAAAGGGGAATCAATGCCTTGGTCAATGTAGAAAAACCAAACTGGAGTAAAATCAATGCCTTGGTCAATGTAGAAAAACCATACTGGGGTAGAATCAATGCATTGGTCAATGTAAAAAAACCATACTGGAGTAGAATCAATGCATTGGTCAATGTAAAAAAACCATACTGGAGTAAAATCAATGCCTTGGTCAATGTAACCAGAAGTCTCTGACGAGACTGTAGCTCTCCTGGTTGTTTTGTTTTATTCACTCATTGACAAGTGAATAAGATACATATACATAAATAACAATTTCCATTTTATTTCAAACCAAAGACCATTGCCAGCAGGCACTCCAACAAATTATTAGTAGCACAACTAAATAACAAATCCATTAGACTGCAACTAGAATATCACTCATACAATTTTTAATATACGAGATAAGGATTTATCCTGCTCCTTGCGCTTACGCCAACATCTGAGCAAACATGAGACATTAATAAAAGTTGTTTAACTTGTTTGTTAAACGTTGTAAAATAAATAAGTTTAAAGTTTTTTAAAGGATTTCAAAAATTAATGCCACACCCATTTTCTAAGATCCTAGGGGTCAGGGGCTGCAAGCTCAAATGAACTATCAATGACACAATAAGACTACAGATCCATTATACTGCATAAGCAACTAAGTTTCCATCATTAATAGCTTTAGAAGAGTTGAGAGCTCAACTATATACAAGAAAATTACCACATCCGTATTCTGAGACCCTGGGGGTCAGGAGCTCAAAACAAATATCAGGTGCACAACTAGACCACAGACCCATCATATTGCAAACAGAATTAAGTCTCCATCATTTATAGTGTCAGAGGAGTTGCGAGTACAAGATTACAGAGTTACATAGGAGAAAATGACCACACCCATTTTCTAGGACCCTGGGGGTCAGGGGCTCAAACAAAATGTCAGGTGCACAACTAGACCACAGACCAAGTGTAATGCAAAAAGAGTTACATTTCTATCTCTTATAGTTTCAGAGGAGTTGTGAGCACAAGAATTGTTAACAGACGGACGTACGGACAGACTGACAGACACCAGGGTATCGCATAAGCTCGACTGGTCTATGACCAGTAGAGCTAAAAAACCATACTGGAGTGGAATCAATGACTTGGTCAATGTAGAAAAACCATACTGGGGTAGAATCAATGCCTTGGTCAATGTAAATCAAAGCACTGAAGGTACTGAGAGCGAATAGCTAAATATCAGAATATGACATTGTATCATTTATGCTGTATGTCATCAAACTTTCCTTCGTAGACAAGTTTATGCAGGTATAGAATAATACTAAAATACAAATCTATAATGATGTCATTAGAATTAAAAGATGACCATCCTCGAACTAGCATATTCAAAACCGTCAATACTAGTGGCCAACCCAGAGGGTTGACTGAGGGGGTAGGGAAGGTAAATATAGTGAAAGAGGGGAGTTGGTTGTCGAACAATCTGAGACAATCTCTAACAAATATCTTCCATTAATATTCCTTGAATTCTATAAAGATCAAATGAAAAAAATATTACTTGAATTTTTTAAAAGATCGAATGAAAAAATAAATTGCATTTCATTTTAAAATGCTTCCGGTTTCTGTGATGTACTGTTAGAGTATTACGTTCAATTTCTGAGAAAAAAAAAAGATTAAAAGGAATTCAAGGTCTATATTTTCATTAAGTTTGTACGTCCTTGATACATTTGATATTGTCTTGCACGCCAAATTCTTCTTCATTTCCTTCAATCCAATACGTATTCTCGTTGTCTGGAATGTATCAATCCCTAGAAACTTGCGACGTTTATTATGTTAATTTTAAAAATCTACGCATGATGTGTGGTAGTCGTAATTATTATCTACTAATTAAAAGTTTGCTCGTTGGAAGGATTTATTTGAGAAAGAACTTTCTGATATATAAACAACTAATACGTATCTTCTCGGGTTTTTTTAAACTTAGATCGAAATTTAGACAGTGGAAATGGGACTTGACAGGACGGTGAATACAACGAATATGATTCTTAATATCGTTGTTTTACATTTATTTAGGCACGGTCCATTTGATATTCTGGGGGGGGGGGCTTGGGTTTTTTGTCAGAGCAAGATTATTTTTTTCGCCCCGGACAGGGGCAAAATTATTTTTTTCTCGCAAAGTTGGAGCAAGGAAATTTTTTTTTAACAAAGTGATGCGCATATTTAGAATATTTGTGTTTTATCGATAGAAATTATTAAATTTTTACTCAAAACTCTAAATATCGATATATTAGTTTATTTTTATGCAAGTATTTAATTCACTTTTAAACAGACAGATAAAAGATTTTTACAATACAATTCTCAACATTTTATATAAGGTTCATATATAACATGTATAAGAGGGTCTGAGGGGAAGGTCTCCTAGACAATTTTTTTTAAATGTAGAATTGTAAATTGGTGAATAACCATAACTGAAGTAATTTTCCTTCCAAGCTTACAAGAATAATAAAATTAGAGTCTGTGGTATACATGCAACATGTATTAATAGCAATTTCATAGATATTGATAATATATTTAAGCGAAGCGAGCCGAAAATTTTTGATACAAATTGAAAAATGCGGCGAGCGAAGCGAGCCGGAAAATTTTCAAGAATTTTAGCGAAATTTTATATTAATTCTTCAAATTCAGATTATTTGTAAGAGCAAGATTATTTTTTTCTGTCACACCGTAAGCAAATTAATTTTTTTCATCAAAATTGGGAGCAAAATTATTTTTTTCGAAAAAAACCCAAGCCCCCCCCAGAATATCAAATGGACCGTGCCTTACTTTCTGAAACTGAAATGACATCTCCCATAAAATAAGTTTTTGAAGAATATAGTTGTATCCCCCCCCCCCCCCTCTATCTCACCCTCTCCTACTTCACATCAGGGACATGCGTATGTAAACATGCCTTATCAGATGTCCAATTTTCGGTCTAACAGAAAAAGAACAGGAAATTGGATCAGTACAGCCAGTACTTAAATTAGTTATGAAACGTTTCTCCGATTAGTATCAGGTACATCGTATTTGGCCCCTCTCCGTCAATGAAATAAACGCATATCCTCGCATGTACATTGTTCTATTTATCGTTTTTACATGTTTATAGTCCTGTCCATCTCACTACATAACCATGCACTTCTATATAACAAATCAGCTTGATTCTTATTACATCGTTTATACAAAAAAGCAGCATCGGCCCTTCACCTTCTCCGGCAGAAGATTGGAAGATTTTTAAAATACGTCACGATGCTGAAAACCCTGTGATTTGATTGGTTCGTGCTTCAAATTATACATGTACGGAATTGGGGCTCTCTAGCGTGAAAAAATCAAGTAATCACTTAGAGCTATTCGCTCAAAAACCATACTGGAGTAGAATCAATGCCTTGGTCAATGTAAAAAATGTTATGATCACTGAGCGATTTATGTCCTGCAACTCTGCCTATGAACTCCTCTTCAATTAAACATGAGTTTTAATTAAACTTACTGTCTGTGCAGCTCAGTTCTGAGGTTTTATCTGCTTTATCGAAAAAGCAGTCAAAAACGGACGAAAATTGAACTTGCTCTGTAACTATCCAAGACTAAGCTGAGAATCAAAATTTACCTGAATATCTCTATTTGTTACAGAGAAAAGTCTGGAAAACTTACAAAAACTGAATTGTGCAAGTCATCAAGGGGCATAACTCCTCGAAAAATAGGTCAAGGGTGACAAAAGTCGAACTTGCCCTGTAACTATCCAAGACTAAGCTGAGTATCAAATTTCACCTGAATATCTCTCTTTGTTGCAGGAAAAAGTTTGGAAAATGACAAAAACTGAATTTTCCAAGTCTTCAAGGGGCATAACTCCTCATAAAATACGTCAAGCGTGACGAAAGTGGAACTTGCTCTGTAACTATCCAAGAGAAAGCTGTGTATCAAATTTCACTTGAATATCTCTATTTGTTGCAGAAAAAAGTCCGGAAAACTGACAAAACCTGAATTTTCCAAGTCATCAAGGGGCATAACTCCTCGAAAAAAAATGTCAAGCGTGACAAAAGGCAAACTTGCTCTGTAACTATCCAAGATCAAGCTGTGTATCAAAGGGGTAAGGCCACGAAGCCCGATATTGGCCCTAATTTTGAACATAGTACTTCATAAAATTTTAATTGTGATTTGACATTTTGAAACATTCTCTAAGTAATCACGAATCTATATTTTGTAAACTTTGCGTTTATCAAGAGCTTTTAGCCCTTTGAAAACACCAAAATTGGTCATATTCCGCGAAATTGATGCAAAAACTACACATTTCTATAAAATTAGCAATGGCCGCATGCATTAACTAGGGTGAAAAAATTATATGTGAAAGATTATCATTATATCCTTTTGTTATAAACATTTTATCTCAGTTATGTGACGCATGCGGCCACATTGAATTCTTCCACAAAAGACGAAATTTCGAGCAATTTTCGCCATATTTTGTTAAGTACGTCGAAATGATGTCACTTCATGACGTCATTACAATTAAATGGCGCTAAGTTTGGTGATATTTTTCTTTTCATTAAAAGCGGTAGACATTCGTGTATTTTCATGAGAGATATC
Organism: Pinctada imbricata; assembly: GCA_033119305.1. Classification (NCBI taxonomy): domain Eukaryota; kingdom Metazoa; phylum Mollusca; class Bivalvia; order Pterioida; family Pteriidae; genus Pinctada; species Pinctada imbricata. The sequence goes on along the minus strand of VSWD01000002.1, from coordinate 29,426,016 downwards.
AAGTATTCCTCATGAAATTTATTTCTAGCGAAAAATCGAGGGCCGATTTAGGTGTCTCGTGGCCCTACCCCTTTCACCTGAATGTCTCTATTTGTTGCAGGAAAAAGTCCTGAAAACTGACAAAAACTGAATTTTCCAAGTCATCAAGGGGCATAACTACTCGAAAAATAAGTCAAGCGTGACAAAAGTTAAACTTGCTCTGTAACAATCCAAGAATAAGCTGTGTGTCAAATTTCACTTGAATATCTCTCTTTGTTGCAGAAAAAAGTCTGAAAAACTGACAAAAACTTAATTTTCCAAGTCATATAGGGGCATAACTCCTCGAAAAATAGGTCAAGCGTGACAAAAGTCAAACTTGCTCTGTAACTATTCAAGACCAAGCTGAGTATAAAATTTCACCTGAATATCTCTATTTGTTGCAGAAAAAAGTCTGGAAAACTGAAATTTCCAAGTCATCAAGGGTCATAACTCCTCGAAAAATTGGTCAAGCGTGACGAAAGTCGAACTTCCTGTGTGACTATCCAAGACCAAGCTGTGTATCAAATTTCGCTGAATATCTCTATTTGTTGCAGAAAAAAGTCCAGAAAACTGACAAAAACTGAATTTTCCAAGTCATCAAGGGGCATAACTCCTCGAAAAATAAGTTAAGCGTGGTGAAAGTCAAACTTGCTCTGTAACTATCCAAGACAAAGCTGTGTATCAAATTTCATCTGAATATCTCCATCTGTTGCAGAAACATGAGAAAGAAGTCCAGAAAACTGAAATTCGGACAGGCAGACAGACGGAGGGACAGACAGACCGAGAGGAAACTAAGAGTCCCCTTCAGCATTCCCGGTAGGGGACTAAAAAGATTGTGGAGAGACATCGAACTGACAAGGTCAATGTCAGACATATTATGTCTCATAAAAATTGATCCTTAGAAAATGTCCTATGTTTCAGTTTTTTGGGGCATTTTCCCAACTTTATTAAAAAACACCCCCAAAAAACTAAAACCCTTGAAGGGTATGCAACAAACGGCAAGTGCATCTATTGTATGTAATGCAATGGGGCTTGCCAAGTTTATTGTAGTCTCTCTTTTTTTTTTACAATTGACTAACTACCTTATTGAATACTGCTTAGTTTATTATTTATTTCACAGGTAGGCCAGGTAAATCACAAGTAGTTCGGCAAACCCTACTGCATTGTGTTGCATACCAATAACAAAGCACAAATTAAGACACATATACTATAAATATATTGCTCAAATTTACTCAGGTGCAAAGCTATCAAATGTATACTTGGTAATCAATAACAAAGATACAATGATACAGGTATAAGCATGCTGTGAATTTAGGGATCACCAGATGTATGACATGACATATGTTCGCAGACTTTACATTATGACATGGCATATGTTGGCAGACTTTACATTATGACATGATATATGTTGGCAAACTTTACATTATGACATGACATATGTTGGCAAACTTTACATTATGACTTGGCATATGTTGGCAAATTTTACATTATGACATGGCATATGTTGGCAAACTTTACATTATGACATGACATATGTTGGCAAACTTTACATTATGACATGACATATGTTGGCAGACTTTACATTATGACATGACATATGTTGGCAGACTTTACATTATGACATGGCATATGTTGGCAGATTTTACATTATGACATGGCATATGTTGGCAAACTTTACATTATGACAAGACATATGTTGGCAAACTTTACATTATGACATGACATATGTTGGTAGACTTTACATTATGACATGACATATGTTGGTAGACTTTACATTATGACATGACATATGTTGGCAGACTTTACATTATGACATGGCATATGTTGGCAAACTTTACATTATGACATGACATATGTTGGCAGACTTTACATTATGACATGACATATGTTGGCAGACTTTACATTATGACATGACATATGTTGGCAAACTTTACATTATGACATTGCATATGTTCGCAGACTTTACATAATGACATGGCATATGTTGGCAGACTTTACATTATGACATGGCATATGTTGGCAGACTTTACATTATGACATGGCATATGTTGGCAGACTTTACATTATGACATGGCATATGTTAGCAGACTTTACATTATGACATGCGACCAAAAAATTAAAAACCCGTTACATATGTCAAAGAGCATCCTTTCTACCTTAAGTATACAAAATTTCAAAACATTTCAACCAGAAATAGATTTTTAAATAATTTTTAACTATTTTAGTATATTTTCACTGTATTTTAAAATATCTAAGTCCCATAACTCTGTAATGACATATCGAATGAACCTGAAAATCAAAAGGCGGCTTCCTCTCCACAGTCCAATCAAAATGTATGAATTTCATGAGAATCTGTTGAAGCATATCCAAGTTATTGCGTTCCATGCACCTATATTTTGCCCTTGGCTTAACATGTATGTACATATAACCCCCCCCCCCCCCCCCCTTCCTATTACACACAATATCTCGGTTATGCGACAAAAAAATTAAAAACCCGTTACATATGTCAAAGAACATCCTTTCTACTTGAAGTATACAAAATTTCAAAACATTTCGACCAGAAATAGATTTTTAAATAATTTTTAAATATTTTAGTATATTTTCACTGTATTTTAAAAATCTAAGTCCCATAACTCTGTAACGACATATCGAATGAACCTGAAAATCGAAAGGCGGCTTCCTCTCCACAGTCCGATCATAATGTATGAATTTCATGAAAATCCCTTGACGCATATTCAAGTTATTGCGTTCCATAGGCGGATGGACAGATGGACAGACGGACAGACAGACAGACAGACAGACAGACGGACGGACTTCGCCATACCATAATACGACCCGTCAAATGACGGGCGTATAAAAAGGAGGAAATTTTATTTTCATTTTTGTGCAGGGTGCAAGCCTGTGAATTATTATGTTTCGGATGTTATAATTGTGTCACATTCAAGTTTTGCATGTAGGGAGAATTTACCAACATTAAAATACATATGACGCTATTACAGGCAAAATGTGTGATGTGTATGGAAATAAACATAGGGTAATCGAAGATTACATAGCTCGCCTATACAGGTTTTTGTCAGAAACCAGGTTAAAATTTCTGAAAAGTAGGTCAAAGTCCAAGGCCAAGGTCACTAGGTCATGGTCTCAAATGTAAGGTCTCGTCACAAAGTATCTACATGTGAAATATCAAAGCCCTACCCCTTATAGTTCAAGAGATATAGCCCAGGTTAAAGTTTTGTCTACGGACAACGACGACGACAACGACGCCGAGGGTATGGCATTAGCTCTCCGGACTTTTTCGTCCAAGCGAGCTAAAAAAGACCAATAAGTAATGATGGGAGTATAATTCTGGTTGGACACATGCAAATTTTCCAAGAATCCCTTCACAATTCACAGAATTTGCATGTGACCAACTAGAATAATACACCCATGAACACCAAAAGTAAGACAGTCATTTCATAATACAATAACTGATGAAAATATTAACCATCGTCCTGGCATTTCTGTGACCTTTGAACTTGATGGTATGTTCTGGTTGGTAGACATTTCGAAGCTCCATTTCTTCTTTCTCTTTCTCTTCTTGTTTCTTTCTGTACATCTCCTGAAGCCTTATTGCTGTGATATGTCTGTCTAACGTGTCACGTGGCTCCCTGATACAGTAACAAAAGCTTGTTAGACATATTCTGGTAGCTTATCAACACTGGTACACCTGATACAGTAACAAAAGCTTGTTAGACATACTCTGGTAGCTTATCAACACTGGTACACCTGATACAGTAACAAAAGCTTGTTAATCATACACTGGTAGCTTATCAACACTGGTACACCTGATACAGTAACAAAAGCTTGAAAATCATACTTGGTAGCTTATCAACACTGGTACACCTGATACAGTAACAAAAGCTTGTTAATCATACACTGGTAGCTTATCAACACTGGTACACCTGATACAGTAACAAAAGCTTCTTAGACATACACTGGTAGCTTATCAACACTGGTACACCTGATACAGTAACAAAAGCTTGTAAATCATACACTGGTAGCTTATCAAAACTGGTACACCTGATACAGTAACAAAAGCTTGTTAATCATACACTGGTAGCTTATCAACACTGGTACACCTGATACAGTAACAAAAGCTTGTAAATCATACACTGGTAGCTTATCAACACTGGTACACCCGATACAGTAACAAAAGC
>VSWD01000002.1:29316802-29419302 GCA_033119305.1 Pinctada imbricata | reverse complement strand
GACTGGTAGCTTATCAATACTGGTACACCTGAAACAGTAACAAAAGCTTGTTAAACATACACCGGAAGCTTATCAACACTGGTAAACCTGATGCAGTAACAAAAGCTTGTTAATCATACACTGGTAGCTTATCAATACTGGTACACCTGATACAGTAACAAAAGCGTGTTAATCATACACTGGTAGCTTATCAACACTGGTAAACCTGATACAGTAACAAAAGCTTACAAAGGCATATATTAAGTTTCAATTCAATAGCTGCAAAGGCTGCGAAAAAAGTCTGGAAAACTGTAAATTGTTAAAAAATTCTATGTTCAAGGGCCATAACTCTGCTAAAAATTGGTCAATTTTTCTGAAACTCAAACAATATGAAGTTATGTGTGAAGTTTCAATCCAATGTCTTGAAAGGTTTTAGAAAAAAGTCCGGAAAACATGACCTCCGACGGACGGATGCACGCATACACGCATGGACTCACAGACAGCGTCATAACATAATACGTCCCATCATAAGATGGCGTATACAAATGTAATAAAATCTAAATAAAAAAACTTAAAAACTTTTTATTCAATGATGAAAGTTACAAGAATTCCTAGATTTTCTCATAAAAACTTTTGTGAAACTGGGCACTGAACTCATTTTCTTTTACAGTTTCTATGACATTTAGTAGAATGAAACAAGAGGTTCATGTGGTAGAATTCATGTAATCTCAAGGTTGTGGGTTGAATCCTGGACAATTGAATCAGATGTGTTCCTTCAGCCAGACACTTTACTGAAACCAGGTATAGCCAACAGTCTTATAAGCCTTAAGACTCGGAAAGATTTAACAATAACATGGAGATTCATGGCTCACCTGAGAACATTGGTAATCATATAATTAATATTGACCAGTGACAAATGAAATGAACTAATACTCCTAATTACTTTTTTTTAAAATGCTGCAAAATTCCTGATTACATGGGCCCTGGCTCCTGGCATCAGAGACTAGAGAAAACCCTGTTTACAGAATTTGTGTAGCAAACATTGAGTACATTTCGTATTACCAAATTTGATCTAAATCCTTCCAGTTCTGGCGGCGGAAGTGAAAAATGACAGAAAGATGACACACAGATTGCTATGACAATAGCTCACTTGAGCTTTGTTTTGGTGAGCTAAAATAATTTAAGTGATTCACAATGTCCACAAAGACATTACCTTTGTGTACCTCCTGAGTTATCCTCATCCTCACTGCTGTCTTGGTGGGCCTGTGGATCAGGGAGGGTCTGTGTGGGAGGGCCACTCCGCCCAATCCTTCTACTGCGGACAGGGGTCGTATCAATGCTCTCTGTGGTATTATCTGACATGCATGCTGCTGTTTAATTAAGAATGTACAGAATTTTCAAATGCTTCAAGAATTATACATGAATTAAAATGATTCATAAGTAAACAACAAGTGCAACAAATTAATTTAGGGTTGGCAAATAATTCATCAAAATCTAAGTATTCAGTGTAGATCCTATTGTAGTTTGAGACAAACCCTTAAAGAACAATAGAATCAAAGTTGTACTTGTATAATTACCCTCAGCTCCTCCACTTTCGCTAACAATTTCTTCCATCTCCATATCAGCCTCTCTTTCGCTCTCTGAAGCCTCTCTTTCACTTTGCTGAGCCTCTCTCTGAGATCTGCTCTCCTCAGTTGTCTGTTGACCTTCAGCTGCTCTAGTTGAGTCCTGTAGAACACTTCTTGCCATCATATCTTTGCAAACCCTTTCAAGTTTTTCAAAAGTTTTTCTCCTACCAATATTTTTTAGTTTCTCTTGTAATTGTTTGCTCATGCCAGTCTTTTTCCTGGTACCACTTGCTATATTATCACTAGTTTTAACATCACTTGCACCACTAGTTCCTGGTATTGGATCACTACACTGGGTGGTAGGTGTCCTATGGTTATCATCTGAGTTATCAGTTTGTTCTACTATAGCACTAGTACCTACCTCAGTATGATCATGTGTGGACAATCCCTGATTACCTTCCTTGACTACACTCTTACTACAGGCACATTCCTCAGGTACATCATTTATGTTGTCTCTCTCATCATGTTGTTCTTCAGAAAGTACATTACCTCTAACTTCAGGTGTGTTTATAGATTCTGATGTAGTGACAGCAGGACAGGTTGCCAGAAAGACAGGTGTATGATCAGGGTTAGAACTAATTGTACTAGTTTCATCTAGATAGGTATCACAAACTTTATCTTTCACGTTTTGACTTTCATTTAGAAATAAGCTATCATTTATACTTTGACCACAAGCAAGCACTTCTCTATCCTGGTGATTACAGGTTTCTTCTCTATCCTGGTGATTACTGGTTTCTTCTCTATCCTGGTGATTACTGGTTTCCTCTCTATCCTGGTGATTACAGGTTTCTTCTCTATCCTGGTGATTACAGATTTCTTCTCTATCCTGGTGATTACTGGTTTCCTCTCTTTCCTGGTGATTACTGGTTTCCTCTCTTTCCTGGTGATTACTGGTTTCCTCTCTATCCTGGTGATTACTGGTTTCTTCTCTTTCCTGGTGATTACTGGTTTCTTCTCTATCCTGGTGATTACTGGTTTCCTCTCTTTCCTGGTGATTACTGGTTTCCTCTCTTTCCTGGTGATTACTGGTTTCCTCTCTATCCTGGTGATTACTGGTTTCTTCCATTTCTGGGCCAGGAATTCCCGAGCCCTCATGCTCCAAGCTTGTACTGTCCACCGTGGAGTCAGCTGGAGTTATATCCCTTTGCTGCTGAGCTGTACTGTGAACAAAGGGGTGAAGTGAAGCATTTTCTGCACTACGCTGCAATAATCCAGCCTCGAGATTCTCAAAGCGAGCAAATCCCAGTCGTATTGTGCTACTAGTGGTGCCCTCTGTGGAGTAATGCAGACTAATGACAGGTTCCAGAGGAGCAGCCGAGTCATTAGGAATCACCATTACATCTCTCTGACTTGGCAGACTGTCAGCCTCTCGGGACTCTGAGGGGTTGCTTTCCTGAGTATTGGATGCTGGATTGGGTATTATATCAGGCTGGATTTCAGATTCTGAGGGAAGACTTGCTGAATGGCTGGGAGTACAGACTGTTGTGGATTGTGGAACAGCTGTTATAGCCTGACTGCTCTCTGGTAAATTTGTCTGTGAATGACTCTCTGGAAAATCCTCCACCGTCACTGTAGATGTAACTGATGTATCCATTCTCTCTGGAATTTATGAAAAACCGTATACTGTAAAAATACTTTCTATTGTATTTGTTGAATATTTTGATTGACAGCCTCTCATTTTGACTTAATACAATCTCACACATTATTGAAAAAGGTAGTTCAAAATAGTGCTGTCATACTTCGTGTAATCAAAGGCGATGTGAAATTCTTAAGCTACATGCATTACACAATGTAAAACAGAACTCATTTTCAATAGTGATATAACTATTTACATCCTCATATTTCTCTTTTACATATAAAGGACAAATTCTTGTCACCATTTGTATCATAATTTCCTCTTTTATTGTCAGCGCAGGGATTTTTTTTTTTCCCTTTTTGGGGCAGTTATTCGGCCCCATTCCCAATGAAAAATAGTATTTTTCTTTTCCCAACTGTGGCTCTTAAATTTCCTAATCACATGTAGATGAAATTATAATCAAAATTAGTCAGATTTACTGGTTCAATAGTAGCAAACTTACAGTTTATTTGCCATATTGTTGTAAGCACAAGAAATTAATCATATTAAAACTTTATCTTAGTAGTTTCCGAAATATTCTGCAACATCGTTAATTTTCTAAATTGCACACGCTCTGACCCCATTCCCAAATTACATGTACTGAAAAAAAAACCTGGTCTCAAAAAGTATAATTTCACCGAAACAAGACAAGAGCAATCTCCAACTAGATGTTAAAGTTACATTTGGTCTCGTTAAGATCAAACCATGAATAAACTACTTTGTCTAATCTTTAATGGAAGTGAAACAAAACTTTGAGGGATAATTTATGCAAGTAATATTTAGATGTTTAAATGGTAGTATTTAAAACCCATTTAAGGTAAAACTTTGTTATCGACAGATAAATCCCTGCAAAACCATTTGTAACTTTAAAGCTAGTACAATATGTAAATGTAGTAAGAATCTGTTATCTCTGATATGGGACATCAAAAATGAAAGCTGTATCACTTAATTATTCATAAGTTGTAGTTTGGGATCCTGCAACCTAATAGAATACTTAACCCATTTTTAAATTTTCAGACAAATACCAATGATTCTATAAAGATTATCATGAATCCTCAGAAGTATTGAAATGTGTATCATATGAATTAATTACTATAATTTGAGAGAGAATAGTATAAACTGCATTCTTCAAAAAGATATTGAATTTTTTCTCATCTCTCAGTATTGTATTAGGTGATGAATACCTTAAAGTAAAAGGTTTTTCAATGATTTTTTTATTTCAAAGTTAAAGGAACAAGCTTAACTAGAACTGCCCTAAAGTGGATGAATAAAACCTCCCACGGGACGTTTTTCGCTAAACGGATTCATTTATGACATAACAAAGAAAGTTCTGGTCATTAGTTCTGGCATAAGGAATCTATATGTGAAATATCAAAACCTTTTCCCTAATAGTTTAAAAGTAGGTCAAAAGTCAAGGTCAATATTTCAAAAGTCATGGTACAAAATGAAAGCTCTGGTCATGAGGAATCTCTATGTGACATATCAAAGCCCTATTCCTTATAATTAAAAAGAAGGTCAAAGGTCAAGATCAAGGTGACTAGGTTAAAAGTCATGATATCAAATGAAAGCTCTCATCATGAGGAATCTATATGTGAAATATCAAAGCCCTATCACTTATAATCTAAAAGTAGGTCAAAGGTCAAGGTCAGGTCACAAGGTCAAAAGTCATGGTATCAAATGAAAGCTTTCGTCATGGGGAATATATATGTGAAATATCAAAGCCTTATCCCTTATAGTTTAAAGTAAGTCAAAGGTCAAGATCAAGGTCACTAGATCAAAAGTCATGATATCAAATGAAAGCTTTTATCATGAGGAATCTATGTGTAAAATATCAAAGCCCTACCCCTTATAATCTAAAAGTAGGTCAAAGGTCAAGGTCAAGGTCACTAGGTCAAAAGTCATGGTATCAAATGAAAGCTTTTGTCATGAGGAATATATCTGTGAAATATCAAAGCCCTATCCCTTATAGTTCAAAAGTAGGTCAAAGGTCAAGGTCAACATCACAAGGTCAAATGTCTTGGAGTAAAACTTGTTATGATGAATATCTGTATGAAATATTAAAGCCTTATCACTTATTCTTGAAGAGATATTCACTTTAAGAACATATAAACCAAAATAGTAAAATAAGTTCAAAGTTCAAAGTCAAGGTCGCTAGGTCAAATATCCTAGTATCGAAATGTAGCACCTGTTAATAAAATATGAAAGTCCTATAACTTATACTTGTCAATGAAGAGATATTTGTTTCAAGAACTTCTTAACCAAAATAATACTACAAGGTCAAAGTTCAAAGTCAAGGTCACTAGGTCAAATGTCTTGGTATCAAAATGTAGTACTTGTTATGGTGAATGTATGTATGAAATATCAAAGCCCTATCACTTATATGTAAAAAATATAAGCTTTAAGAACTTCTTAACCAAAATATAACTATAAGGTCAAAGTTCAAGGTCAAGGTCACTAGGTCATATGTCTTGGTATCAAAATGTAGTACTTATTATGGTGAATGTATGTATGAAATTTGTATCACTTATACTTGAAGAGGTATCTGCTTTAAGAACTTCTTAACCGGACAGACGGACAGACGGATGGACAGAAGGACGGGGTGTTTCCTATATACCCCCCAATTTTTGTTTGTGGGGGTTATAAAAATTTGGTACCTTCATCAAGGTATTATGAATACAGAGGTGCTGAAATCTTGACCAGAAGTCTCTGATGAGACTGAAGCTCTCCTGGTTGATTTGTACATATACACTCAAGAGAATGAATGCTCCGCTTCACCTCGCCTAATACCACTTTTTTCATCGACCCAATATGTTTCTGTATCCCCCCTGTAAAACACTGTATAACGAATTTATCCTGCTGAATCGCTTTTGGTTTGTGCTTGTTACGTCAACATATTTTAAAGCATTTTGGTGACGTCAAAAGCATAAAGGGTCTTAGTAGAAGCAGGATATCAAAATAAATCTTGTTAGTAAATTAATACAACATAATATTTGGTTCTTCTCGACCAATCAGATTGCAAGAAATTTGACAATGGCAGGATAAATGTATATATCAAGTTTTTTTATGAGTACCAACAACCACATGCCAATGCATATCCATCAATTTCTAATTAAATTTTTTCATCAAAATTCAGAGCAAAATTTTTTTTTGTTGAAAAAACTGGAGTCTCCCCCCCCCCCCCCAAGAATATCAAATGGACCGTGCCTTAGATTTCTCTAGAATGTGAGAGAATTTCTAAAAACGTGTATATATAACATACCATATGTATCAAAACTAAAATAACAGATGTTTTTATTTTTCGAAAAATGTGGGTCAAAGGTCAGGGATAGGGTCAAAGGTTAAAAATTTGGCTCCAAAAGATGAGCGTTCTCAAGATACATAGACATGCAATATAAATGACAGCTCTGTATTATCTTATACCCTTTCATCAGAATTTAGTTGAATGGAATGATATACTGACAGTTGGATGGATAGACAAACAGATGAACAGACAGACCTACCACTATATGCCCTTTGATAAAATTAAGACTAAAGGCATAAATAACCTCTCATTTGAGCTGAATTAGTATTGCATAGGATACTCTAAAAAGATATTTCCTTCTTTCTTATACTGACCAGTGAAAATACTTAGATCAAGTAATCAGACAGTTTCAGATTGAAACTGAATATAATAGGACATGTGGCCTACTGAGTGAAAAAAGTATCGGCCATTTTGCTCTAAAACCTAAAAAGGTTTTAGGCTAATTTTTTAGTAAATGTAAAACAATGTAAATAGAATATTGAACGAAGAACATGAACTTTTAGGGTGAATGTGGTATTAATGTAGACAGAAGCTATAATTATTAAATACAAAATATTTTTACATACCGGTATGAAATATTTGATCCTCTATAGAAAACATTTTTACCATATATCCCAGTTCAGAATAAGGGTGTCCCATAAATATTTTAAAATCTGCATGAGGTTGAAATGATGTTTTTGATTGGTCAAATTGTAAAAGGACAAAATGACTCGAGGTCCAATTGACAAAAAGGCCTGAAACATTTGTTTATTACCAGTAACTTATGGAAGGAACAGGTATCCTACCCAGATAGCTCAGTTGGAAAGAGCGTCTGCCCAGATAGCAGAAGGTCTCGGGTTCGATTCACGGTCTGGTCACATCTTTTCCTCTCCTGTTACAGAATTGGTGCCAAACTAAATGACTCAAGGTGAAGTGGAGTTTTGTGTGAGGTTTCCAGTGCATGGAAACCTGAAAAATTGGTGGAGAGGAGTGTGGCAAGAACGGGCATCGTGCCCAGATAGCTGTTGGTAAGAGCGTCTGCCCTGATAGCAGAAGATCTTGGGTTCAATTCCCGGTCCAGACACATCTCTTCCTCTCCTGTTACAAATTTAACTTCTATAATTAATACTAAATTTGGAATTCTGCAAAATGAAACTGACACAAGCACCTTTCATTTGGCAATGTGAAGGATGCATTATTGCTATTTTATTTGATAAAATGATCAATCTTTGTGATTCTGGTGTTTCCATTTATCAGAAAGCACAGCTCAAGTCCGTGATCACTTAGGACATTCTACTCTTGTAACAAAAAGTCTCACTACTCTCCCCAAAAATCCTTAAACCTTAAACAATTAAAAAATAAGTAAGAAATACATGCATTTTGATTGTTTGTTATCTTTCTTGCACTGTATAAACATAATAGAAAATTTTTTCAAGTTGATTGATTGATCTGAGGAAATTCCGAAACTATCCCCTAGCGTTTCTATAGAATTGAAGATAAAATCCTGGGTCAGGTCCCAAATAAAATATGAGAAAAACTAAATTTCAGACTCATCTATGACAATATTGTGAAATGGCAATAAAGGAAGATTTTGGTAGAAGTTTTCCTGGGTTGAAATATTTTTGTATGAGTCGGCTTTTACAAATGAATTTTTTTAGTGTTTTATTTTAATTTTTTTAATTTGATTAACACATAGTAGATATGCCTATAAGGCATCTCTTGTTATATTATCTACTTTTAAAACATGTGTCACTTGCTTTAATGTAAACATTATGAAAATTTTATCAAACCACACAGTTTTACATCCCATTGGGGGTGGTACTCCAAGCAGTGGAGGAATTTATAAGAAGAAAGAAAGATGTAAGAGTTACCTCCCCCCTCTCCCCCCCCCCCCCCAAAAAAAAAACTTACACAAGCACAATATTCCTTTCATTTGGCAATGTGAAGGATGCATTATTGCTATTTTATTTGATAAAATGATCAATCTTTTTGATTCTGGTGTTTCCATTTAACAGAAAGCACAGCTCAAGTCTGTGGTCACTTAGGACATTCTACTCTTGCAACAAAAATTCTCACTACTCTCCCCAAAAATCTTACACCTTAAACATGTTAAACAAATAAAAAATAAGTGTGAAATACATGCATTTTGATTATTTGATATCTTTCTTGCACTGTATAAACACTATAGAAAAGATTTTGATGTTGATTGATTGATCAGAGGAAATTCCGAAACTATCCCCTAGCATTTCTATAGAATTGAAGATAAAATCCTGGGTCAGGTCCCAAATAAAATATGAGAAAAACTAAAGTACAGACTCATCTATGATAATATTGTAAAATGGCAATATCTTTGTTTATTTATAGTTTCTGTCACTTATGTACTCTAAATGCATGTAGATAAGGGTAAGAGAAAATAGCCATATACCCATTTTCCATAATCCTAGGGAACAGGGACTCAAGTAAAATACTGTAATGACATCTAAACTGCAAACCGATAATATTTTGGAATAAATCAATTAATTATTATCCATAAATTCTGGGAAATTAGCTATCATGAGATCACATGTAGTTTAATAGAGAGAAAACAACCACACCCATTTTCTAAGACCCTTGGGGGCAGAGACTCAAACAAAATATCAGGTGAACAACGAGATTACAGACCCATCATATTGCATAAAGAATTTAGTCTCCATTATTTATAGTGTCAGCGCTGTAAGCATAAGATTATATGGAATAATATAAAAGAAAATGGCCACACCCTTTTCTAAGACCCTGGGTGTCATTGGCTCAAACAAAATATCAGGTGCACAACTAGACTACAGACCCATCATATTGCAAAAAGAATTATGTCTCTATCATTTATAGTGATAGAAGAGCTGTGCGGACAAAATTACATAGAATTTAATGACCACGCCCATTTTCTAAGACCCTGGGAGTCAGGGACTGAAACTAAATGTCAGGTGCACAACTAGATCATGGACCAAGTAAAATACAGAAAGAATTAAGTTTCTATCTCTAGCAGTTTCAGAGGAGTTGTCTGGACAAGAATTGTTTACGGACAGACGGACAGACAGACAGACAGACAGACAGACAGACGGACAGATGCCGGACGAAGGGTGATCGCATAAGCTTGACTGGTCTGAGACCAGTAGAGCTAAAAATGATGCCAGTCATTTGGATCGGCATCCTAATCAGTTAAGCAGGTCCAAATGAGAGTTTGCCAGTCCGAAAAAAAATGAACAAGAGCCCCATGGGACACATCACTCACCTGATAACCATGCACAATCTTACCACACTAACAATGCATAATGATACATACATATCATAGTTTTACTTTACCAGGGCAGATCCAGATTTATGAGTTCAAATGAAAGTACCTAAAGGTACCATCTAACTCTTGCATATTTAGGAAAATAAATTCCTATCACTTTTTTGTACTAAAAAAGAAAAAAAAATCAAGAAAATAAAATTGAAGTAAAAAAAACAATTAAAAGGCATTTACAATCTTAAATGTGTCAAATATGCAGTAAATGAGTGCACACATTCAGAGTTATTCAAAGAAAAAGTTAAACCAGAAGTCTCTGACGAGACTGTAGCTCTCCTGGTTGTTTTGTTTTAAAAGATCAATTTCCATTTTTTTAAACCAAAGACCATAGGAAGCAGGCGCTCTAACAAATTATAAGTAGCATTGCACAACAAAACAACATATCCATTAGACTGCAACTAGAATATCACTCATACAATTCATATTATCCGAGATAAGGTATTTCAAACAAGAATGCAACACCAATTTTCCAAGATCCAGGGGCTGCTAGCTCAAATGAACTATCAATGACACAAAAAGACTACAAATCCATAATATTGCATGAAGAATTAATTCTCCATGATTAATAGTTTTAACAGTTGAGAGCACAATTATATAGGAGAAAATGACCACACCCATATTCTAATACCCTAAGGTGTCAGGGGCTCAAACAAAATATCAGGTGCACAACTAGACCATAGACTCATCATATTGCAAAAAGAATTAAGTCTCCATCATTTATAGTGTCAGAGGAGTTGCCAACACAAGATTACATAGAGTTATATAGGTGAAAATGACCACACCCTTTTTCTTAGACCCTGGGAGTCAGGGGCTCAAACAAAATATCAGGTGCACAACAAGACCACAGACCCATAATATTACAAAAAGAATTAAGTCTCCATCATTTATAGTGTCAGAGGAGTTGCGAGCACAAGATTTAATAGAGTTATATAGGTGAAAATGGCCACACCCGTTTTCTAAGACCCTGGGGGTCAGGGGCTCAAACTAAATATCAGGTGCACAACTAGACCACAGACCCATCAAATTGCAAAAAGAATTAAGTCTCCATCATTTATAGTGTCAGAGTAGTTGCGAGCACAAGATTACATAGAGTTATATTGGTGAAAATGACCACACCCTTTTTCTAAGACCCTGGGGGTCAGGGGCTCAAACAAAATATCAGGTGCACAACTAGACCACAGACCTATCATATTACAAAAAGAACTAAATCTCCATCATTTATAGTGTCAGAGGAGTTGCCAGCACAAGATTACATAGAATGATATAGGAGAAAATGACCACACCCATTTTCTAAGACCCTGGGGGTCAGGGGCTCAAACAAAATATCAGGTGCACAACAACACCACAGACCCATCATATTACAAAAAGAATTAAGTCTCCATCATTTATAATGTCAGAGGAGTCGCGAGCACAAGATTACATAGAGTGACATAGGTGAAAATGACCACACCCATTTTCTAAGACCCTGGGGGTCAGGGGCTCAAACAAAATTTCAGGTGCACATCTAGACCACAGACCTATCATATTACAAAAAGAACTAAATCTCTATCATTTATAGTGTCAGAGGAGTTGCCAGCACAAGATTGCATAGAGTGATATAGGAGAAAATGACCACACCCATTTTCTAAGACCCTGGGGGTCAGGGGCTCAAACAAAATATCAGGTGCACATCTAGACCACAGACCCATCATATTGCAAAATGAATTAACTCCCCAACATTTATAGTGTCTGAGGAGTTGCGAGCACAAGATTACTTAGATTTTAAAGACCACACCCATTTTCTCGGACCCTGGGGGTCAGGGGCTCAAACAAAATGTCAGGTGCACAACTAGACCACAAATCAAGTAGAATGCAAAAAGAATTAACTTTCTATCTCCTATGGTTTCAGAGGAGTTGTGAGCACAAGAATTGTTTATGGATAGACGGACGGGCGGACGGACGGACGGACGGACGGAAGCCGGACGAAGGGTGATGACATACGCTCGACTGGTCAGAGACCAGTATAGCTAAAAATGAGCATTTCTGACAAAGTCTGAAAACATGTCAAAAACGCGTAGAAAATTTGACTTCGGAGTGGATCCAAAAATAACAACACTTCTTATGACATGCTTCTAGAGAATTCTGATGCATTTGGTTGTTGATATATGCTTAGGTTCTGAAGAAGAAGTTTGTCAAAGGAGGGTACTCCCTGTGACCTAATTTTGCCTGTGTTGGCGCCACCTATTGACAGATCTGGACAAAAAACGACAGCATTTGAAGGGGACCATAAGTACTTTATTCCAACCAAGTTTCATCAAAATCCATTCAGTGCCTCTGGAGAAGAAGTCCAATATGTATGAAAATACCCCCCCCCCCCTTCTTTTTTACATAACATAAAAATTCATGAAAAATCATAAAAATAAAATTTTCATTCAAAGTCAATACCAAACCACTGAACAATTAAAATGCGACAAATATGCAGTAAATGAGTGCACAAAATCACACATTAATAGAGTTATTCAAAGAAAAAGTTCAAAAATAAGCATTTCTGACAAAGTCCGAAAAGAAGTCAAAAACGCGTCAAAAATTTGACTTCGGAGTGAAACCAAAAATAACAAAATGTTTTAAGACATCTCTCTAGATCATCCTGATGCTTTCGATTTGTTGATACATGTTCTGATGAAGAAAATTGTCAAAGGAGGGTACCCCCCGTGCCTCCGGACAAAAACAACAACACTTGTAGGGTACCATTTGTACTTCATTCCTACCAAGTTTCATAAAAATCTGTTCAGCGGTTCTGGAGAAGAAGCTGAAAATGTGAAAAGTTTACAAACAGACGACAGACGAAGTGATATGACAATAGCTCACTTTGAGCCTTTGGCTCAGGTGAGCTAAAAAGTATTCTGATTTTATTCGCCAACATTGCAACCGTAAAATTCAGGGTTTTTGATTCAATTCCACTTGAGTCCTTGTAGGAAGGACGTTTCATCGGACAAAATGTCATTTGTGAAGTTTTTCTATCATCTCTGCGTAATCAATCATGCATGTTAACACGTCCTTTAAAGCATCAAGATCGACTCAGGACGTAGCATTTAGCAAAGTAGAAAGTCCTGATGAATGAGTTTTAATTTTATATCGCCAAGAATGAGTCTTATCTCCAAACTGCCCATGCCTACTTTTCTCTACTTTCTGACCTTACCATCAGTAACAAGTTAAAATATCAAACACACAATAAATAACATTGTGAATTGGGCATTTACAAAGGAAAATTACTGAGAGTAGACATGATTTTGATTATTTCTGTCCAAGGGTTTTCTAATGTAAGGGAATTTAGGGTTAAGTATGGTTGCTGTATGCCACCCATTCATCTGCATGATACATTTTAATACCGAAAAGTAAACTTGCTGTCAAATTTACAACAGACATTTTTACCGCAATGGACGTGAACTTTGCCGGTCATATTTAATCTATGCCGGTCATGCCGTTTGGACCGGCAGATTTCAGCATCTGTGAGAATACTCATTCATATGAAATGTGAATGTTTTACTTCTTAATGTTCAAAAGTAGTGGTAAGGTTTTAGTTTTTTTGCGGTCAAACAGACAGACATAATGTGTTTTCAAGCAACAATACAAGATGAATAACAAGGAGTTGCAAAGGAAGATATACAACAAATATCAGAAATAATAAATGCTATTACCTTGAGAAGAGTTATCCTCCCTTGTAGGACCTGCCTCATTATTTCCATCTGTAGTAGATTCTGCCTCCATCACCTGTTGTCCTCCTTCCTCATCAAGCTGATCAGCAGGGGAGAGTACTCTGTCTAGTGTTCCCTGTCTACGGAGGTTACCGTCCAGCCAGCGAGTCAGCATGTCAGACATTCTCTGCATTATAGTAGTATGAGATCTGGGTTGCTCCTCTACCCCCTCTACTGTAAAAAAAAATAGTTGCCAGAGTCACCTAATGCTCGACTGCATAGCATAATGTCTTTAGTGACAGCCAATTTCTGAAGCTCACTTTTTTCTCCAATTTATATAATTAAACACAATTGTATACTCATGTAGCACCTATACTTTGCTCAATATTGGCTTCTAAAGGCAAAATCACTCAAGAGGAAAAAAGTAGGTCAAGGTAATATTATGAAAGTTTGATTAAAGATACATCCACCATGTAAGTTTGGAACATGTAGCACTTATACTTTGCTCAATATAAGCTTCTAAAGGCAAAATCACTCAAGTGGAAAAGGTAGGTCAAGGCAATATCATGAAAGTTTGATCAAAGATACATCTACACTGTAAGTTTGGAACATGTAGCACTTATACTCTGTTCAATATTGGTTTTTAAAGGCAAAATCACTCAGGTGGAAAAAGTAAGTCAAGGTCATATTATGAAAGTTTGATCAGAGATACATCCACCATGTAAGTTTTGAACGTGTAGCACTTATACTTTGCTCAATATTGGCTTTTAAAGGTAAAATCATTCAAGCGGAAAAAAGTAGGTCAAGGTCATTTTATGAAAGTTTGATCAAAGATACATCCAATATGCAAGTTTGGTACATGTAGCACTTATACTTTGCTCAATATTGGCTTTTAAAGGCAAAATCATTCAAGCGGAAAAAAGTAGGTCAAGGTCATTTTTTGAAAGTTTGATCAAAGATACATCAAATATGTAAGTTTGGTACATTTAGCACTTATACTTTGCTCAATATTGGCTTTTAAAGGCAAAATCATTCAAGCAGAAAAAAGTAGGTCAAGGTCATTTTTTGAAAGTTTGATCAAAGATACATCAAATATGTAAGTTTGGTACATGTAGCACTTATACTTTGCTCAATATTGGCTTTTAAAGACTTTATTGCTATCTTGACATTTACCTTATCATCTCAACATTTGCCTTATCATTTGAAATAATTTTAAAAATCCCAACCCCAGGGGCTATATCCTCATCTGGATATATTAAATGATGTATAATTAAACATTTGCAACAAAAAAAACCAACAGAATATGAATATAGGAAAGGTAAATGTGTAATCTTAACATTTAACTTATCATCTAGTTCGGACGACGCCGACGCCGACGCCGGGGGTATTGCAATAGCTCTTTTGCACTAAAGTGCAGTCGAGCTAAAAAGCCATCATTTACAATATAGCTACGTTAAAAACACTAATGTCTACACCACTCACTTCAGAATTTGGAAATTCCAGATTTTGTTGATTCTTCAATAAGAAAAACAACATTTCATAGATCTTCTTCTCTTTTGTAGCTTTTGCTAAATGTTTAATATTCAACTGTTGAAGGAAACTCTAACTTTGACTCCAAATTTACTTTAGACAGGATGCTTTCATATTGTCAAAAAAATCATAGCAAAATTAATATCGAAAACACCCAATCAATACTGATTTCTAGCTCCTTTTGTAAATCTGAACCAGAAAGTATCACTCATTTAATGTGGGACTGTAGAATTACTCAAAATATAATAAATCAATTCTCCCAATATTGCCTTTCAAATCATAAGAATTTTGCACCTGTCAAGTTAAGTTTTCTTTTTGGTATACATTCATCCAAGTCAGTCCCAGAAAATAATATAATTGTTAACTTTAAACAGTATTTATACAGATCACGTTGTTTAGACAAAGTACCTTCTCTTAATGTCCTTTTATTTGATTTAAAAAAATTATATTCCACTGCAGAATATATTTCCTTTAAAACCAATAAACATAATGTATTCCTTTGCCTATGGAATGAATGGTCTTTCTTAAAAAGTTTTAGACCTTAAGAACCATTTTTGCTCTCCTCTCCTATAGTACATATCATTTTTTTTTTTATATTAGGAAGTAAACCGACACTCTCCTTTCAATCTTCTCTTATTATTAATAACCACTCTCTCACTTGCTCTATCTCTACATTCTTTCTCTTCTCCTATCATTCTATCTATCTTGAATCATGCTCCTTTACCTCCCTCACCCACCCTCCCTCTATCTCCTACTCACCCCACCCATCCCCTTTTCTGATTTCTAGTTCTCATTGGTAGAATGATCATAAACTGATATATGTTACAAGAAACAAAATTCTATCCATCGTATCAACATTGCTATAAACAATTCAAGTCAATGAGGAACCATAGAAAGTATCATGACACCATCAAATGATGTTTTAATGAAAATAACAAACCACATAAGAGTACCATAGAAAGTATCATGACACCATCAAATGATGTTTTAATGAAAATAACAAACCTCACAAGAGTACCATAGAAAGTATCATGACACCATCATATGATGTCTTACTGAAAATTACAAACCACATAAGAGTACCATAGAAAGTATCATGACACCATCAAATGATGTTTTAATGAAAATAACAAACCATACAAGAGTACCATAGAAAGTATCATGACACCATCAAATGATGTCTTACTGAAAATTACAAACCACATAAGAGTACCATAGAAAGTATCATGACACCATCAAATGATGTTTTAATGAAAATAACAAACCACATAAGAGTACAATAGAAAGTATCATGACACCATCAAATGATGTCTTAAAGAAAATAACAAACCATACAAGAGTACCATAGAAAGTATCATGACACCATCAAATGATGTCTTAAAGAAAATAACATACCACACAAGAGTTCCATAGAAAGTATCATGACACCATCAAATGATGTCTTAATGAAAATAACAAACCACATAAGAGTACCATAGAAAGAATCATGACACCATCAAATGATGTCTTAATGAAAATAACAAACCACACAAGAGTACTGTAGAAAGTATCATGACACCATCAAATGATGTCTTAAAGAAAATAACATACCACACAAGAGTACTAAAGTATCATGACACCATCAAATGATGTCGTAATGAAAATTACAAACCACACAAGAGTACCATAGAAAGTATCATGACACCATCAAATGATGTCTTAATGAAAATAACAAACCACACAAGAGTACCATAGAAAGTATCATGACACCATCAAATGATGCCTTAATGAAAATAACAAACCACACAAGAGTACCATAGAAAGTATCATGACACCATCAAATGATGTCTTAATGAAAATAACAAACCACACAAGAGTACTATAGAAAGTATCATGACACCATCAAATGATGTCTTAATGAAAATAACAAACCACACAAGAGTACCATAGAAAGTATCATGACACCATCAAATGATGTCTTACTGACATTCTTGAAAAAAGGTTGCCAAAATTGCTGGAAAATTCGACTTTTTTGACAGAATATTATGTGACGAAATGTGTTTACTTTACTGTCTAGAAGATAAATAAATGAATTTTTATATGTTAATTATTATAATGTCAGTTAAAGCATGTGACCAGCACTAATTCATATTGATGTTGAAGCAATTTTATTTGCAGAATATTATCTTTGGAGATTTCAGAGAGTATAGATTTATAATTCATTAGAGACCTTGAAATAGTATCAAATCACAAATCATTATCTTTTTGATTAGTTGCAATGTACAAAAAGAGGGCTTCACAGCACCCCTTTTTGTCTTCTTTCTATTCATTTTTCCCTTAAAAACCAACATATTCATGAATGACATTTTTATACAAATCACACAAGTCATATATCCAATCCAATACATTATTATACACATTATTCTCACTAGTCACATTATGCCTTACCTGAATCAGAAGTCCTGCGTTCACTTTCAGGCCGTGCATTAGGACCGGTATCTGACCAATCACCTCTAAGCCTTAATCGTTTGACGGGTGGCTGTCTGGAGGTGTCGGTCAAAGCTCCAGGGTCAAGGAGCGAGGTCAAACCTTCAGAGCTGGACTGCCTCGGGGAGGACGATGGATGAAATACCCTCTCTTCTTCTGAATGCATTGACAACTTTCTTGGTTTACTTGAAGAAGGTCCGGGTTCAGGATTATATACTGATGATGGTGATATCCTGTCTGTTACACGGGAAATACTGTCATGTGATGTAGAGGTCACATGATCACTACCTGAGTATGCCGACTCCCTAGATTGACCCTGTTTAATGTCTTTCATGTGAGATTCATTTTGAGTGTCTTGTCTTTGGGATTTGCCTTTTGTTTTTGTCGCCACTTTGCCACTTGATTTTGGATTTAACGTCTTGGATACTTCACTTCTACCTGAAGATTTAGACTGAGATTTCCTTGAAAGTGATTGTGTGGAGGAGTCAACACCATCCCTCTGAAATACAAATCACACAAGTTTTTATTCTATACCAGCACTAGAAATTTACTTTTAGGTGCTGTATGTTCAACACTAACCAAGATCTAAGCCTAGAATATGACTGGGTCTTTTACTATATTATCATTACAATTGTTACATGATAAAAAATAAAATTATGATCGCTGAGCAATATAAGTCCCCTGCTGGCATAAATTTATGTCCTACAACTCTGCCCAGAACTCATCAATTAAACATGAATTTAAACTTACTGTCCATGCAGCTCACTTCAGAAATAAGAAAACTGAGGATTTATATCCTTAATTAATGAAAGTTGAACTTGATCTGCAACTATCCAAGACCAAGCTGTGTATCAAATTTCACCTGAATATCCCTATTTGTTACAGGAAAAAGTCTGGAAAACTGACAAAAAACTGAATTTTGCAAGTCATCAAGGGGCATAACTCCTCGAGAAATAGGTCAAGTGTGACGAAAGTCGAACTTAATCTGTAACTATCCAAGACCAAGCTGTGTATCAAATTTCACTTGAATATGTGCATGTATTACAAAAAATAGTCCGGAAAACTGAAATTGGACAGACGGACTGACGGACGAACGGACTGGCAGACAGATTGACAGACCAATAGGAAACTAGGAGTCCCCTTCAGCGGTGCCGGTAAAGCCTCTATCACACTTTTTCGTATCAGCTATGTAAGAGGAGTATTTTTGCCAAAATTCTTTACGCCAGAGAAAAGAAAAGGACTGCCGCGTATTTCGTCCTTCTCAAAAGTCCAAGGCGTAAGTGCAACGTTTATACGACGTAAGAGGCATTTCTATCACGTATGAGCGACGTACCAATGCGTCCTACCAACATGTACTTGCGGCATTCGGCACGTATGTGTGACGTTCAATGCGTTTCTACTGCTGTAAGTACCACGTTGGTGCTACATATTCTTCTTATTGGCGATGTTTCTGCTGCGTTGCCGTGGCGTTCACGTTAGTATGAAAAAAATTCTTTGGTTGCCAAATATTATTTCTCTCGATTTACCACTTAAAATAATATGAACACAAGAGTGAAAAGTACTATCAAAGTGCCCTTTGAAATTAGCGTATACTTTATTTAGACTCAGTTTGCCATATGAAATAAAGCTGCTTGGTTGATCTTATGGAAGTTTGTAATTATATGGTATTATTAATCTTAATTCATTCTAAATAGGTTCAAAACTGTATTTTCCCCCTAGATTTTTATCATGTGTTCATAAAAACATTGCAAATACACCTTTTACGCCGTGGTAGAAAGAGCGATACTCCTTTAACGTAGCAGATACTCATACAACGTAACACCAACGTAGCTCTTACGTAGCAAGAACGAAAAGACATAGTTCGTGCGCCATGCATACGCAGGAGTAAATCGAAGAAACAAAAAATAAGAAATTGAAACGTGTATCATACGTAGTAGATAAGAAAATAACGCCGCAGGTACGAATTAGCAACTCCTTGTACGTAGCACATACGCCATAGGGATATCGCTTGCATTTGTGATTCGTTCGTACTGCGTAGTAGGAGTATTAGCGACGTTCCTGCTACGTTGATACTGCGCTTCTTTCATTTGCACTGCGTTCGTGCTACGTACACACGGCGTATGGAAGCTGCTACGTATGTGCTACGTAATTTTAGGTGCGAACTTAAAAAAACGCGGCACTCTTTCGTATCAAGAGATCATGCTACGTTTCAAAGAGTACTCGCTACGTAAGCTGGCGTTGCTACTGCCGTTGCTGCTGCGTTCTTCTCTTACTGCCACATATCCTGATACGCAGTAGATACGTGGGCCAATACGTAAAAGTGTGATAGGGGTTTAAGGAACTAAAAAATCTATACAAGAAGTTTGCATTTCACTATCAGATATCCACAAAATAGATTAAACCTACTTGTTTTTCTGGAAATGATTTCTCTAAGCTTTTGCTCTTGCTGTCCTGAAAAAAAGATAGGACAAATTTTTGTTACTTCCTCTATACAAACATATAAAGGTATCTTGTATTTTAAAAAAGATTCATGTCAGCATAATTAAGAAACACTTAGATTTTGATATTGTGTATGTTCATTATCAACATATTGTTATATATGCACAACAAATGTAAATCACTAAGATGCTACTATTGAAATGGAATGTGTTGCATTTTTGTTTGAAAACAATATTACATCACAAATTGTGACAAAGCATTAGTTCTATAGAAATGTGCCGCACCGTCTGTTCTTCAAAAATCAAAATTCAAGGTCAAAACTTAAGGTCAAGGTCAATAGCCAAAATAAGTTCTTCCTGTCATTTTTAAATTCCATGCCAATCTTAATGTGAATTTTTGTATAGTATCAGTATAATAAAGTCTAAGTAAAAATTAAGCTATCAATGTCAAGGTCATACCTCAAGTGAAGTCCTGAAATAAACCTCACCTACCTCAAGTGAAGTCCTGAAATAAACTTCACATACCTCAAGTGAAGTCCTGAAATAAACTTCACATACCTCAAGTGAAGTCCTGAAATAAACTCCACTTATGAAGTTCTATCTCCATTACACGTTTTTAAAATGAAATACATCTTGTAGTCAAACTTTAATATTATCTTAATCAAAATTATTTCTTCAATGCCAGGGTTTAATGATTTGTTTCTTTTCAATCAGTATAGTCTGATTCAAAATAACATATTCAAGGTCAATGTCAAACATTTAGAAGATAAAGGTAAATACATGAAATCCTGTCTCTCTCCTAGCTAAAACTTGAAGTGATGTCATTAACTACAATAAAGCCTATCACTAAATCACATGCCAAAAATCATGATTTTCTGTTTTTCATATATTCTTTCAAAGCCATAGGCTGGACCTACTACCTGGAAAAAATCTAGATCCACCTGTGACATTGATAAAATCCTGAAAATATTACCAGATGTTTTTTATTCCTACAAAATGTGATTTTAGTGATAGTTCTTTAACATACTAAAAGGAATTTGTCATGTTGTATTTTCAAAACAGGAGACAATGGACGTCAGGTCAGTTATGAACAGTTAACAGTTCAGTTGATCATTCAATGCTTAGTTCAATCATTTAATCAATCATTACTTCACAATGAAAAATACTGCACTATCTGGAAAGGTGTTAATTAATGTAGACTGTGCAACAAGTAATATTTTCATTAATTGAATGATTGAACATAATAAATATCAACTGTATTTATGCATGAGATTACTTTTGCATGAAATACATGTAGTCTAATAGATCAATAATATAATCAGTGTAATGTTACAGAGCTGGAGAATTATGTAAGAACAAATTTTGACATTGTACTAGATATCTACATCACATTAAATCTCCTTAACAACTAAACATGACGCGGATTCAAACTCCTATGATAAAACAAGAGAACAAAAAGCACCTGTCAAAATCTATTTTTTGTGAGTTTACCTCCACCTCTGACCTCCAATCCGAAAATGTTTGAGTACATTGTGGAGACGGACAGACAGGTTCATACCAAGATCAGTCCGTAAAAGGAGTGTAAAGAGGTTAATAATTTTTTTTAAAAATACACAAGAGAAAGATAGACTTAGATCTGACATGAAAGACTTTGTTCATTATATACTACTTATCCATTAGAATAATGACAAAATTATTGTTTCAAGAAACAAAGTTCTTAACTTTTTTCATGTGAACCAGCTAGGTGAATGATAAATTGTCTTGTACCTTAGTAGAGAACAAGTAGATGTACTCTGAGGAGTAACTGACAAGAAGATCCTCTCCATTAGGGCTGTAACTAAGAGAGGTAATTCTGTAAGCTCTGTTAGATAATGTAGGAGCTGTGAAGTAGGACATCATCCCAGTGATTCCCTTCCCGGTATAATTACCTGAAATATAAAACAAATTAGTGATAAATGTCAGTAACAAAACACGAGGCCAAAGGGGGCACAATGCTCACCTGAGAACCTGATACTCATGATCACCCTTAGCATACTGACAGAATACTTAAAGGCACTCTGATATTTTAATAAATAACAACTAACTAGCCGTGGTTTGTTGTCCAGTAATTCTCTGAGTCGCATGAACAAATCAAATTATTACCAAGCCACGAGGTGGCGAGATGATAATTTGATTGGTTCATGCGATGAGGGGAATTACTGGACAACAAATTACAGCTAGCTATTTGTTATTTCTATTCTAATATTGTTCTGCAGACAACAATAGGTGGAGCTTAGCAGACTGTAAGTTTGGAGATTTTACTCTAGGCGAGTTCTATAGTACATACAGGGAGAAAATCTCAAGTCATGTTAGAATCGTACTTTTATACCTGCCAAGGAATCTTGACAACATTTGATACTTTTTACTTTTCTATCAGTCTAAGAATCTCAATCAGCTCTCAAAAGGCCACCAAGTATGAATTATATGTCATTCATCTCCATCAACTTCAGTTACTAAGTAATTAAACCTTATTTTCTACCATTGTACATGAATGCCTCCCCGCTCCTTTTAATTAATCAATAAAAAAAATCAAGAAAAACAAAATCCCGCAAAAATAACATTCAAGTTTTACACAAGTTAGACTAGCAAATAAACATGAAAGCACAAAGCCATGCTTTTACTGATATTTAAAGAAATAGTATGAAAAGTGAAATTCTGAAAAAGCCCAAAAATACCTTCTCAAAATTTTCCACAAATACTTCAATCCTACGGTGTCTTATAAAAACCTGTTCAATGCTTCTGTAGTGAAACTGTAAAATATATAGAAATGCCTACCCACCTCCTTTCCTTTTTTAAAGTGAGAAAGCATAGGTAATCACAGATTACAAAGCTCACCTCACAGCAGCATGTTATCATGGCAACAAAGTTCAATTAATCAGAGATACATCCAATATACAATTTTGGTAAATGTAGCACTTATACTTTGCTAAATATTGGTTTATAAACAGTTAAAAGCAAAATCACGTGGAAAAAAAAGTAGGTCAATGTCGTAAAACAAATGAAAGTTTGAATATGCAAGTTTAGTATATTGTGCACTTATGCTTTAAAAGCAGAATCATTCTAGCTATTTGATAGGTAGGTCAAGGTCATTTTGCAAAAGTTTGATCAAGGATACATCCAATAAGCAAGTTTGTTACTTAAACTTCGCTCAGTATTAGCTTTTAAATGCAAAATGATTCTAGCGGAAAAAGTATGTCAAGGTCAGTATAAAGTTACATCCAATATGCAAGTTTGGTACATGTTGCAATTATACTTTGTTCAATATTGGAAAAAATTCATCATTGTGGGAGAAAAAGAAGGTCAAATATTCCACTAAGCACCTTATAAATAATCCATTCAAGTAATGCTCAATCATACAACCTTTCCACCACATACACAAGTGGAGGGTGGGCATGAAATAGGCTAATTCTCTGTCCCTTAAATAATAGAGGGGTCTAGGTGTAAATACTCTGCAACGGGCAGTTGGTGAATGAGTTCTTTGCAACATAATATGTACGTTCAATACAGCCAACTGACCTC
The DNA here is from genome assembly GCA_033119305.1 of Pinctada imbricata. Taxonomy (NCBI): domain Eukaryota; kingdom Metazoa; phylum Mollusca; class Bivalvia; order Pterioida; family Pteriidae; genus Pinctada; species Pinctada imbricata. The sequence goes on along the minus strand of VSWD01000002.1, from coordinate 29,395,809 downwards.
ATTCAACCCAATTCCCAAATAGAAGAGGGATAGGAAGAGGGGGCTTTATAGCATCAACAAGTGGGGATATGGAAGCTCAACACTGTGTCAGAATCAGTGATGCCAGTGGAAAGATCAGTGATGCCATTTTCAACATACAAACCTGGCTATGAATAATTCATTTGCCAACCAAACGATGAAATTTGAACATAATTCTGCACTTATCATCGGATTCTATTTCCTTTATTTAAAAAATATTTTTGCATTTTTTACATTTTCTCCAATCTTGATTTTTTTCAATGTCTAGATTTTCTTAATCCTTCTAAAGAGAGAGTTATAATGTGGGAATGCTGTCAAATGCCCAGTGGCGTACGCGTGTATATCATATAGGCTACATGTAAAGGGCTTAAGCTCACACATAAATTTTCCAGAATTTTTTGTTTGTTTGTTTGTTGTTTGTTTTGGAGAGGGAGAGAGAAAAAATATGTTTTATCATTTAAGGTACATGTACTATCTTTTGATATATACCCGACAAAAAATATTGTATAGCGATTTTTTTTCAATTGATTATAAATATTTAGTTAGACATTAGATTATAGTTTAATTTTCCCAGCATTCGAATTACCAAGGATAAAACACGTTTCGATCATTTTTTCGCAACATTTCACAATGATAGTGCTGAATAAAGAGTGTTGTTTCTAGCTCCTGTTGCATGGCCGCAGGTTTTGTATCCTTCTGAAATTTTGTTGTTTGACCACTTTCAGCAAATTTTCAGTAAAAATGTAGATGAATACAGGTTTCTCTATTCAAATGTAGTCAAAATATGCCAATAAATATGAAAATTAAATGTCTTAGTGGAAATTTCCGTATATTTGGGTATGTTTCACAATAAAGGATATCAATATTTTGCAATTTATCTTTAACATCGCATTGAAATAATCAAATGAAATACCAAATAGCTGAAAACTAACGTCCAAAACCACTGAAAATGCACGTAAAAATGACATGTCAATATCGCGGTATTGTTTCTGAAAACTGTGCTTGTGAAAAAAAGTCAAATACTAGCAGTAGTAGGGTAATTTTGTGCTTTGCAACACATTTATCATATACTCTAACAGAACACATACCTGTGGCCCTGGTACCTAACATACATCTATAATATACTCTAACAGAACACATACCTGTAAGCCCAGTAACTAACATACATTTATCGTATACTCTTATAGAAAAAATACCTGTGGGCCCAGTACCTAACATACGTCTATCGTATACTCTAACATAACACATACCTGTGGCCCAGTACCTAACATACGTCTATCGTATTCTCTAACAGAACACATACCTGTGGCCCCAGTACCTAACATATGTCTATTGTATACTCTAACATAACACATATCTGTGGCCCCAGTACCTAACATACGTCTATTCGTATACTCTAACAGAACACATACCTGTGGCCCCAGTACCTAACATATGTCTATTGTATACTCTAACAGAACACATATCTGTGGCCCCAGTACCTAACATACATCTATCGTATACTCTAACATAACACATACCTGTGGCCCCAGTACCTAATATATGTCTATCGTATACTCTAACAGAACACATACCTGTGGGCCCAGTAACTAACATACATTTATCGTATACTCTTATAGAAAAAATACCTGTGGGCCCAGTACCTAACATACGTCTATCGTATACTCTAACATAACACATACCTGTGGCCCCAGTACCTAATATATGTCTATCGTATACTCTAACAGAACACATACCTGTGGGCCCAGTAACTAACATACATTTATCGTATACTCTTATAGAAAAAATACCTGTGGCCCCAGTACCTAACATACATCTATCGTATACTCTAACATAACACATACCTGTGGCCCCAGTACCTAACATATGTCTATCGTATACTCTAACAGAACACATACCTGTGGCCCCATTACCTAACATACGTCTATCGTTTACTCTAACAGAACACATACCTGTGGCCCTAGTACCTAACATACGTCTATCGTATTCTCTAACAGAACACATACCTGTGGCCCAAGTACCTAACATAGTCTATCATATTCTCTAACAGAACACATACCTGTGGCCCCAGTACCTAACATGCGTCTATCGTATACTCTAACATAACACATACCTGTGGCCCCAGTACCTAACATACGTCTATCGTATTCTCTAACAGAACACATACCTGTGGCCCCAGTACCTAACATATGTCTATCGTATACTCTAACAGAACACATACCTGTGGCCCCAGTACCTAACATATGTCTATCGTATACTCTAACAGAACACATATCTGTGGCCCCAGTACCTAACATACATCTATCGTATACTCTAACATAACACATACCTGTGGCCCCAGTACCTAACATATGTCTATCGTATACTCTAACAGAACACATACCTGTGGGCCCAGTAACTAACATACATTTATCGTATACTCTTATAGAAAAAATACCTGTGGGCCCAGTACCTAACATACATCTATCGTATACTCTAACATAACACATACCTGTGGCCCCAGTACCTAACATATGTCTATCGTATTCTCTAACAGAACACATACCTGTGGCCCCAGTACCTAACATATGTCTATCGTATACTCTAACAGAACACATACCTGTGGCCCCAGTACCTAACATATGTCTATCGTATACTCTAACAGAACACATATCTGTGGCCCCAGTACCTAACATACGTCTATCGTATACTCTAACATAACATATACCTGTGGCCCCAGTACCTTACATATGTCTATCGTTTACTCTAACAGAACACATACCTGTGGCCCTAGTACCTAACATACCTCTATCGTATTCTCTAACAGAACACATACCTGTGGCCCAAGTACCTAACATAGTCTATCGTATTCTCTAACAGAACACATACCTGTGGCCCCAGTACCTAACATACGTCTATCGTATATTCTAACAGAACACATACCTGTGGCCCCAGTACCTAACATACGTCTCTCGTATACTGTAACAGAACACATACCTGTGGCTTCAGTACCTAACATACGTCTATCGTATACTCTAACATAACACATACCTGTGGCCCCAGTACCTAACATACATCTATCGTATTCTCTAACAGAACACATACCTGTGGCCCCAGTACCTAACATATGTCTATCGTATACTCTAACAGAACACATATCTGTGGCCCCAGTACCTAACATGCGTCTATCGTATTCTCTAACAGATAACATTCCTGTGGCCCCAGTACCTAACATACGTCTCTCGTATACTGTAACAGAACACATACCTGTTGCTTCAGTACCTAACATACGTCTATCATATACTCTAACAGAACACATACCTGTGGCCCCAGTACCTATCATGCGTCTATCGTATACTCTAACAGAACACATACCTGTGGCCCCAGTACCTAACATACATCTATCGTATTCTCTGACAGATCACATACCTGTTGCCCCAGTACCTAGCATGCATCTATCGTATACTCTAACAGAACACATACCTGTGGCCCCAGTACCTAACATACGTCTATCGTATACTCTAACAGAACACATACCTATGGCCCCAGTACCTACATGTAACATATGTCTATCGTATACTCTAACAGAACACATACCTGTTGCCCTGGTACCTAACATACGCCTATCGTATACTCTGACAGAACTATCTGAACACGCTATAGACAGCTCATACGGCACCAGGGGGTTTACGGCTAATGAGGTGACTGCTCTACGACAGTTGATCAACACATCCTGTAAATATAATTAAGAATACATGCAATATCTCCATTGTTCAACGATCAAGATAGAGTATGTGATTATAATGCTAAGTCAAAGCGCTGTCCGATATTTTTGTTAATGAATACCTTCGGTCAGAAAGCTTCAATTTCCCAGTAAAAAGCAAATTTTGACCATGAAAATTTGGATTGCTGAAAGATAACTCCTTGAGATCATAACACTGTATTTCACCTATTCCTATATGCGATGTTGATCTTTGTAACTTATATGTCACGAATATTCTATGATACAAGTACTTTCCATGTTTGACCAGATTTTCACTTGTAACAATCCATATTTTCTAGTATTAAAGTACAATAATGACATCATTTTCAGTTAAAGAGGCCTGATGCCTATGGTCCATGTTGATTTCTTTATAACATCTAGGTCGAACCTCAATGTCACATGATCAAAAATTTTGGTACCAAGGTCCAACAGAAAAGTCACAAGGAATATACATGTATAACATGAAACTCCGGGAATAGTAATGATAAAGAAAATGGTTAAAACATAAAGCTCTTGTTATAGGGAACACAGATATGTCATGAATTATTCTAACCACTTATGTTACAGCGGTCAGGGTCAATGTCCAAGTGTTTCAAATGTAGGTCATGGGTTACAGTAAAGACCATCCGATAAAAATTGTTCTCTATCCAAAATCAATAGGCTTCCACCTTTCTTGATAAATAATCCAAAGGTTAAAATAACTGAAAGGATTCTCGATCTATCATCTAAACATAGGTAATCACAGATTACGAAGCTCACCTCGTGGCAGTAAAATTCAATTCAAATATATTTCTAAGTACATGAATATTGGCTTTTAAAGGCAAAATCATTCAAGCGGAAAAAGTAGGACAAGGTCATTTTATGAAAGTTTGATCAAAGATACATCCAATATGCAAGTTTGGTATATGTAGCACTTACACTTTGCTCAATATTGGCTTTTAAAAGCAAAATCACTCAAACATTAAAAGTAGGTAAAGGTCATTTCATGGAAATTTGATCAAAGATACATCCAATATGCAAGTTTGGTACATGTAGCACTTATACTTTGCTCAATATTGGCTTTTAAAAGCAAAATCACTCAAGCGGAAAAAGTAGGTCAAGGTCATTTTATGGAAGTTTGATCAAAGATACATCCAATATGCAAGTTTGGTACATGTAGCACTTATACTTAGCTCAATATTGGCTTTTAAAAGCAAAATCACTCAAGCGGAAAAAGTAGGTCAAGGTCATTTTATGAAAGTTTGATCAAATGTTAAACGTCCTTAAATTCAATAGCATCATTTAAAACCTGATAAATCTACAGCATGGACCAGACTTGCACGTTTCAGGTACTAAACCCTCGTCAGTGATCCTCAGTCTAAAATATGTAATACGGCCAAAAAGTATGAAAATTATTATGTCCAAAAATGTACCAAAAGACGTAGCAGAATGGGTGGGATATGATGCTACAGGACCCACGTTTTAGAAATTTCAAGAAATTTTGTAACAGAAAATGATACATCCAATATACAATGTATAAGTTTGGTACATATAGCACTTATACTTTGCTCAATATTGGCTTTTAAAGCAAAATCACTCAAGTGGAAAAAGTAGGTCAGATGATGCATCTGATGCATGGGTTCCTCTCGGCATCCCAAGATGAGTCACTTGTGCAAGTTTGGTTACTGTAGCATCAGTACTTTGTCAGATACTGAGCTACCCCAAACTTCTTAACCAAGCCACCTTGAGCTACCCCAAACTTCTTAACCAAGTCAATCAAGCGGAAAATGTAGGTCAGATGCATCATCCGATGCATGGGTTCACCTCAGCATCCAAATATGAATCACTTGTGCAAGTTTGGTTACTGTAGCATCAGTACTTTGCCAAATACTGAGCTACCCCAAACTTCTTAACCGGACGGGGACGCGGACACGGACGCGGACACGGACGCGGACGCGCGAGGGTATAGCATAAGCTCACTCAACTTCGTCGAGGTGAGCTAAAAACTATTATATTTAAAGTGTATTTTTCCTAACAGTGATCTTAATGTTTGACCCAATTATCCCAAAATCTGATGACCTCTTCCATATAAGCATATATCCAAATTCAGATTAGATAGGTTAAATTTTCTTTTGAATATGGTCTGGAAAAGATGATTTTGAGTGTATTTTTCCTAACAGTGACTTTGACCTTTGACCTACTGACCTCATAATAAATTGGCTTCCCACTCCCTCTTGATAAGAAATCATATGTAATATCCTTTCGTTTGGATACTAAGTAAAAGGAAACTAAAAGTCTGACGGAATAATAGAGGGACGGACGGACGGAATGAAAGAATGACGGAAAAGCATGGAAGGATGGAATGAAAGATTGACGGAAAAGCACGGAAGGACGGAATGAAAGAATGACGGAAAAGCAAACTCTTAATGCCCGTGGCATTGCATGGCGGGGAAATATAATTATTGAAACCTTTCATGTCCTTTTTATCTCCAAGAAAAAAGAATATTTTATGTATGTCACTTTGCTCTCGAATTAAAAAGGGGTCCCATGGGTATTCAAATCCTACATATAAAATGAAAAATAAACCAAAAATGTAATTTACAAAGTGAGGAGGCCTTATCAGTATGATATTGTAAAGTAGAATGGTATAAATCAATACTCCATGGTATATATAAACGGGTGATGAGCGGGCGATGGAACATCATACTATATAACAATGTTTACTGTTGGTCAAATCACGACGAGCGTCAATCTGATGGATATTGTATAATCAGTGAATGGCACAGGGTAGAATCAAATTAATATATAGCCAAGAGAGGTAAGCATGCTTATATATATAATTTTTTGTTTGTTTGTTTGTTTGGGGTTTTTTTTTTTTTTTGCGATTAGAGTTATATTGTGCTTTGAGATTTGATTAATTTTGAAGAAAAAAAAGCAGTGTAAATTAATATAATCAATACGCAAGTGCAGAATGTTTTACATGTATTTTTTTTAAAGTAATAAATAAAAATAAAAGATTAAGAGAAGAACAGACCAAAAGGGCCCCCCACCTCCTGTCCCGTGTCTGATTTGTTGGCATAAAGAAAATATAATTAACTATAAGATTTTGATTGTTTTTATATAATGATCAAGGGTGGATAACTCCTTACAACTCCTTAAATTTACCTTATTTCAAAATAATTCTTTTTTCTCAATCAAATGAGTCACTCAATTTGTTTGTGTCAAATGGATAGCAGGTAGATATGAAAGTGTATCAATTTATAAAAGTAGAACTTCAATAAAGTGACGAATTATACACAGTACTCCCGAGACATACTTTTTTCTCATCTGTTGACCATTGTCTACTTGACATATAGTTGTTGTCTACTTGACATAAAGTTGTTGTCTACTTGACATATAGTTGTTGTCTACTTGACATATAGTTGTTGTCTACTTGACATATAGTTGTTCACACTGAGTACACTACTCTCACACAAGGTTTATCCCAAACAGTATTTTGTGACCTTTGATCTTGGTTCAAGGTTATGGCACACCCTTGGCTAATGAGACTTTTTTTTTAAATATCATTAAAATTCATGTAGAACGGAAAATCTTATGCCCGTGGAATTTTTTACAAATAAAGTCTTTTGTTACCTTGACCTTTGACTCTGGTTCAAGGTCATGACACATCATTGAGTCCTAAGTAACAATTTTGTGGCGTATGACCGAAATAACAGAGGATAAGAAGATATGCCCAGGACAAGCTTTTGTGAACAGACGTACAGTCAAAATGTTTACTTTATAGTATGATTATAATAGGAGTACTTTGACAGACGTACATTATTTCATTGATTTGAAAAAAAGCCACATGTATTGAATCAATCTTGGAGTGTATCAAGTATGTTAGAGATATTTGGAAAATCTGTCACAGAAACAAGTAAAATATACCTACTTAGAAGAGAATCTAAACATTCAATGATATCATAACAATGAATTGTATACAGACGTATTTTATACCTTAGTGCTTGACACGTGATTACTATAAACCTCTTCAGTGAAGAACAACCGTCATAACTGATAAGTATTCATAAACTCAGATTGTAGGTAGTACTTTATATATTATAACCTTTTAAATAGGTGATTAAATTATAATAATTGCAAATAGAGATAAGGAAAGATTTCCTAATCAAGTGAGGATACTATTTCTTTATTTTGTCCATTAAGTTACTCGATATACATTTATTTATATAGAGCATTAAGAATTTCTGCTCGTAAAGGATCGCTATAGGAATCTAGATTTATTTGAAATGGCATTTTGAGTCTTTCGGGATAGAAGAATCTATTCTTCTTCTTTTAACATTTCTCATAAAAGGATGTCTAGCGTAGACTTGTAACACAATATTTTCTATACTATGGCCGAGCATTCATTATAATAAAAACAATTCACACCCGCGACTGAAATAATTTTCTTTTCTCCGCCCCTCATTGTTTTTTATTGACCTCCACACTTCACTGAACGTTCATAAAACCTTGTATATTTAGAATCGTCCGCAGTCTTTATGAAATAAAATGACCGATGAATAACAAAAGAATAACATTTGAAGGTTTGTAAATATTATAAACAGCTAGATTTCAAACTCGAGCTTGATATAAACAAAATTTATCTGTTCCCTTCGTCCATAATATACATGTAGTATGCAATAATACTGTAGATCTACAAATGAACGTCTGTTCACGTCACGTGTGCTCAATCGTCTTGTAAAACATGGAACAGTGCTTTCAATAGTTTCTGGTCCATTGAATCTTAAGTTTCTATTAACATACTAGCTATGCTTCCCAGACGACAGAAAAAGCTGTAGTTAACTAAATAATCAGTATTTGGAACATAAGATTTTTTTCCTATTTCTTTGAATTCATTTATCAATGAGAACAGTACCTTTCCATACATATGACACCTTGTCCATGATCTCGTGTCTACGAATGTGATTCTGTTTCAGTGGTCATATCATATCAGTATTTTAATATTTTAAAGTTCTAATACGGTCATTTATTGCTATCATTGTTTTCAGACAAACAGGGATCTTCACGGATGTTTATCGTTCAATGTACTACAACAGTCAACGGAAACAGAAATTACATACTTGTATTTCGAAAAGAGAGATAAACGCAAATTACATGTATTTACAGATCGTCAGCTGCCAGTTTGATTCTAGGAATGTTAATTATCTAAACAATTATCATTAGCAGTTAGTAGAGATATGTATAACCACTCTGAGGTCAATCATACTGACGAGGAGCCCGTGTCTGACACTGTGGTGGCCATACATCAGATATGTTCTACACTTCTCTCTACATGTGGCGCCATGCTCAACTTCATGACGGTGATGGCCATCTTAAGGTCAAGACTACAAAGACAATCTGCCATAGCCTTTGTACTGAATTTCATTGTACTGAACTTCTTGGTGGCGTCCATCTGTCTGCCCATTATCATGGTGACGTCATTCAACACGGAGCTCATGACGTCAAACTTGATGGGTTGTAGGATAGGGGGATATGTGATCTACAGTACCATAGGAACAGAACTAATGGCACTTATACTTATAGCCGTCAATCGATACTTTTTGATAGTGCATTACGCTAGATACCAAAAAATCTACTACTCTAGAAGAAACATTGCCATCATGATGGTGACGTCATGGATGGTTTACCCAATCATATTTATCTTCCCCTTGACGGAGACCTGGGGACATTTTATGTATGACTTGCATCGCTTTGCCTGTCATCCTATGAACAGTCACGGTATGGGGAACTTCATTATTCTGTTTGTCCTTCTAACTATGGTGCCCAGTTTGGGATATTGTTACATCGCTATAGTGTACAAAGTAATCAAGAACAGACGTATTGTGAACGCATCGAGAACCAACTCCAAAAACAGCGGCTACAGCAAAAGTGATATGCAACTGGTTTCTATTGTAATTCTTATTCTCACGACGTTTACCATTCTTTATATTCCATTTTTAGTGCTGGGTTTACTGGACCCTCACATGACAAAATATGGAGTTGTTGTTCACGTGATTTCTATCTATTTTGGGTGGTCACATGTCATTGTGAATCCGCTAATATACTCGGTAATGAATCGACAGATAAAGCAAGCTTACAAACGTTTACTGTGTAAAGCATCCAAGAGAGAAGAACCTGGTGGACTACAGGTGCCACATCAGAGTATGAATGTCAACAGAACATCCCTGACACAAAATAGTGCCGGAAAATCAAATGGTGACCTTTACAAAGCACCTCCACCAGAGAAAACCATGGTTAAAGAGGAAACCGAGTGTTAACACTTTTCTAGACTTCATTGGACTTTTTTATAATTTTCATCTGATATAAAGAAACTAACATGCTTGTAAAATGTTAATCTCCTCCCCCATGATTTTGAAAGCAGATGCAGTTTTCATATTTTGATTAATTAAGCTATCATGGTGAATAAGTAGATTTTAATATGGTGTATCTGTAAACCAAACATTTCAATACATTTTGTATTTCCATCTGTTGATTGGAAACTTTAAGAATTGGTATTTATTTAAGACAAAGGGGTATAACTGCCATTTTTTTTCAATCGGACCCACATTTGAACTTTGCATAGACATTTATGTGAAAATGTGTATCTGTAACTTAATTTCATGTCAATATGTGCATTCATTACACAGATATTGAACAGAAACCTTTAATAGTTGGTATTTTTCTAATGCCACGGGACATAACTCTGTCAAATACTTTTTGATTGGACCCAAAGCTCGACTGGTTCTTGAAAAATAAATAGAACACAATTTTCTACCTTCATGCACATCTTCTGATGCTACTTCATTAAGCAATAGATGCTGTAGTGTAGGTCAAAATGTTGAAATGCATAACAAAGCAAAAATTTCTAGCTTCATAAATATCAGAATTATTATACTCTTCATTACTGTCATGTTTGGTGAAATTTCATAAGAATCCTGTTTATCAAAAGGAGTATCAGATTATCAGGAGTTTGAAATTGTATGGAAATAAAATGAAATAGTCCTCTTAATTGTACTAGAATGTATCTCAATAATACAAATACTTTAAAGCCATTTACAAAAGTTTTAAAGGGTAAAATACCAATTTCAAGGATTTTGATATGATAATTCATTGGGAATGACGTAAATATCATGGAAACCAGAAGTCTCTGAAGAGACTGTAGCTCTCCTGGTTGTTTTTTCTTTAAAACATCAATTTCCTTTCCTTTTTTTCAAACCAAAGACCATAGGGAGCAGGTGCTCTAACAAATTATAAGTAGCATGACAAAACAACATATCCATTAGACTGCAACTAGAATATCACTCATATAATTTATAATATCCAAGATATATTGTATTTCAAAAAAGAATGCCACACCCATTTTCCAAGATCCTAGGGGCCAGGAGCTTCTAGCTCAATTGAACTATCAATGACACAACTAGACCACAGACCCATCATATTGCAAAAAGAATGAAGTCTCGATCTTTTTTATAGTGTCAGAGGAGTTGTGAGCACAAGATTACATGGAGTTATATAGGAGAAAATGACCACACCCATTTTCTAAGACCCTAGGGGTCAGGGGCTCAAACAAAATATCAGGTGCACAACTAGACCACAGACCGATCAGATTGCAAAAAGAATTAAGTCTCCATCATCTATAGTGTCAGAGGAGTTGCGAGCACAAGATTACACGGAGTTCTATAGGAGAAAATGGCCACACCCATTTTCTAATACCCTGGGGGTCAGGGGCTCAAACAAAATATCAGGTGAACAACTAGATCACAGGCCCACACGTAATATCTCCATCTTTTAATTACCTTCTTCTGGATGGTGCAAAATCTGTTGAAAAAATATCTTCTACAATCGCAGAAAGGATCTATTAGTAAAAGTAACAAATCTGAGTGTCCAAAAAGGGTGCAGGGTGCATATTCAAGATTGTTATATTCAAGAGCCGATTATGGACTCGTTTGAATTTGATCATGTACATGCTAAATTTGAGGATTTATTCTTTCCTTTTTTAATAATATTCAATATCATTTAAGCTGAAAATTATAATACGTACAATGACTGTACCATAAAATACTAACTATTCTGCCAAGGGAAGGGGGGGGGGGGGGGGGCAGTTGTCAAATTTGTTCTTTTCCATAATCTTTTTCAATACAACCAGAATATGAATAGAAATTCTTTTTGTATCTACAGTTTCCTATTTTTTAATCTTGTCAGCTTAAAAAAAAATATAATTGATAAATTTATCGTTTCAATCTTTTTTTAAATGCAATAAAATGGACTTTCAAGATCGTATACGGGTCGTGCTGAATGTCTTGTACCAACTTGAAGATAACTCTGCCATAGATGAAACATGGGACTGTTTCCTTGTTTGTTTGTTTGTTTTTTATCAATTATGACAAAATAATGTAAGAGGTTACATGGACAAACTTATCATGATTTATTAATTGCATTTTTCTGGAGTTAGTTTGTGTATTAAGCTCGTGTACGCCTTGAACATGTCAGCCAACCTGGGCCTCTTTTTATTTTTGTTCTCTAGCATTGCTATACTATGAAAGCGAAAACATAAATGCATGCTGCAGAGGAAGACTAGGTTTAAGTACTCAACTTGGTAGAACTCGAGAAAATGTCGGGACAGTGTCGAGCGCTGCAGAACTTGTACAAAGTCGTGCCGATGTCTAGGAGAGGTCGGTACAACTCACATGGGCTGCGTTCGATTAGACGACTCGTGTCACACGTGTTTGACTCTTGTTAAATCGAACGACAATTGTCGTGACCCGAGTGTTGACACGAGTGTTACGAGTATACTCCCCAGTTTACCGGGAGTAGTCGAGTGTTAAGATTGCGGACAAGGACAAGCAATCGAATTTGAAACATTAGAATAGACAAATATTATAGTGTTTATTAAATACATGTTAACAACAAAATATGAGGGATAATTTAATTCCTAAAATATTCAATGAAGAAAATTGAATTTTGTGACTTCAGGGGCTTTAGCTAAGTTAGGGGATCTTTTGTTTACATTGGACACAACACGATTACAACTCGTGTCATTCGATTAAAATCAGTCAGTTACACAGAGTACGCATGCGCTTTTCTAACACTCTTGACAAATCAAACGCAGCCATGATGTTGTTTTAACTCGTATATAAACTCGGCCCATCTCGCTCGAGTTTGATTCATGGCGAGAAGCGACGAGAAGTGGAGACATGCACATGATGCCTGTACGAGTTTATGCGACATCTGTTCGACCTCTGTTCGACATATCCTCGACTTGCGCACGACATGAAAACTCGCACGACAATTTTCAGGTAGGAGATTATGTCGTATATGGAAGTTGACCTATTTCAATTTGCGTATCCCACCTGGGATCGAACTCGCAACTCCGACGCTCTACCGAATGAGCCAAAGAGACGTCCCACTGGCCCAGTGTAGTACAAGCGCCAGTTTACCACACTACTCTCCCCTTTCAATTTTGGGCCACCCTACCCCTCCTAGACAACCCTCCTACCCACCATCTCTCCATGGGATTTATGTTGGGCGCCATTGTAGAAAACACGAGACTATCCCCACCTGGGATCGAACTCGCAACCTTTTGATGTTAAGTTTTTGATGTTAAGTCCGACGCTCTACCGAATGAGCCAAAGAGACGTCCCACTGGCCCAGTCTGGTACAAGCGCCAGTTTACTATACTACTACACCGTGTCTCGTGATAGCCCTCTCAGCCAATGGAATACCGCCATCCGATAAATACATAAACAAGTACACGTGTTTCGTCAAATATTTCAAAAGTCAACATAAACTCGCTTGTAGCCAAACTCTGTCACAATTATGTGGATTTGATTGCAGAATATCATTTTTGCATTTGTTTATGAAAATTTGGCTGTGTCAAAACATGCAATTTGTCCTCAATTCACCCTTTATATGTTCATACATTACATCACCCCAACAATAATGTCATTACATATTTACGCATTATATTGCATACTTTCGCGTTTTATCGCGAAACTTGTTGTACAACAGTATCGCATTAAAATGCGAAACTTTTGTGTAATAACGGGTAAATTCAGCATTTCTGGTAAATTCAAGAGGGTCCTGTTCCCTCTTAACACGATATAACGCGAATATTGCAAAAAGAATTAAGTCTCCATCATTTATAGTGTCAGAGGAGTTGCGAGCACAAGATTATATAGATTTTCACAACCACGCCCATTTTCTAAAACCCTGGGAGTCAGGGGCTGAAACCAAATGTCAGGTGCACAACTAGACCACATACCAAGTAGGATGCAAAAAGAATTAACTTTCTATCATCTATGGTTTGAGAGGAGTTGCGAGCACAAGAATTGTTTACGGACGGACGGACGCCGGACGACGGGGTATCGCATAAGCTCGACTGGTCTGAGACCAGTAGAGCTAAAAATATCATAGTGGATGGAAAATCCTATCAGATTAAGAGGAGTTCTTAAAAGATTTTTGATAATTTCTATCAGATTAAGAGGAGTATTTACATTGATCATAGAGAAAATGGTTCTGTGTTTTGAAATCATATCAGATTAAGTGGAGTATCAGATGATCAGGTATCCCTCTGTACATGGAATGTTTATATAAACTTTTTAAGTTTACATGGCCATAATTCCTGCCAGAATTTATGAACCAAAATTAATTCTATCTCATCATTTTGATCTCCGTGGATTTTTTTACACATTCCTTTCAGGTTCGGTGAGTTTTCACTCAATGCTGTAATAGACTTAAGGATGGACAAGCTATTTTTTACAAACATGCGGACTGACGGAAGGACCAATGAACACACACACGAACGGACCCTTCTATATATTTGAAATTGATTAGAGAGAAATTTAGCCCTGGGTATGTCAATTTTAAAATGCAAATCAAGTTAGAAATAGCAACTACATGTATGTGAAAATGTGAGACTACCTGACGACAGACAATCCGAAAGTCACCAAACTTACCAGACAAATCAGGTCAAATTTGCTTCGGTCTAGTGAACTATTTTAACTTTTTTCTTTAATGAACATGTTTGATTTTTTACAAAAGTTAAAAAAAATGTCTGGCAAGCTGTAAAAACTTTCGCGATGTCTGGGACGAAGAGTCGAGCAGTGAGAGCCCTGTATGAAATTTTTGCTTCATATAAATGTATTAATGAATAATTGACGCTTCCCTGTCTGTATGTCATATAAAAATAATGAGTTCTTAGTCAGAAATAAGTAGAATTCTATACAAAAGCCATGGTATAAAATAAAGAGTCAATACTTAGCATGTTTCCATTACATAATGAATGTAATTCATGCCCATCACTGACATTACTTAAACGGTAACCACCCAAGGGAATAAAACAACGCAAATCCTTTCAAATGAAAACGATATGTCCCATATCACGGCATACATTGCAAAAATGCAATCTATTAAAACGGACCAAGGCATATGAATAAAATATGATTTCCTGACAAAGTCTTACTCAAAAATTTACCATGTTCAAAAGCATTCTATTCTGTCCAAATGAGGAAAATTTGATGATTTTGCATTCTGAAACTATTCTTATTAGTTTAAACATATTTTATTTCTCAAATGCAGAAATGGGAATTTTATTCTATTCTTCTATTCTTGTTTTGTCTTGCTCATATATGTCCTCGGTATGTACTTAAAACACGAGCTTACAGTCAAAACCCTTAATTCTGTGGAATATTATTCTTACCCAAGTAGACTGAAAAAAAAACGTTATGACAGAACAAGATCGACGAACAGACAGACAGATTGATTGTCACATAGGTCTATCGTCTCTATATACATCCACAATTTTAATGGTATATAGAATTCTTATCGCCTGAATGCCCTTGGCATCGTGGGTAAGCTTATACATCTGTTTGTCCATTGTGTTCTCTTTACTCATACCTATACAAGTGCTACGAGGTACTTGTCTGTTGTACTGAACATCGGCAGTACAAACTCTATAAACAAACTTGTACAAGTGAAGCTAAGTACTTGTCTGTTGTACTGAACCTCGGCAGTACAAATTCTTTTTTTAAAAAAACATACCTGTACAAGTGTAACTAGGTACTTGTCTGTTGTACTAAACCTCGGCAGAAAAAAACTCTTTACACATACATGTACAAGTTATACTAAGTACTTGTCTGTTGTACTGAACCTCGGCAGTACAAACTCTTTAAACATACTTGTACAAGTGAAACTAAGTACTTGTCTGTTGTACTGAACCTCGGCAGTACAAACTCTTTAAAGATACTTGTACAAGTGAAACTAAGTACTTGTCTGTTGTACTGAACCTCTGCAATACAAACTCTTTAAACATACTTGTACAAGTGAAACTAAGTACTTGTCTGTTGTACTGAACCTCGGCAGTACAAACTCTTTAAACATACTTGTACAAGTGAAACTAAGTACTTGTCTGTTGTACTGAACCTCTGCAATACAAACTCTTTAAACATACTTGTACAAGTGAAAGTAAGTACTTGTCTGTTGTACTGAACCTCGGCAGTACAAACTCTTTAAACATACTTGTACAAGTGAAACTAAGTACTTGTCTGTTGTACTGAACCTCTGCAATACAAATTCTTTAAACATGCTTGTACAAGTGAAACTTAGTACTTGTCTGTTGTACTGAACCTCGGCAGTGCAAACTCTTTAAACATACTTGTACAAGTGAAACTAAGTACTTGTCTGTTGTACTGAACCTCAGCAGTACAAACTCTTTAAACATACCTGTACAAGTGTAACTAGGTACATGTTTATTGTACTGGACCTTGGCAGTACAAACTCTTTACACATACTTCTATACTTGTCTGTTGTACTGAACCTCAATAGTACAAACTCATTACACATATCTGTACGAATGTAACTAGGTACTTGTCTGTTGTACTGAATCTCAGCAGAAGAAACTCTTTATACATACTTGTATAAGTGAAAGTAGGTACTTGTCTGTTGTACTGAACCACAGCAGTACAAACTCTTTAAACATACTTGTACAAGTGAAAGTAGGTACTTGTCTATTGTACTGAACCTCAGCAGTACAAACTCTTTAAACATACCTGTACAAGTGTAACTAGGTACATGTTTATTGTACTTGACCTTGGCAGTACAAACTCTTTACACATACTTGTATACGTGAAATTAAGTACTTGTCTGTTGTACTGAACCTCGGCAGTACAAACTCTTTAAATATACCTGTACAAGTGTAACTAGGTACTTGTCTATTAAACTGAACCTCGGCAGTACAAACTCTTTACACATACCTGTACAAGTGAAAATAAGTAATTTTCTGTTGTACTGAATCTCGGCAGTACCAATTCTTTTGAAAAACATACCTGTACAAGTGTAACTAGGTATTTGTTTGTTGTACTGAACCTCGGCAGAACAAACTCTTTAAACATAGTTGTACAAGTGAAACTAGGTACTTGTCTGTTGTACTGAACCTCAGCAGTACAAACTCTTTAAAGATACTTGTACAAGTGAAACTAGGTACATGTCTGTTGTACTGAACCTTGGAAGTACAAACTCTTTAAACACACCTGTACATGTGTAACTAGGTACATGTCTGTTGCACTGAACCTTTGGCAGCACAAACTCTTTAAACATACCTGTACACGCATAACTAGGTACATGTCTGTTGCACCGAACCTTGGCAGTACAAACTCTTCACACATACCTGTACAAGTGTAACTAGGTACTTGTCTGTTGTACTGAACATTGGCAGTACAAACTATGTAGAATAAGGAGATCTCCAACAACACCCTATAACAATCACCCTAGACTAGTGGAACACACGTACAAGGCCAAAAAAAAAAAACACACACACAACAACTAACAGCTAGATACAATAAACAAATTCAAGGAATTGGGGTCCCCCGCTTTTGGGTGTTTGTCTTTAAAGAAATCCTTACAGACATCCCCCCATTCTTAAGTTTTAATAATATATCTCATATATTATCAACATTCTAAATATGAAAGATTAACTCCAAGAAAAGGTCAAAAGGTACAAACTTTTGTTTTGTTTCCAAGGGACAGGGCTTATGAAAAGGTATGCACATGTGAAATATTTAAGACCTATGATTTAAATTAAAATCAAAAACTTATGGTCGAGGTTGAAGTTTTTAAATGTGGGTCAACCTCCATGGACAAGGTCACAAGGTCAGAATGTTGTTACCAACAGAAAGGTCTCATCACAAGGAATACACATGTGAAATGTGAAAGCCCTATCATTTTCCATTAAAAAGTTAAGGACAAGGTTATAGTTTTTTGAAAAGTAGGTCGAACTCAAAAGGTCAAGGTCACAAGGTCAAAATATTTGGTATCCATGGAAAGGTCTTGTCACAAGGAATACACATGTGAAATATCAAAGCCCTATCACTTTCTATTCAAAAGTTATGGTCAAGGTTTAAGTTTTTAATAAGAAGGTCAAAGTCCAAGGTCAAGGTCAAAAGGTCAAAAATTTTGGTATCAATGGAAAGGTCTTGTCACAAGGAATACACATGTGAAATATGAAAGCCCTATCACTTTCCATTCAAA
This sequence comes from Pinctada imbricata, assembly GCA_033119305.1. Lineage (NCBI taxonomy): Eukaryota > Metazoa > Mollusca > Bivalvia > Pterioida > Pteriidae > Pinctada > Pinctada imbricata. The sequence continues at coordinate 29,377,508 of VSWD01000002.1, read as the reverse complement.
AGTTATGGTCAAGGTTATAGTTTTTAATAAGTAGGTCAACGTCCAAGGTCAAGGTCACAATGTCAAAAATTTTGGTATCCATGGAAAGGTCTTGTCCCAAGGAATACACATGTGAAATATCAAAGCCCTATCACTTTCCATTCAAAAGTTATGGTCAAGGTTAAAGTTTTTAATAAGTAGGTCAAAGTCCAAGGTCAAGGTCACAAGGTCAAAAATTTTGGTATCCATGGAAAGGTCTTGTCACAAGGAATAAACATGTGAAATATCAAAGCCCTATCACTTTCCATTCAAAAGTTATGGTCAAGGTTAAAGTTTTTAATAAGTAGGTCAAAGTCCAAGGTCAAGGTCACAAGGTCAAAAATTTTGGTATCCATGGAAAGGTCTTGTCCCAAGGAATACACATGTGAAATATCAAAGCCCTATCACTTTCCATTCAAAAGTTCTGCACAAGGTTAAAGTTTTTAATAAGTAGGTCAATGTCCAAGGTCACAAGGTCAAAAATTTTGGTATCCATGGAAAGGTCTTGTCACAAGGAATACACATGTGAAATATCAAAGCCCTATCACTTTCCATTCAAAAGTTATGGTCAAGGTTAAAGTTTTTAATAAGTAGGTCAAAGTTCAAGGTCAAGGTCACAAGGTCAAAAATTTTGGTATCCATGGAAAGGTCTTGTCCCAAGGAATACACATGTGAAATATCAAAGCCCTATCACTTTCCATTCAAAAGTTATGGTCAAGGTTAAAGTTTTTAATAAGTAGGTCAAAGTCCAAGGTCAAGGTCACAAGGTCAAAAATTTTGGTATCCATGGAAAGGTCTTGTCACAAGGAATACACATGTGAAATATCAAAGCCCTATCACTTTCCATTCAAAAGTTATGCACAAGGTTAAAGTTTTTGTGACTGACGGACAGACAGACGGACGGACAGACGGACGAACCGGTTTTAATGTCCCCGCGCTTTCGCGAAAGCGTTGGACAAAAAGGCAAACGAAGGGACCATTATGACTACTAAGCAAACAAGCAAAAACACCATTCTTTTGAACTGTAACTAGGCTGTACCAAATCTGAACATTGGTGATCCCATGAACTATAACAAGGCTGTACCAAATCTGAATATCAGTGATCCTTTGAACTGTAACTGAGCTGTACCAAATCTGAACATCAGTGTTCCGTTGAACTGCAACTGGGCTATACCAAATCGGAAAGTATGTGAACTTTTGAACTGTAATTAGACTATACCAAATCTGAACATCAGTGATCCTTTGAACTGTAACTGAGCTGTACCAAATCTGAACATCAGTGTTCCGTTGAACTGCAACTGGGCTATACCAAATCGGAAAGTATGTGAACTTTTGAACTGTAATTAGACTATACCAAATCTGAACATCAGTGATCCTTTGAACTGTAACTAGGATGTACCCAATCTGAACATCAGTGATCCTTTGAACAATAGCTAGGCTGTACCCAATCTGAATATCAGTGATCCTTTGAACAATAACTAGGATGTACCCAATCTGAATATCAGTGATCCTTTCAACTATAACTAGGCTGTACCAAATCTGAACATCAGTGGTCTTTTGAAATGTAACGAGGCTGTACCAAATCTTAACATCAGTGATCCCTCGAACTATAACTAAGCAGAACCAAATCTGAACATTAGTCATCTTTTGAACTGTAACTAGGCTGTACCAAATCTGAACAAAGGTAATTCTTTGAGCTGTAACTAGGACTGGACCAAATCTGGACATCAATGATCCTTTGAACTATAACAAGGCTGTACAAAATCTGGACATCAATGATCCTTTGAACTAAAATAAGGCTGTACCAAAACTGAACATCAGTGATCCTTTCAACTATAATTAGGCTGTACCAAATCTGAACAACAGTGATCCTTTCAACTATAATAAGGCTGTATCAAATCTGAACATCAGTGATCCTTTGAACTATAACAAGGCTGTACCAAATCTGAATATCAGTGATCACCTGACCTGTAACTAGGCTGTGCCAAATCTGAACACATAGCTTGGTCCAAATATATCTACCAGTGTATCCTCATTACTGTAGCTATTTATTTAGTGCTGAATACCAATATCTTGGCCTTTATTTTGTTTTATTTTCAACAATGATAGAAGATTCTTAAAAACACCAAGCTGAAGTTAACCAAGACTATAATGTATCTGTTCAGATAGAAATCAAATCATTGAATCCCATTTTATAAAATTGCGCTAACTTAGGGCATTTCTTGTTTTTATTCAGTTTTGTGTCCTTTTGAAATTGAGAAAGCTACCAGCCCGCTAGGTAGGAAAAACATACATGTAAAACAATAAATATATGACGTACTAGAGCATATTGTGAAATCTGACGGAAATTTGTTTCATTTGATTATAAACAGATTTTAGTCAACAAAAATATGATACTATTAGATAAACATTACAACACAAATCCATAAAACTGTTTATTTAGAGATTAAATATGTATGACCAGGTGATCTATTTTGCAAACTGAGCTATACATAAACAAAATTGTAGCTGAGTCATTAAGTGTTGATTGAAATTAATAATCTATACCATTCTACAATTTATAGCTTCAAAGTTGTCCCAATTTAATTTTGCCCAATGCAATTTGTTTCTTTCATAGTTTCCTAATAACATACTCCTTTAATTTGAAATAAGAATCTTTCAGGAAAAATCAAGTACAATGCTTGATTGATGCATTTTCAAATAGACAGCATTTTCAATCACAGTACCGTATTAAAATGAAATATGAACCTCTTCATATGTTACTAAATAATCCTTTCGTCTGTTTTTGGTTACAGAGAAAACAAAAAAAACATTTTTTAATAATTTTACTCCGTCCACTTCTCTCTTCCCCTATGCTTAGTTCCAAACAAAGCAAAGAACTGCACAAACATTTCACAATGCTAGCATTAGGTGATTTTGACATACAGACAAAAAAGCTTGTCCTTTTAAAGTACTATAGGTCATGGTCAATAGGCGAAAAGAAAATAGCACAAAATGAAAGCTCTTGTCATAAGGAATCTACATGAGAAAATTCAAAGCCCGTTACCTTATCATAAAGGTACTGTAAACTGTCTTTTCTTCGCAAGCTTTTTATTTTCGCAATATTCGCGACATCCGTCGATTTGCAAATATAAAATGCCGGGTATATGTCCTAACACATACAGAGTTAATATAGTAAGTTACGTATATACGATGTCATGAAAATAAAACACAGTCACTTTACTCGTGTTCGCGAACTTAGGATGCCGCGAATTAAAGACGGTTGACAGTATGTTATCTAAGACAAATTCTTTTAAGTCTGTCATAGTCCAAGGTCAGAGTCATCTATAAGTTAAAATTGGTGCTAATAAATGAGATCTAGCTGTAAGAAATCTACATGTGAAGTATCAACGCCCTGCTTCCTTAAGTTTTTGTAAGTAAGTCTAATTAAGGTCACTAGATGAAAAGTCATGGAATGAATGCTTTGGTCATGAGGAATTTACATGTGAAATACATGTATCAAAGCCCTACCCCTGTAGTTTGATAAATATAGCCTAGAGTATAGTTCTTATGCATGAGAATGCAAATGCAAAGGGTAATATAATAGCTTTCCAGAAGAGCTGGTCCTGATAAGCTAAAAATATAATTCTTATCATTGTCATGGTGTGATCTCTAACACTATGTATTTTCCTTTCCTAATCTAGAGTTCAGGTAAAGGTCTATTGGTCTACTTAAAGCAGTGGTCACAACCTGCCGTACGTGCATGTAAGTGCTGTCTACGTGCAAAAAACATGGGCAAACCTTGGGTATCCGTACGTTGTCCGTGCGTTATCAGTACGTGTCCCGTACGTCCTCCTTGCGGATTTGGGAACACGCAGACAGGACGTAGCACTTTTAGTGCATACAGAACTTTCGCTGCGTCTTGTCTGCATGCTGTCTACGAATTCAACAAGAAGTACGACACGCACGTTGTAAGTAAGTTGCAAGTATGTGCAACGCACCTTCGAAAAAAGGAAGTGAGGACTCCATGCGTTAGCAGTACATGTAAATTCGACTTCCTTACAATAATGTAGAAGACCTACGGAGAAAGTATGTTGTAAGCAAGTTGCATGCAAGTCGTAAGTACATGCAACGCACTTACTTTTTTCCGCTACATATGATGCATGTAACCATCCATATAACCGTGCGTGCAACGTGCATGACGCACTCCCTCCATACTCTTGCCACTTCCTTCGTTACATCTTTAGAAAAACGTAGCACATGTAGCCTCCACAAACACGCACATCCTAAAAGCATGCGTGGCGGGTTGTGACCGGGGCTTTAGGAACTGACATGTATTACAGATGAAATTAGAATTAGTAAATGTGCAAGTCATACAGAGTATTTAAGAACCATTCTCTTTTACCATCTAAATTCAGGTGCCAAAGCATGTCTCAGATTTTCATGATTTTCTGCATATTGGGTATATATTATGCACTGATTGCAAAAAGGTTTTTGGCAAATGTGAGTTCCAATTGCCATGGCAATGAGAACAGTCTTTTTCTGCAGGTTTTCAAAAAGACTGTGGAGTAACCTACATTTAGATACTCTGTCACCAAGGATACCATTGTAGCAGAATTTCATTTTCATACCTTTAGCATGTTTAGTGCATCCTTACTTTCTTTCTTGCACTTAGTTTGGAGATAGATCCTAAAAGAAGCTTACTGTGTCTAGCCAAAATCAGTAAAATTAAAGTAAACAAGAGCCCCAGGGGGCACAACGCTCACCTGATACCCATGCACGCTCTAATTGACATACTGACATTGAATACTGATAGTGCCAGTACCAGGATTTTAGCCCACAACCTTTCTAAAAAGATTTTTGCCGGATGCAGAGAAGTGTTTTTTTCAGACAACCTTTAAAAGTACAAAAAAGAAAAAAATAGTCACATTTCAAAACAATAACTTTTTTACTGATTTAAAAAAACGGATAAAGTGGTCCAACGTCATATGCCCAGCTAGTATAGTTCAATTATGCAACATCAAAAATAAAATCATCTTGTAAAATTCCACATTAATGTGCAGCAGAAAAAGAAAAAAACAATGAAATGATTTCACAAATTAAGTTTATTTAAAATTGAACACAAAACCTTTCATTATTAATAGCTAGCATGCCAGAAATTATAAAGCCTGTGTTTGTGAAACCAGAATGCCCCGGCGGCATCTTTGTTAGTATAAACGCCATTTTCTGTTAAGTATGTGAGAGGTCAGGGTCAGCGTAATATTGGTATCAATGGAAAGATCTTGTCACAAGGAATACATATGTACAATATGAAAGCCCTATCACTATAACCATACAAAAGTTATGCCCAATGTTAAAGTTTTTGAGAAGTACGTGAAAGGTCAAGGTTATGGTCATGAGGTCAAAAATTTTGGTAAATACACATGTGAAATATGAAACCTCTATCACCAGCTTCCATTCAAAAGTTATATCCAATGTTAAAGTTTTTCGGAAAACAGACAGACAAACAGACAGACGGACGGGCCAAAAACTTTATGCTCCCGAATCTTTTATTCCAGGGGCATAAAAAACAAAGATTTTTCGGTTTTGCCTTTATTCACTGAAATCTATGAATTATGCTTTTGAATAGTATTGATTTCATCTCAAATACATGAAACGTACAGTTAAAATCGTTTTGATCCAATATTCATCAATTCAAGTGAGTTGTGCAGGAATTGTGCCAGTTTGTTTTCCAAAAAAGCAGTGTATGTTGTATCAAACCTCATTACCCAGTGAAGCCACTTGAACAAATAATTTTCAGTAAATATGCTGAAATGCGACGCTTCTTGCCTATGCATATTTCAACAGGCGAGAAGGAGCGTCGCATTTCAGCATACGCTGTTCAACAACTCAAGTGGTTTCTCTAAGGTTTCGCAGTTTGAAACAAATTAAAAGGCCCATGAAATTGTTAAGCTTGTCCAACTAGCAGACCTACGACATCATTATTTACTGTTAACTAATTGTTTTACCTCATCATAGGTCTGTTACACGGACAAGTTGTTAGCGGAGAGAGTTCATGAAATGTATCGGTTGCATTGGATTTGCCGACAAGAAGTTATTTGGTCCGATAAAAACTCATCATGTATCTATTATTTGAACAGATAAAAATTCCCAAATGTCTTAACACAGGATCCTGTCATTTTATGAGAGAAAATGTTTTATTATTCACAACCTCAGGCCTCTGTGTTCCTCTTAGAAATATTATACATACAAGATGACGAACACAGTGGCTTAAGGTTGTGAATAATAATTTATTTTCTCTATTAAAACAACAGCTTCTGTGGTCCAACATTTCATTGGAAGATTTCAGGAACTCTGAACGGAATTATTTATTTTCAAGAATTTCAGATATTAAATGTCCTATGCATTCTCAAAATTCAGAGGAAGAGATTACTCATTAGACGTTTCTTCAAGAAATCAGTCCGTAAATTACTTCATCTAAGAGAGTCTAAGACAGAGGAAATTCGAGCAAACTTTATACATGATAACAAGTATATGCAAGTGTTCCAAGTACATGAATGATAACCATTATGAAAGTGTTCCAAGTATAAAAATCTATTCCGTTTGCACTGTATCTCCTGAAATATATCGCAGTACTACTTTGCGGTTTGTATTGCAATGAAGCGCCTAGCGGATTACGATGCGCCTTGGGGACGAAGATGAATTAATGCATATCTAGGTCATTGTCCTGTCAAATAGTTCCGATTATTTTCTTATTATTTTCAACAATTGGTGGAAAATACACACAATGTTTATCTTGAATTGTCTTCCCGTGATTGTTTACTAGATAGATGAAATAAAATTTTGAATATAGTTTTAAAATGTGTGAGACATCTACATGTGTGGAAGAATACGTGTGAAAATGGGTCCTCAGATCATAAAATTCGTATAATTCCGGTCCGGAACCAGGTGCATGGCTTTGAAAAAATATTTTAAAAAGTTGTGTACTTTTAATCTTTACGGCATTTTTTTTTTGTGATTCAAATAAAATTTCTTCATTCAAAAGTAGTATCAATGTGTATAACCCGGTGCGATTTGAGAATTTTTCTCCTATATTTGGTAAGAAAACATACATTATACCTATGTACAATCTTAAAAAATATTCCTTAAAAATCCAAAAGTGGATATCTTGACAAAATTCTTTCACTTGTAGGGTACCATGCATGAGTACCTCATACCTACAAATTGTCATGACAATCTGAAGAGTGGTTATAGAAAAGAAGCAGAAAATGTATGAAAATCACCCCCCCCCCCCTTCCTTTTTACATAAGAAAAAAATTCATAAAAAATCAAAAAGATAAAATTTAAGCATAAAATACATATCAAAGCATTAAGTAAGTTAAATATGATAAATATGTAGTAAATGAGTGTGTAAAATCATACACTTATTGAGTTATTTAAAGAAAAAGTGCAAAAATGTGCATTTCTGACTAAGTCCGAAAAGACGTCAAAAACGCGTCAAAAATTTGACTTCGAAGTGGAATCAAAAATAACAACACTTCTTAAGACATCTCTCTAGATCATCCTGATGCTTTCGGTTTGTCGATACATGCTTCGGTTCTGAAGAAGAAGTTTGTCAAAGGAGGGTACCCCCCGTGACCTACTTTTGGCTGTGGTGGCGCCACCTGTTGACAGATCCGGACAAAAACAACAACACTTGTAGGGGACCATGAGTACTTCATACCTACCAAGTTTCATCAAAATCCCTTCAGCCGTTCTGGAGAAGAAGTTGAAAATGTGAAAAGTTTACGACGACAACGGACGACGACGGATGACAGACGCAACACTATGACAATAGCTCACTTGAGCCTATGGCTCAGGTGAGCTAAAAATAAAGGTCAAATTAGGGGTAATTTTTTGTATGATTTTTACCATTTTTCAATGTCAAATATACTTAAATGCAGCATAATTGAGGCCTCTGATGAAAGTACATCCTCCTAATGGCATAAAGAAATGATAATAGCCTTGAGTAGAATGCACTGTAATGTTGTTTTATCCTTAGCCTAGCCTGTACTGTAAATGTGGTTATTTTCGCTGAGGGAATGTTTTGCAATTATAACATCAAGACGTTACTTTTGGGAGAAATATACACGATATAAACATCTCTGCCATTGTAAGAATGTAGTAGTGTTATTTTTGCATGGGGGATATTTTCAGGGAGTCCTTAGATTTGTGAAATACGGAAAATTACCCTCCATGCCAAAATTACCCCCTATGCCAAAATTACCCCCCCCCCCATGCCAAAATTACCCCCCCATGCCAAAATTACCCCCCATGCCAAAATTACCCCCCCCCCCCCCCATGCCAAAATTACCCCCCATGCCAAAATGTCCAAGTTTACAGTAATTGATGGTCAAATACTGATAAGCTGAAATCTCTGTCCTGTGGCATCTAACTTAGCATTGGTCAAGATGGTAAGTCAGAGGATTGACATCTTACTCAACGATGGAATTAATAAGAAATGACTTCCAACTCAAGGTATGTAAAATGTAGCAATAATTTAGATTTACTTACATCCTTGCAATCCTCCTTCAGACATGACATTTTTGTCCGGAGATCAAACCATCGCACTGTACCATCCTCTCCACATGTCAGAAAAGTTGACGCCTCATTTGGCACTACTATAACCTAAAGCAAAAAGAGGCCCAAAGTGGGCTTATATAACTCATTAAAGACCGATTCTAGAAAATGAAAGAGTACATACAACCATGCAAAACTTGGTATAGCCATTCACATTTGATGAAATCGTATGCAATAATTGCAAAATAAGTTAAACATTCTTCGCATGGTCACCATCTTTTGATGTAGCGGGTAAAAAGATTAACAGAGACCTTTACTTTTTGTGAAATTTTGTAAAATTCTGTGAAGCAGTTGAAAAGAAATTCAAAATGTGTCAGCAAATAACTGTGATCCATAGTCGCTTATCTTGATAATGGAAAAAAAAAAAAATCAGATATGTTGTTGGCCACATAGTAAGACAAAGAAACATTAAAAAAGACCAAATTTTATAGAAGTCTTTAGGAACTTGTTTCTGAAATCATATACATGTACAGCAGTACATGTAGCAGAAGAAATTAAAATACTGTGTTACCTGAAATTTTTGTGCATATCATATTTCGCTATTTTATGGTAAAATAGGGTGTCTTCAATAATTTTTGCGGGTACAATTTTTTGCGATTCCTTAATTACAAACAATTACTGTAAACGGGTTTAATTTCGCGGTGTCAAAAGTCTTCGGTTTTCTTAATGTAGCCAATTGCGGTGGTTTTAATTTCGCGGCATCGAAGGTTAAAAAATAATTCACTTCTGATTTTAAGATTTTGTCGAGCATGCAAACATGTACACGTAATTGGATTATTGTTTGTATTCATGTTGTCATGACAAACACGTAGTAATTAGTGATAATTACAGAGAAACGATTTCACATCAATTGTAGAGTATGGAGTAGTGGATTGAAACTAATTATAACTACTTAGTACATCCAATTGCCTTAGTTTTGCACAAGAAATATTCTGCGCGCTTTACGTGTTTTATTCTTTCTTTCTATATATAAGTATGGTATGATGATTAATATAATTGTAATACCTTTTAATGAACAAACCATATTACCAACTTTAGTGCAATAAACGAAAGAGCTGTAAAAATGTTTTTTGTTGATCATACAAAATCATTGCGGTGGTTAAATATTCGCGGAAAATTCAAAAACCGCGAACATAGCGAAATTAAAACCACCACAATTATTTCCCCGTTTACAGTATGTACTGTAAATGTTTTCACTGTTTTGTACCTTCAGATATTAAAGTTTTAATTACCTATTAAGAAAACACTCAATAAACTTTCCTTTGTGCTTAATCAGGATTCGTGAAGAATGTACAGTAAGAACAAAATGTAGCTGATATACCAATTTATGTTTTACCTTACCAAACAAAATTTTTTTGCGCGAAAAAATTTTTGCGATTCCAAATCACTTGTGAATATAGCGAAAATTAGTATCTTGCGAAAATTTCTGGTTATACAGTATTTCTGCTAATGAGATCCATTTGCCTCAGTAGTGTTCGATGGATCAGGTACAAAGCCTCATTAAGTTGGTAGAGGACCCTGAGCACTTTTATGAAACTCTGTAAGGGGTTGTAGAGGAAAAATTTTAAATCAGATCCACAGACAATCATCTTTTTGGAAATTGCTGGTCAACAATTAAAATTTTGGAAGAAAACTTGACTCCTTTTGATACAATTTCATGACATTCTATGAATCTTGCTGAAGAACTGAAAATTTATCATTTACCCAGCAGTACTTATTTTTACTGTCATACTGAATCTAATCATATGAAAAGCTTACATATCACAATAGATCTAGCATCAACACTATATCCACTAATATATTTTACCTCATATGTTGTTCCAAAATGACAGTCAAATAGATGAGCCCCATAAGTATCCTCTCTCTCTATGTCTGTAAAGAATATCTTCCCATCTCCAGAGCAACTCACGATCTGTATAAAAATTATCATAAATTCTTAAAAATCTGCATCATTTTTAAGTAATAATGCTAATCTGTACATTGAAGCATTTCTATCACCAGCACATAAAAAAACATGCAATTTTGAGAAGATAAAAAAAATATTTTTATAAGCAATGAAACTGTTTTAAAACACTCAGCATTCAGTTTCTTACACATGATAGAGTTCATTGGTTTGAAAGGATAAAATATTCAAAAAGGAGTTGTGTCCTAGACTATTTTGATTCCTAATAGAATATCATAAGGTCTCTACACATATCAAGTTTCATCAATATTTGGGAAGTTGATATTTTTAGGAAGTCCATATTTGAGACCATAAAGACAGACGACACTATGATCATAGCTCACTTGGAATATTCTTTAAGTCTTTTTCTAGTAATGTCTTCGTTAAGCTTGAGTATTGCCTAGTACCCTGCGATACGATACGGTATCCCGATACAGGGTTGTGATATGATAGTATCAAAATACTGAATTGTGCACCTTTTTCATTGCGCAATTTCTAAATCTGAAGTGATTTCTACGTATGTCTTGTTCAGAATCAGCTACTTTGTTATTATTCATACATGTATGCATGAAGAAGGGGAAGGACAAGGCAAAAGGGAGGAGGGGAGGGGCAAGGGGCGGGAGAATGGGAAAAGAGGGAATTCAAGGGCAATGGAGAGTTGAGGCAAGGGAGAGGGGAGGCAAGGGCAAGGGAGAGAGGAGACAAGGGGAGAAGGCTATCCCTTCACAGTATGGGATACACTCTGTATTAAAGTACAAACTAAGCAAGCATCTACCAATAATTGGATGAAGCTGAAAATTCTCTCTATCTGGACTTTTTATAGTTTGTATGTCATTTACTTCATATGTACATATTTTTAAGACAGGACCACATTGTAAACTAGTTCATTTTGTAGCTAAAATGTGCTATCCTGTATAAATAAAGGAAATAAATAAATAAATAAAATTTGAGCGGCAAATTGATACAGATCATTTGCTAAAGCAGTGCTTAGACCAGCAAAGTGTATGTATTGCACGATTTGTATATGTACGATTTTAGTATTGGACACGTATATGATATAAAGTGAACAATTTGTTAATTGCTATCATCTGTATTTATTGAATTAAATAAAAAAGAAATGTTCGGCGTTTCATTCAAATTTGTTCTAATCTATATCATTTTAGTCACGTACATATTTCTGGGTTCTCGATTCCGCACAAGTAATTCCTTGAACAGACGTACCAGAATCTTTAAACTACATGTACCTCTACCTCTATAAAATAGAAAACGACCATGGGAAGGGATGGGGGGTTGGCGTTGACAAGAAAGTTGTTTTTGAAAAAGACAATTTATATCTCAGCCCAGAATCTTTTGCTGATTTGCGTAAATTAAATCCAGGTTTTAAACAAAATGTGTGTGAAATGGACAGCATACCATCACGCTAAAACCGCATGTATACATACTAGCATGTGTCGGAGTACATACAACATATGCAAGTCTTTGATACGCATTCATTTCTTATAATCTAGATGAAAAGACACTCAGTAAAATACTTATTTATTTGACTTGACTCTTTTTTTTTTATAGTTGAACAAACATAATTATGTTAGCATCGTGATACTTGGATCATGATACGATACGTGTATCACAGGACCTCGCAATGAATACTATCGATATATTGTTACAAGCCTAGTTTTCGTCCATCTTCTTCTGAGAATTGGTGGTTCTGGTCATTGTGACATTTTTGCAAAATTTTTATCTTTATAATGTATCCTTTTTAGGTTTAAAAGTTAGTAAAGTTTACAGTCTATCCATGGTTTATATAGAGTCATCTTTTATCTTTAATTGGAAGGGGCTATCATTCCAAATCTTTTCAAAGTCAATAGATATATGTATATAGCTACATTAAGTATAAGATATATGACCAATGAGTGTCAAAACTGCCACTGAGAGGTCCCAGGTAATGATAGTACCATGTAGGTAATATAGTTTGTTTGCCACTGATACACTCAAATGACATACAAGTCTAAGTATAATGCTTAGGACTATTGCTCCAGCAAGTTATGCAGGAATATAATGTTGCAACATGTGATGCTTTCAAACAGATACTTACATGTTTGTCACTGGAGAAAGGCATATACTTGGCACTGAATATGTTAGCCCTATGTCCTGATCTAATAGTTACAATCTTCTGCAAGAAAAATTAATATATTCAATGTATTAAATGTACAGAAAAACCTGGTAGTAGCGGGGCAACCAGACTTACTGTCCTGTTCACTAAATCCAAAGCACCCTGTTTGGGTGATTTATTCTGTCGTCTGAAGAATTTTATTAAAAATTATTGTTTCCGAGAATTGACCTCCTTTCGTTGTAACTGGAAATTAACTTCAACTTACCCTATCAGCTGCCTTCAAAGTGCAATATGAAAAAATAAAATGTCTACGGGAAATTCCCATGTTAATTTCAAGCCGCTGCCATATTGTTCTCCGTGTCAACAATAGTGAACAGTGATGTCAAAGCCTCCGACGTCACATATTTTCAGCGACTTTACTATAGAAAATCCCCGTAGACTTTTTATTTTCCGTCCTATTTCTAACTTAGCTGACGCACAGATAAAACAATGGTTTTTTCTGTTACGACTAAAGGAGTACTATAAAATTGATACCTTTTTGGAAGATGACATTATCATATTTTAGAGAAAACCGATAAAACAGGGTGCTTTGGAATTAGTGAAAATGACAGTAGTGCTTATGTTTAATCATGAATAGCTGGCTGATCTCCAATGTAGATCTACCAACTTTCTGGATTATTGCCATGCCACTAGAAACTTTCCCAAGGTAACAATAGTAAATGTATTACAGGTATATACAATATGATTACTGCCATGCTGAAGGCACAAGAAACTTTCCCAAGGTATACAATAGGATTACTGCCATGCTGAAGGCACTAGAAACTTTCCCAAGGAAACAATGGTAAATGTATTACAGGTATATACAATAGGATTACTGCCATGCTGAAGGCACTAGAAACTTTCCCAAGGTAACAATAGTAAATGTATTACAGGTATATACAATAGGATTACTGTCATGCTGAAGGCACTAGAAACTTTCCCAAGGTAACAATAGTAAATGTATTACAGGTATATACAATAGGATTACTGCCATGCTGAAGGCACTAGAAACTTTCCCAAGGTAACAATAGTAAATGTATTACAGGTATATACAATAGGATTACTGCCATGCTGAAGGCACTAGAAACTTTCCCAAGGTAACAATAGTAAATGTATTACAGGTATATACAATAGGATTACTGCCATGCTGAAGGCACTAGAAACTTTCCCAAGGTAACAATAGTAAATGTATTACAGGTATATACAATAGGATTACTGCCATGCTGAAGGCACTAGAAACTTTCCCAAGGTAACAATAGTAAATGTATTACAGGTATATACAATAGGATTACTGCCATGCTGAAGGCACTAGAAACTTTCCCAAGGTAACAATAGTAAATGTATTACAGGTATATACAATAGGATTACTGCCATGCTGAAGGCACTAGAAACTTTCCCAAGGTAACAATGGTAAATGTTTTACAGGTATATACAATAGGATTACTGCCATGCTGAAGTCACTAGAAACTTTCCCAAGGTAACAATAGTAAATGTATTACAGGTATATACAATAGGATTACTGCCATGCTGAAGGCACTAGAAACTTTCCCAAGGTAACAATAGTAAATGTATTACAGGTATATACAATAGGATTACTGCCATGCTGAAGGCACTAGAAACTTTCCCAAGGTAACAATAGTAAATGTATTACAGGTATATACAATAGGATTACTGCCATGCTGAAGGCACTAGAAACTTTCCCAAGGTAACAATGGTAAATGTTTTACAGGTATATACAATAGGATTACTGCCATGCTGAAGTCACTAGAAACTTTCCCAAGGTAACAATAGTAAATGTATTACAGGTATATACAATACAGAACTTTCTAAAACTTTAAGGTAAAATGGTAAAATATGACTCAATGTTGAGCAACAGTGGCATTCCACTTATAACTAACATGTAAATAATCCATCAAGCTTATGACATTGTACTCTTACAAAAGTCCCACACCCTAACACATTCTACTCATCCCCCAATCACAAGCAAATACATTTACTGATTAGTGATTACTGTATAAAAGTGGAATCTTTGAAGAGAAAGAAATGCCATAGACTAGAGTAGTATATTAAGTGATTTTTTTTTCTCTGATTTTGCATCTTTTACAAAATGTATTATTTAAGGGCTATGTATACCTTAAGCCCCGGTCACACTGCGCTTTACAGCTTGATCACAGCCAAAACACGTCCAAACCAGAAGTCTCTGACGAGACTGTAGCTCTCCTGGTTGTTTTGTTTTATTCACTCATTGACAAGTGAATAAGATACATATACATAAATAACAATTTCCATTTTATTTTAAATCAAAGACCATAGCAAGCAGGCGCTCTAACAAATAATATATAGCACAACAAAAATAATAAATCCATTAGACTGCGACTGGAATATCACTCATATAATTTTTAATATCCGAGAAATTGGACCACAAGATTACAAAGCGTTATATAGGAGAAAATGACCACACCCTTTTTCTAAGACCCTGGGGTCAGGGGCTCAAGCAAAATATCAGGCGCACAACTGACCACAGACACATCATATTGCAAAAAGAATTAAGTCTCCATCATTTATAGTGTCAGAGGAGTTGCGAGCACAAGATTACATCATAGAGTTATATAGGTGAAAATGACCACACCAATTTCCTAAGACCCTGGGGGTCAGGGGCTCAAACAAAATATCAGGTGCACAACTACACCACAGACCCATCATATTGCAAAAAAAATTAAGTCTCCATCATTTATAGTGTCAGAGGAGTTGCAAGCACAAGATGACATTGAGTTATATAGGTGAAAATGACCACACCCTTTTTCTAAGACCCTGGGGGTCAGGGGCTCAAAAAAATATCAGACGCACAACTAGACCACAGACCCATCTTACTGCATAAATGATTAAGTCTCCATCATATATAGTGTCAGAGGAGTTGCGAGCACAAGATTACTGTTATATAGGAGGACATGACCACATCCATAATCTAAGACCCTGGGGGTCAGGGGCTCAAGCAAAATAAGAGGTGCACAACTAAACCACACTTCCATCATATTGCAAAGAGAATTAAGTCTCCATCATTTATAGTGTCAGAGGAGTTGCGAGCACAAGATTACATCATAGAGTTATATAGGTGAAAATGACCACACCCAATTTCCTAAGACCCTGGGGGTCAGGAGCTCAAACAAAATATCAGGTGCACAACTAGACCACAGACCCATCATATTGCAAAAAGAAATACTGTCCTGTTCACTAATTCCAGAGCACCCTGTTTTCCCGGTTTTCTCTACAATATGATAATGTCATCTTCTTAAAAGATATCAATTTTATAGTACTCCTTTAGTCGTAACAGAAAATACCATTGTTTTGTCTGTGCGTCAGCTAAGTTAGAAATAGGATGGAAAATAAAAAGTCTACGGGGATTTTCTATAGTAAAATCGCTGAAAATGTGTGACGTCAGAGGCTTTGACATCACTGTTTACTATTGTTGACACGGAGAACAATATGGCGGCGGCTTGAAATTAACATGGGAATTTCCCGTAGACATTTTATTTCTTCATATTGCGGTTTGAAGGCAGCTGATAGGGTAAGTTGAAGTTAACTTGCAGTTACGACTAAAGGAGGTAAATTCTCGGAAACAATAATTTATAGCAAAATTCTTCAGACGACAGAATAAATCGCCCAAACAGGGTGCTCTGGATTTAGTGAACAGGACAGTAAGTCTCAACCATTTATAGTGTCAGAGGAGTTGTGAGCACAAGATTACATAGAATTATATAGGGAAAATGACCACACCCATTTTATAAGACCCTGGGGTTCAGGGTCTCAAACAAAATATCAGGTGCACAACTAGACCACAGACCCATCATAATGCAAAAAGAATGAAGTCTCCATCATTTATAGTGTCAGAGGAGTTGCGAGCACAAAATTGCATAGAGTTATATAGGAGAAAATGACCACGCCCATTTTCCAGGACCTTGGGGTCAGGGGCTCAAACAAAATGTCAGGTGCACAACTAGACCACAGACCAAGTGTAATGCAAAAAGAGTTACAATTCTATCTCTTATAGTTTCAGAGGAGTTGCGAGCACAAGAATTGTTTATGGACGGACGGACGGACGCCGGACGCCGGGGTATCGCATAAGCTCGACTGGTCTATGACCAGTAGAGCTAAAATGGTCTCCCGTGAAGCAGACGTTGTTGTCCGCTTTTAAGACATGCTACAGACGATTTGCAGACGTGGTAGGACGTGGTAAAAACTCTGAACGGCATTGGACACTCAAAGAAGTTTTTAACTGCTCAAATTTTATTCCCCCGGACAACCATGGATGGTGTACGTGGTAAAGACATGCATTACACGCAAAATACACGTGATAATCTGTGTTCCGGCAGTGATTAAAACTTGGGGAAGATGTGGCAAGACGCAAAAGCTTAAGAGGTTCATGGTCAGAGCACTGTCATTCGACAGGTGTTCCGCGTTGGTATCACCAGTGATAGCGTGTGTACAGCATCTTATCATGAACTCTTTTAGCCTTAGATGTATTTGGACGTGGTAAGCCGTGCTTAGGTAGTGCTTCAGCAGTGGAACAGCTGCCAGCGGTCATACCCAGTACAAAACACAACCATGGCAAAATATACCAAGTACGACCACGTCAAGCAGATTTTTGAATGTGATTTGGACATGGACTGCAGTGTGACCGGGGCTTTAGAGAGGACTTGGTGGTTTTAGAGCTCTATACAAATTTGAGCATTTAGGCATGTATAACAAATGTAAGATGTCACGTACCTTGCGTTTAAATGGATCAGAGATGATAAGATGTTGATCGTCTGAACCAGACAGTATGTTCTGACCAGTCGTGTTCCAGCATATCGTGTTCACCTGTAACAAGGTACAATTTAACACTGGATGAGTTTTTTTCTTAAAGAATACTAATGAAGTATGTTATATTGATAACAGATAATAACCAACTCTGGTTTTTCTTACGTTATCATACTGTATACTAGTATGTACTTATTTTAGTAGGATTCATATTTTAGAGGCGCTGTCACAACTATGCTTAGATGTAAATCTGTATTGAAATAGAGAATAAGTGTCTTAATTTGTGTTTTGTTACGGGTATGCAACACACAGCAAGTGCATTTATCGTACATGTAATGCGCGTTAGCGCATTTCATGCGATAAATGCACTTGCTGTGTGTTGCATACCCGTAACAAAACACAAATTATGACATTTATTCTATATATATGAACATTAGTTGTCTGTTTCATTCTTGTATTCTGAAATTGCCTTTTCTATGTAAAAGGGCGACGTTAAAATTCATCTAACCGCGGGTTCAGTTTGCAGGTCAGAACAGCCGTCGCGGCATGTTTCTTAAGATCTTATGCATTGTGACGTCACGGGTGTTAATACACGAATTGCAGCACGTTCCTTTCAATAGTAACATTTTAGGGAGTTACATTGGCTGTGCATATATCTATAATTGGAAAATGACATGTATGCTAATACACAATTACTCTATTATGTCAGTTTGACTTCTTTTTGCCTGTTTCCACTAAAATATGGTTGCGCTAAAATAAGTTCATGTACAGTATCTAATCTAATTAAAATTCAGCTCTCTTTATTTAGTAAACTACATAGAGATCTAACAATGACCGATTGGAGGTCGTGTTCTATGAACTTTCCAATTGGCATAGATACGTAAATATATCCACCGATCACAGTTGTTGTTGATTAGCCAATTATGTCATGACCCAGTTTTGTTTGAAAATATTATAAATCACTATGAGTGTTTCTGGTGTTCATATAAGTTTCTTTTATTGAATATTTATAAATTTTGATATTACACATCTCATCTGTATTTTTAGAAATGAATTTAAACAAACCTGAACATAATTCACGTATGTTATGAAGGCCGTATTGCTGTATACAGCTGAGCGTCATTCGGATCATACTTTTCTCAAATTTTTGGAATGCCTCAATACTTATTCACTCCAAAGGAAGGAGACATTCGCAATCTGATTGGTCGAATATTAATATCTCTGACATGCCCTCCAATTGGTCATTGTTAGATCTCTATGTAGTTTACGAAATAAAGAGAACTTAATTATAATTAGATTGAGTTGTGGTCTCGTAAGTTTTCCCCATTTAACTGTCTGACTGCTAGCTCTCTCCTTGTCTGTTGTTTGCTTTTTACTTCTGTTCTCAATTATTATTGTCAGTGTGGTGAGCCAGGACTCAACATACATTTATACAGCAAGTGAGAACTTGCAAAATATTACATGAAATCTGCCCAATTTCAAACTTTTATCAAAATCTGTTTCATAATCTGCTACATTTGCTGAAAATCTATGCTTAATAGTTATATTCCCTAAGTTCTTTATCACTGTGATACATGTACTAATATTTCATAATTTGAGTTTGAATGTACATGTATCATCTGTTAATGTACAAGATAACTTACACATCCTGTATGGGTCTCTAACTTGTAGTCCAGCTTTAGTCTCTGTACATAGTCAATGTTCCCTACAATACAAATATCATTGTAGCAATTATCATATCTTTGATACATGTAACTTTCCTCTAAAAGCTTTTTATGAAATATAAAAGTTGCCACTTTTTCCTAGATTTCAACTTTTTTGTGGGTGTGGCAAAGTGTATATGCCATAGAATGTTTATCTGTTTTATCGTATCATACATGTATCTCATCAGATACAGAATTTTCTATTAAAGGTAAAGTTTTAAGGCTTGAACACCTAATCTTTTTGTTATTTCATGTCATTCACTACATACAAAAAACCTTTCCCTTGTTTGAATAGGCAACAAAATGAGGAATATTATCTAAATCATTATTGATATTTATTGGGATTTATTAAATACATATATTTACACTGAATAAATGATGATAGACTTCATTTTATTCATTTTATACAATTGCTATATACATATGATTATCTTTAAATTAAAAATGTACAATAATATATAAATATACAACTAGTTCTATCTGAAAACAAACTTAATTCCATCAATCACTACCACAGTGGGTTACCATGGTCGCCATGGTTTCTGGTACGAGGAATCGGAGGAACTGGGTCCAGTTGATGTATCAGGTGACTTTGACTGAATTCTCACTCTAGCACTACATGAATCATCTGATGATGAAAGTGAGTATGAAAACAATCTAGCACGGGGGTCAAATGAAACATCCACATGGCCTTGACCTTTATTCCTGTCTCCATGCATCTCCCTTAAAACAGCTAGTTCTGGAGTGTTCAAGTCTGATGTATGTCCCACTAATCTTTCATGGGGCATATGGCTCCAGTTTCTTAAGGATGAATTTGACTTAAGTGCATATGTTTGACCTTTGACCATAGAAATCTCCTTCTGAATTTTGAGTGTCAAGGCCATAAGAAATGGCCTTAGGAGTTGATGTGGCACAAGGTAGACATCCAACTGGGGACAAATTCTTCTTGGAATAGATGAAATCTTCTTGCACATAAGAACTTCCATAGACATGGTTTTCCTGATTGTCTCTATGATAACTCTGATCATCTCTACTGGTTTCCATGTTAACACTTTTGTCCTGTATCTTCTGTTTCCATCCATCCTGTAAGTCTGCACTAAAACTTCCACAGGAGTCCTCTCCCATGACAAATACCCTAGAGGCAGATCCACACATAACATCATCATCAATCATGTCCTCATGCTCAAAGTTTACATCAGTAATGACCTTTTGACCATTACCAAGTTGATATCTTGGGGTCAAAGGGTACACACTACCATGGGGTGTAGGATATCTGCTCCAGTTATTATTCTGCAGGCCATTCAGACATCTGATATTCTCCATGACAGGATCATAAGCTGGAGTACATGTTCTCAGATCCTCAGTCCGTCTGTCTTTGTGTCTGTCTGTCTGTCCATGGATCTCCATCAGGTGACTTAGTGTCATCTCCAGTATATCTGCCTTTTCCAGTCGTGCAAATTTCTTCTCCTAAAATAAGTTGCAAATATATATGAGATTTACAACTTCAAAAGTACAGATATGAATAAAAGATGAGGAATCTTGATACTTTAGAACAATGATTTAGAGAAATCATGAACGAAAAGTTCAGAGAATCTTTATACCAAGTAGCAAATTTTCATGTCATAATACATATGTCTGAACTACCTATGCCCCCGTGGGCATCTTTATCAGTATAAATTAAAGCTGTTATCTTAAATGTAGATCAAAATTAAGATGTCAAAAAAACTGTGTTACCAATAGAGAAGTCTAGCAACAAAGAATACACATGTGAAATACGGAAGACCTATCACTAAAATTCCAATAGTTACCATGGTTACAGCCAATGTTAAAGCTTTTCAAAAGTAGGTCATACTTCAAGATTGAGGTAAAAAAAATTACCAAATCAAAGGGTTAGATTATTGATGCATAACAATCATTAGGATTAAGTCAAGAAGTCTACAATATTTTATGTAACCAGCATACCTCCTTTCCTTTAGCCCTCAGTATAATATTCTTTAGCTGTACCAAGCACTTGTTAATCTTGTCTCTTCTCTTCTTCTCTGTAAGAGGCTTGTTTGGCTGTGAATGAATGAATGGATGAATGAATGAATGAATGAATGAATGAAAAGATCAGATCAGACCGAATGAATGAATGAATGAATTGGAGAAAAGATCAGACCAGACCGAATGAATGAATGAACCAGATCTAGCAAATGAATGAATGATTACCTTCCTCTTCACTAAAGGAACTCCATTAGCCTTTTCTCGTATAGATAGTCTTTTCATCAGTTTTTCTCCGAAGGATTTTTCTTTGGATTCTGACATCATATTTGAGTATGTTGACTCAACAGTATTTTCAAGTGAGATATGACAATGATTTCTAAGACGTATTTTTATATATTATATAATTGGAGTATTGCTTGAGGTGCCCATGATTTTGCTATGTACATACGTAAGTCATTAAGCTCTATTAACTACTGTTTATTTAGTTCGGTAATAGGCGCACGCGCGTGTTGACAAGTTGACCTCGTGGTGGAGGAGCGTTGTGGTGGATAATTAACTCGGCGAGCTTGGACGTCCACGCGCAATTTGATACACAAACATCAATTTGCCTAATTTAAATCAATAAGATGCTAAACTTCGTTTTACGTATCAGTTTGATTTTTCCCTCTACTTTGATTATCCCCATGTTCGTACTGAACAGAAAAATTCCAAAACATCGTAAAATTTCACGACTATCCCAAATTCTACCTAAATTTTTCATCAGTTGGACCATGTGAAAAATTGAATACGTTACTGACAGTCCCTGTTACGTTATTCAACCATCGGTCAACGTCGAACTTTTTTATTTTGCTTAGGCCATACCAAATTAATTTAATGTTCTTTGGATTTCCCGCACCATATTTTTCAAAATTCAAAAAATAATATAAAAATAAAATGCTCGCCCGCACCATTAAATTTCTGGCTGAAGGATTGTTTAGGGTCGGTTCTGATTTCTGCAAGTCTTAAAGCTTCTAAAAGTCTCAGATTGTGCAAAATTCGAAGAAAATGATTCTTCTTGTGTTTAAAAAATTTTGCTTGGAGCAAATTTGTTGTCCCGTATACATAGCAATGGAAGTCAAGGAGGGGGGAATGTTCGAAAATCTTTTACGTACTGCTATGTGCCAGGCTTTCTAGTCACCAGATTCCTATTGGGATTCCTTTTTGAGTACGGAAAACATCAGAAATGCATTTCTTGGGTAACCTATATCAAAAATGAAATTATTTCATTCGCTCGCACCTTAAAAACTGCAAAACCTAAAAAAAATAGAATAATTATATTTTCGCCCGCTCGCACCCTTTTTTTCACAAGAAAATCGGAAGAACATTTAATTAAGTTGGTATGGCCTTATAGGAAAATAGAAAAACTTCTTTACTTTACTGGACAAGACTTAACGTGATCAAGGCCAGCTTTCATGAATTTACATCTTTATGTGACCAAAGTAAGATTCCATTACTTTTAAGTTACAAAGGCCGATTCCCATAACAAACTAATGTTAGATTCCATAAATTCCTATGACCAACTTTAAGTTGCAAAAGCCGATTCCCATAACAAACTAATGTTAGATTCCATAAATTCCTACAACCATCTTTAAGTTACAAAAGCCGATTCCCATAACAAACTAATGTTAGATTCCATAAATTCCTATGACCAACTTTAAGTTACAAAGACCGATTCCCATACAAGTACTTTAAGTTACAAAGGCCGATTCCCATCACAAACTAAGGTTAGATTCCATAAATTTCTATGACCAACTTTAAGTTACAAAAGCCGATTCCCATACAAGATCTTTAAGTTACAAAGGCCGATTCCCATCACAAACTAAGGTTAGATTCCATTAATTCCTATGACCAACTTTAAGTTACAAAGACCGATTCCCATACAAGTACTTTGAGTTACAAAGGCCGATTCCATAAATTCCTATGACCAACTTTAAGTTACAAAGACCGATTCCCATGCAAGTACTTTATGTTACAAAGACCGATTCCCATACAAGTACTTTGAGTTACAAAGGCCGATTCCATAAATTCCTATGACCAACTTTAAATTACAAAGACCGATTCCCATGCAAGTACTTTAAGTTACAAAGGCCGATTCCCATCACAAACTAAGGTTAGATTCCATAAATTTCTATAACCAACTTTAAGTTACAAAGACCGATTCCCATACAAGTACTTTAAGTTACAAAGGCCGATTCCATAAATTCCTATGACCAACTTTCAGTTACAAAGACCGATTCCCATACAAGTACTTTAAGTTACAAAGACCGATTCCCATCACAAACTAAGGTTAGATTCCATAAATTTCTATGAGCATCTTTAAGTTACAAAGACCGATTCCCATACAAGTACTTTAAGTTACAAAGGCCGATTCCCATCACAAACTAAGGTTAGATTCCATAAATTTCTATGAGCATCTTTAAGTTACAAAGACCGATTCCCATACAAGTACTTTAAGTTACAAAGGCCGATTCCATAAATTTCTATAACCATCTTTAAGTTACAAAGACCGATTCCCATACAAGTACTTCAAGTTACAAAGGCCGATTCCCATCACAAACTAAGGTTAGATTCCATAAATTTCTATGACCTACTTTAAGTTACAAAAGCCGATTCCCATACAAGTTCTTTAAGTTACAAAGGTCGATTCCCATCACAAACTAATGTTAGATTCCATAAATTTCTACGACCATCTTTAAGTTACAAAGGCCGATTCCCATCACAAACTAAGGTTAGATTCCATAAATTTCTATGACCATCTTTAAGTTACAAAGACCGATTCCCATACAAGTACTTTAAGTTACAAAGGCTGATTCCATAAATTCCTATGACCAACTTTAAGTTACAAAGACCGATTCCCATACAAGTACTTTAAGTTACAAAGGCCGATTCCCATCACAAACTAAGGTTAGATTCCATAAATTTCTATGACCAACTTTAAGTTACAAAGGCCGATTCCCATGCAAGTTCTTTAAGTTACAAAGGCCGATTCCCATCACAAACTAATGTTAGATTCCATTAATTCCTATGACCATCTTTAAGTTACAAAGACCGATTCCCATACAAGTACTTTAAGTTACAAAGGCTGATTCCATAAATTCCTATGACCAACTTTAAGTTACAAAGACCGATTCCCATACAAGTACTTTAAGTTACAAAGGCCGATTCCCATCACAAACTAAGGTTAGATTCCATAAATTTCTATGACCAACTTTAAGTTACAAAGGCCGATTCCCATGCAAGTTCTTTAAGTTACAAAGGCCGATTCCCATCACAAACTAAGGTTAGATTCCATAAATTTCTATAACCAACTTTAAGTTACAAAGACCGATTCCCATACAAGTACTTTAAGTTACAAAGGCCGATTCCATAAATTCCTATGACCAACTTTAAGTTACAAAGACCGATTCCCATACAAGTACTTTAAGTTACAAAGGCCGATTCCCATCACAAACTAAGGTTAGATTCCATAAATTTCTATGAGCATCTTTAAGTTACAAAGACAGATTCCCATACAAGTACTTTAAGTTACAAAGGCCTATTCCATAAATTTCTATAACCATCTTTAAGTTACAAAGACCGATTCCCATACAAGTACATTAAGTTACAAAGGCCGATTCCCATTACAAACTAAGGTTAGATTCCATAAATTTCTATGACATACTTTAAGATACAAAAGTTGATTCCCATACAAGTTCTTTAAGTTACAAAGGCCGATTCCCATCACAAACTAATGTTAGATTCCATAATTTCTATGACCATCTTTAAGCTACAAAGACCGATTCCCATACAAGTACTTTAAGTTACAAAGGCCGATTCCCATCACAAACTAAGGTTAGATTCCATAAATTTCTATGACCATCTTTAAGTTACAAAGACCGATTCCTATACAAGTACTTTTAGTTACAAAGGCCGATTCCATAAATTTCTATAACCATCTTTAAGTTACAAAGACCGATTCCCATACAAGTACTTTAAGTTACAAAGGCCGATTCCCATCACAAACTAAGGTTAGATTCCATAAATTTCTATAACCAACTTTAAGTTACAAAGACCGATTTCCATACAAGTACTTTAAGTTACAAAGGCCAATTCAATGAATTCCTATGACCAACTTTAAGTTACAAAGACCGATTCCCATACAAGTACTTTAAGTTACAAAGGCCGATTCCCATCACAAACTAAGGTTAGATTCCATTAATTTGTATAAGCATCTTTAAGTTACAAAGACAGATTCCCATACAAGTACTTTAAGTTACAAAGGCCGATTCCATAAATTTCTATAACTATCTTTAAGTTACAAAGACCGATTCCCATACAAGTACTTTAAGTTACAAAGGCCGATTCCATAAATTCCTATGACCAACTTTAAATTACAAAGACCGATTCCCATACAAGTACTTTAAGTTACAAAAGCAGATTCCATCACAAACTAATGTTAGATTCAATAAATTTCTATGACCAACTTTAAGTTACAAAGACCGATTCCCATACAAGTTCTTTAAGTTACAAAGGCCTATTTCCATACAAGTACTTTAAGTTACAAAGGCCGATTCCCATCACAAACTAAGGTTAGATTCCATAAATTTCTATGACCAACTTTAAGTTACAAAGGCCGATTCCCATACAAGTTCTTTAAGTTACAAAGGCCGATTCCCATTACAAACTAAGGTTAGATTCCATAAATTTCTATGACCAACTTTAAGTTACAAAGACCGATTCCTATACAAGTACTTTAAGTTACAAAGGCCGATTCCCATCACAAACTAAGGTAAGATTCCATAAATTCCTATGACCAAGCAGTGGCGGATTCAGGGGGTTGCAGAGGGGGCGCCTGCCCCCATCCCCCGGCACTGACCCAAAAATCCCTATATTTTGGCCCATTTTCAGTAAAAAGCGGCAAAATTCGCCCCACGACCCCCTGGAAAAGGCGGCGCTGGATCCGCCACTGCCAAGGCCAGATTCCATAAAATCCAATGACAAAGTTAGAGTCAACAACTCTCTGTGAACAAGAATAGAATCCATGAACGAGGTCAAATATAAAGGACATGGTCAAATCTCAAAGTCAAATTCAAAATCTTATCTTCAAGGTCAAGGTCAATTGGCCAGGTTAAGGTCAATAGTCTCAATACCTGAAATGAAGTCAAAACATTCTTTCCTATCTCAGGGCTGTCGCTGGGTATTTTGGGACAGGGGCCGGGGCCTTTCAATTGGGAAAAATAACTATATTTTTTACCAAATTGGGAATTTTCTAGCTAATATTTGAAATCTTCAATTTTAACCTTTACATAGTCAAATAGTTTTGAACATGTTTAATAAATTATCTTTTTAAGGCACATTCAGGATAATGTGCAATGCTCTCTCTATATGATCCTTGCCCAGTCAGGTCAGTTTGCTACAACAATTTAATACTTCGACAAGTGATTAAAAACATAGGTAATCACAGATTACAAAGGTCACCTCGTGGCAGCAAAATTCAATTCAAACATATTTCTAAGTACATGTATATTGGCTTTAAAAGGCAAAATCATTCAAGCGGAAAAAGTAGGTCAAGGTCATTTTATGAAAGTTTGATCAAAGAAACATCCAATATGCAAGTTTGATACATGTAGCACTTATACTTTGCTCAATATTGGCTTTTAAAAGCAAAATCAATCAAGCAAAAAAAAAGTAGGTCAAGGTGATTTTATGAAAGTTTGATCAAAGATACATCCAATATGCAAGTTTGATACATGTAGCACTTATACTTTGCTCAATATTGGCTTTTAAAAGCAAAATCAATCAAGCAAAAAAAAGTAGGTCAAGGTCATTTTATGAAAGTTTAATCAAAGATACATCCAATATGCAAGTTTGGTACATGTAGCACTTATACTTTTCTCAATATTGGCTTTTAAAGGCAAAATCACTCAAGCGGAAAAAGTAGGTCTAGGTCATTTTATGAAAGTTTGATCAAAGATACATCCAATATGCAAGTTTGGTACATGTAACTCTTATACTTTGCTCAATGTTGGCTTTTAAAGCAAAATCACTCAAGTGGAAAAAGTAGGTCAGATGCTGCATCTGATGCATGGGTTCCTCTCGACATCCCAAGATGAATCACTTGTGCAAGTTTGGTTACTGTAGCATCAGTACTTTGTCAGATACTGAGCTACCCCAAACTTCTTAACCAAGCCACTCTGAGCCACCCAAAACTTCTTAACCAAGTCAATCAAGCTGAAAATGTAGGTCAGATGCAGCATCCGATGCATGGGTTCCTCTCGGCATCCCAAGATGAATCACTTGTGCAAGTTTGGTTACTGTAGCATCAGTACTTTGTCAGATACTGAGCTACTCCAAACTTCTTAACCAAGTCAATCATGCGGAAAATGTAGGTCAGATGCAGCATCCAATGCATGGGTTCACCTCAGCATCCAAAGATGAATCACTTGTGCAAGTTTGGTTACTGTAGCATCAGTACTTTGCCAAATACTGAGCTACCCCAAACTTCTTAACCGGACGCGGACACGCGGGGGTATAGCATAAGCGCACTCAACTTCGTCGAGGTGAGCTAAAAATTACCTTTTCAAGTAACTTTCTAATTTTGCCTTCTAAAACGATTAACTCTAAAAGTAACTGTTTTATTTGCTATGTCCATGCAACATATTACTTCAGCTAGTATTATATATACATCAAAAGTAAGGCAATGGATGGTTTGTAATGAAGGTAGCATACACATTTAAAGTTCTCAATCTTTAATTCTTATAAGGGCTACTCATATCAGTAATAACTACTTCAGTAACAGAAATATCAAGGTTAAAACCATT
The DNA here is from genome assembly GCA_033119305.1 of Pinctada imbricata. Taxonomy (NCBI): domain Eukaryota; kingdom Metazoa; phylum Mollusca; class Bivalvia; order Pterioida; family Pteriidae; genus Pinctada; species Pinctada imbricata. The sequence goes on along the minus strand of VSWD01000002.1, from coordinate 29,349,479 downwards.
CCTTGATTAAGTAATATTTATTGAATGGGGCTTATCTTTAAACAAAAGGAGCAAAGCTTAAAGCAATTATCTTAAATTAAATTTTAATTTCATTTTGAAAAAGAAAGTCTGAATTTACAGGAAAATTTTTGCTCTTGGGATGAAAATTCTATTTAAACATAGGGTAATCAAAGATTACATAGCTCGCTGTAGCAGGTTTTTGCCAAAAATCAAATAACTTCTAAGATACAAAAAGCATTGTCATTAAGAGACTATGTATCTAATATTAGTCTTATCCCTTGGAGATACAGCCAAAGTATAAGTAATGATTAAAAAGTAGGTTAATGCTTCAGGTCAAGGTCACTAAGTTAATGGTCATTAATTGTCTCAAATTAAAGGTCTTGGTAATAAATACATGCATGAAATATAAAACCTGTGTTTGTGAAACACGAATGCCCCCTTTGGCATCTTTGTCAGTAAAACAGATGAAAAGTAGTTTCACCTTTGAGGTCAAGGTCACAAGGTCTTTAGTGTCCATGGAAAAGTCTTGCCACATGGAATTCATATGTGAAATATGAAAGCCCTATCACTTACCATTCAAAAGTTATGGCTAATGTTTAAATTTTCGAAATTAGGTCAAACTCCAAGGTCAACGTCACAAGGTCAAAAAGTATCCATGGAAAGGTCTTGTCACAAGGAATACACATGTGAAACATGCCCTATCACTTACCATTCAAAAGTTATGCCCAAGGTTAAAGTTTTTCAAAAGTAGGTCAAACTTCAAGGTCAAGGTCACAAGGTCAAAAATTTTGGTATCCATGGAAAGGTCTTGTCACAAGGAAAGCACATGTGAAATATGAAAGCCCTATCACTTACAATTTAAAAGTTATGCCAAAGGTTAAAGTTTTTCAAAAGTAAGTCAAACTCCAAGGTCAAGGTCACAAGGTAAAGTTTTTGCAGACAAACAAACAGACAGACGGACAGACAAAAAACTATATGCCCCCCGAATCTTCGATTACGGGGGCATGATAAAAATCTTTTCCCTTATAGTTAATAGATGAAGACCAAACTATTTTTTTTAAAAGTAGGTCAAAGTCCAAGGTCAAGGTCACTCGGTCAACAGACATGGTCTCAAATGAAAGGTCCCATCACATAATACCTACATGTGAAATATCAAACCCCTACCCCTTATAGTTCAAGAGATATAGCCCAGCTTAAAGTTTTTGAAAAGTAAGTCATCAAAGTCAAAGGTCAAGGTCACATGGTCTCAAGAGAAAGGTTTCATCACAAGGTATCTACATGTGAAATATCACAGCCCTACCCCTTGTAGTTCAAGAGATATAGCCCAGGTTAAACTTTTTGAAAAGTAGGTCAAAGTCCAAGGTCACTAGGTCAAAGGTCATGGTCTAAAATGAAAGGTTTCTTCACAAGGTATCTACATGTGAAATATCAAAGCCCTACCCCTTATAGTTCATGAAATATAGCCCAGGTTAAACTTTTTGAAAAGTAGGTCAAAGTCCAAGGTCAAGGTCACTAGGTCAAAGGTCATGGTCTCAAATGAAAGGCTCGTCACAAGATATCTGCATGTGAAATATCAAAGCCCTACTACTTACAGTTCAAGAGATATAGCCCAGGTTAAAGTTTTGTCTACGGACGACGACAACAACAACGACGCCAAGGGAATGGCATTAGCTCTCCGGACTTTTCGTCCCGGCGAGCTAAAATCTACAAGGTTACAAACTTGCGCAAATTTGCAACTTTTTAAGTGAAATTCAGCTACAATTTCGGCTATCTTTCTTAATTGAAACAGTTTCTTCTGAGAAAGTTATTTCATTTTGAAAATAATGGAAGTGTTCTTGCAAGTCTACTGCTGTATTTTCTTACTTGCTATAGGAAATAAAACATTACTAGTATTTAACTTTTTATGTGAAATCATGGGTACATTTGATATCAGTCAGATAATTACATGTAGAAGTATTTCTTTTAATTACTTGTTGAAGTAGCACCCCCAACTTTCAATGGCCCTTCCATGAATTCTAGTAATTTTGTTCTTGGTTTGAACGTTAAAGATTGCTTAAGAGAAAATAACCATTAATTATGTTCTGTCTAAATAAAGTTGAAGATGAAGAGCATTAATTTCTGCTAAACTGTAAGTTGTATCAAGGCATTAGAGATAAATATGAAGAATTATTGGGTAAGATATTATAAATCCTGTTAATTATCAATTCACCAAATATTTGTGCAAATACTTAGATGAATGTCTTAGGACGAGAAAAGAAAATATTTTATGTCATTGAAACGTTAATTGTGTATGATGTAGATGCCTCATGTCATGTTATTTCATCAATAAAGAATGAAGATGTAGGAAGTGTCCACCCTTTGGGTTATTTTTCATAGACTTTAGAGGGTTTGTGCGGAGAAAAAGGTTTGTGATTACTGTCAAAGTAGCTCCCTTCGGAAATAAAAAACTTGAAGTTTTGTCTCATTTGTTAAAATGTTTTACAATTAAAATTCATATAGGGGATAGATCTCCTAGCGATGTATTTATATGTCCGAACGACCAATACTAAACTCACAGTGACCGAAAATAATGGATTTAGATCAATGGGAGTTTTCTATGTTACTTTTAGTGTGATGTTGTTAACTTTCTCCATAGGCTCAATGTTAAACATCAGCGATGTCACGCTGAAGTTAAGTAATAATTAACATAGAAAATTCCCAATCTAAATCGATCCTATGTCACTATGAGACTCAGTGCAGTATTGGTCATACGGTCATATAATTTACACCATTAGTTACACACGTTTGAGATATATCCCCTTATATGCATGAATTTCAATCACAAAATTTGCTGACAAAACTTCAAATTCTTTATTTCTAAAATGAGCTGCGCTGACAGTAAGCTATAAATGAATCCTCAATGTCATGCATGCACCCCTACTGTCCGCACAGCTGACTTCAGAAACTAGATAAACGTGATTTTGACTATAATTTATCATTCTAATTCATTCTGTTTGTTTCATGCATTCTGATTGGTTCACAGGATTTCTACAAGCATGTATAACGACGATATACATGCCGCAAACCGACTCACTTGACATACTTTAAAATGTATTCCTACGTAAATTTGAATGTTACAAGCTTTAGCGCACTTTTTGCGTATGACGTCATGCTTCCCTTTGTTTTTCGCTCCTGTGACGTCATACTGTGACGTAAAACTGCAAGGTATGAGCTTGTAAATGACGTTCTACGCATGTAAACAACAGAGCAAGTAAGTTTATTATTGACAACACTTTGATTTTTTGCCATTGTAATAAATACGAAGCAGTTGTATTTCATATTTCGCAGCGCAATAATTTCTGTTGGTTGTTGTTAGTCCTCCATAGCAAGGTCGCCTCTAAAGCGATAAATGAGACCCTCTGAGTGGTATAAAAAGTTGAAATATGTTACATAAATTAGAATAGGGATAAAGGTACTGTGTTTTGTGGTTCCGACAGGTATATGTTGGATATACTGTTGGAAACAAGCCCCGACGGTATACATGTAACTGCGTTTCCAACAGTATATCCAACATATACCTGTCGGAACCACAAAACACAGTACCTTTATCCCCTAATTCAGAAATTTTAATGAAATTGATACAATTCATTAGATCTCGGTCAGTTGCAAATTTTGCTGATTACGCCACAGGCCGAAAGATCGCCTGGCAATTATTCGTATGTGTCTCTAAGAAATCAAGGCTAATAACACTGGTTTTACACTCTTGTTGAAAAAATTCTTGGAAAAATAGAAATTCTCAAGTTGTGATTTCTATTATTACTTTAATCGAAAGACTAAATGTTAAACTAGAAACTGACCAAGGTTCATTGACCTAGACCACAGAATAAGGGAGAAACTCCAAAATGAAAACGGAATCCCACGATTTATTTTTACTCGACATTAGCTGGTCCACTCTCTAACGCTGAAGATTAGATAGAATGGCTTTGCCTAGAATGCTTCCGTCTACTGCATTGCATATTAGATTCTTCTATCAACGAAACATAATTGTTTTTACTCTAATACAGTTGATAATACTCCCTATTACCTGTAATCAAAATGTTTGCCTGTCATCACTTTTTTAATGAAAGCAGTCATTTGTATCTCCAGTCATAGAGAATGGACCAGCTAATGTTGAAGTAAAAATAAATCGCTAGATTCCGTTTTCATTTAGAAATTTCTCCCTTATTTTGAGGCCCAGGTCAACCAAACTTGGTCAGTATCTAGCTTAACCTTTTGTCCATTGATTAAAGCAATAATAGTAATCATACCTTGAGAATTTTTATTTTTCTAAGAATTTTTTCGATAAGAGTGTAAAACCAGAGTTATTAGCTTTGATTTTTTAGTAGTGCATACGAATACCCTGACGATCTTTCCGCCTATGGATTACGCTGCCGACAGTCAGGGTTTTTTTTTATTTTGGGGAAGGTGCCTGTGCCTGTCCCATTTGGGAAAATTTGCGACATTTTGCTGAAATTGGGAAAATTTTTGTACAAATTCTCACCAAAGTATAACTCAAAGTATCATTTATTAACACTGATAATGCATTGATTTGCTTGAACTGAACAAGGGATGAATAAAAAATGCACTTAGAAATAGGACAATTTGTGCTGACTTTCAGGTTTTGAGTCTTATTTTCTAAGGAGAATTTTTCATAATTCCTCTTTGGGAATTTCAGGGTGATTTTTTGGGAAAAATAGAGGAAATTTGGCATTGAGAAGGGGCCGAAATTCGGCCCCAAAACAAGGAAAAAAAAAACCCTGACAGCGTATAAGACAGGCTGTCTGATTGGTTTAGGGAGAGTATAGGGATGTTCGCCATGACGTCACGGTTCTCGCGAAAACGAGGCTGGTTGGCAAAAACGGTTGGCAGTGAAGGGAAATATACGGGATACCCGGGAATAAATCGACACTTGATGCTCTAATATGCGCTACTTTCCTATTATTATTTTATTGATAAGTCCTGTTGTGATACTGACCATTCTAATCACAACAATATAGAAATCCCGTTGAGTTTGTTAGTATATCTGACTGCCATTAGATTGGGGGGGGGGGGGGGGGGGGGGGAGACAAGAATCAATAAACTACCGATTTTTTAATCTTCAAATTTTGCTTTTTTAAAGAAGCCAGTGTAATTCATAGTGTCCCATTTTTATGCTCCTGTATTAGGTGTAACATACCCGACTAATTAACAGTTGTTTTGACAAGTACACACCTAGTATCCCTCAAACATGCATATTAGTTCTGATTTAATTAAGGCGGAGCATTTGAACGTGGGATGGAAAGAGGGAAATAGTTTGACCAAAATTAATGTCGAACTGTTTGAAAACGCCAAAACGGAAAAAAAATTAAACTCACAGACATTAACGTTAATGAAATAAAGAGTACTAATTTTCATAGCCGTTTTTTTTTTTTGGGGGGGGGGGGGTGTTTTTGTTTTTTTCTCACGACTGTCTCCAAGTTATAGATAAAGCCGGTCATAGTAATAAAAGCACACACAAATTATCTTTTTCTCTTTTATTATTCCTTCAGTAATTTTCTAACTTTGGATATGGAATTTTTTTCTTAAATTGACATGCCTTATCCAGTGATCGGGATAGGCAATCAGGTGAATGTGACAATGGCCCCATATCCTGGAACATCAATGTGCCATTTACAAAACGAATGTGCCATTGTTTAAAATGAATGTGCCATGAGAAATTTGCACAAAAAAAAACCCCAAACAAACAAGAACATAGAAAGATCTGCATCACCGACCGCTCCAAATGTATCGACAGACTTTTATGTACTTACACATAGGAAATAGGGGGACACATTGAACCAAACAGTCTCAAAGGATCGTCTTAAAGATTCGTTGCATGCCTTGATCCCGAATTCATAATTCAAAAATTCCTGAAACCCCTCCCCCTCCCCTAAAAACGCACACAAACTCTGATATAAATCTACAGTACATCCAATTCTAATGACAAAACTATTTATGAAACTTGCGTTTTCGTAAAAATTAAGTTCTAGATTCATCTTAACTGGTGAAGTCCATTTGTATGTACATTTGAAATAGGGATTGTTGCAATAGGAAATGATAGTGTTTTGAATAAATGACACTTTCAAATTACTGTCTGGTGTATCAATTGATATGAAAAGTAAACAAATCAAATCGTATGCAGAACTTTAAATATTTAGTGAATATGGTGAAGTCATCACCATGTTGAATAAAAGAACGGAAGGTTTAAAATAATTTGTTTAAAAATCTAATGCGCCACATTGGCGCACTAAGTAGAATTTAAATGTGCCATTTTAGAATTAAATGTGACTATGGCGCAGGGCGCATGCTTATCCCAATCACTGCTTATCTAACTTTTTGCTTGCGAGAGAAAGGGGGGGGGGGGCTCAAGATTATAATTTTAGAATGCCTAAAGAAGCATTTATTTCTCAACTTCCATGTAAGTTTGGGCAGCCTCACCCCTTAAGATTGAAAATCGTTGGGAAAAAAACACAGACATTAATGAATTTAAAATGAAAGATGAGACTAAAATACACAATAAAAATAAATGATAAATGTTAATATGAATTAAAGAGAGGGATCTCGGACCATATAAAATCCTAGCATTCTATTTCCATCTTTTGCACCTCGACTGTTAAAACATCCAATATTTGAAAAGAATTTCAAGAATAGATGTTCGGACTTCCATCTATCTAATTTTCGGAATTATTTAAACAATTATCCCGTTGAAATAAATAAATAAATAAATAAATAAATAAATAAATAAATAATAATTAATTAATTAATTAATTAATAAATAAATAAATCTTGAGATATAAATGAGAAATAATGATTCACTGTTCCAACTTTTATATGATTATGATCATATATATAAATGGGTTGTATTTCCTTTTTGCTTCTTTCAACTAAAAGACAAATGTAATGTAAGTATTTACCTTGTACCAAAAAAAAAAAAGATGGCTTTAATAGATGTTTCATCCATGACAAAATATCAAAAACTGAAATATGAAATGGATAGATCACATGCAGTGGCTTTCTCTCCTTTGCGGATCATTGGTAATTCCGCCTGCGGCGGCGCTGGGTGAAAAATCTACCTGGACAGCCGACAAAAATCAAGGTAAATGGCAGGTGTCAGATCATTGTCTTGTGTATACGAGATACACCATATAGGTTGGACTTGATCAATTGATGAATGATATAAGATGTTCACATTCACAACTTTCAAAATTAAATCAACCCACAGAGAGACTAAATGCTATTTATACATACCGGTGATTAACAGAGAAAAATTAAATTAAACAAATATCACAAGCAATTAAAACGATCGATTAATATTATTGCGAACCCCCTCAACTAATCTTAACTTAATTAAATCTGTCAATAAACTGTAATGATAAAGATTATTAACGTGAATAGCAGTGGACATTGCTATACATATATAGAAGAGAACCACTTTTTGCCAACCAATTTTCATGCGCATGCGCAGTGTGACGTCACTTTTTCGTCACTCGAATATCCCTATAACCTCTCTCCCTAAACCAATCAGACAGCCCGTCTTATATGCTGTCAGCAGCGTAATCAGCAACGTAGGAACTTTCTATGACCCAAGCACCTATGATGTAAACAAGTGCCTGTGGATTTCCAGTCTAATGACCCCCCCCCCCCCCGCAGTTTTCCTTCGTCAAAGGAGAAGAGGCTACTATAGTGTCTGTTGTCATATACTTCACAAGTTTACAGCAGACGACGGACGCCTGTCTTATACCAGTGTAACCCAAAATTTGGTTCAGGTGAGCTAAAAAGACAACCGAGTAAACTCGGTACAACTTCACATTTGAAAATATTTCTAAGTACCTTTGGCCGCACTGTAAAGGACAGTCTGACCTCCAAAACCACAACTTCTTCTGTCTAGAAACCCAAACATCTTATGTGAGCTTTGCCACTTTGGAGATTTATATCTTGTTTACATTTTGCAGCGGAGACAACGGGAGGCAACTCTTTCAAACGATACCCCGGGAAAGGGGGGGCACATCGATAAATAAAACACACACACACACACCCTCACACACACGAAATTCATTTAGGCACGGTCCATTTGATATTCGGGGGGGGGGCTTGGGGTTTCGATAAAAAATAATTTTGCACTGAATTTTGATGATTTGCTTATCACATGGTGTTTCAGAAAAGTTAATCTTGCTCTTAAAAGTAATCTGAATTTGAAGATGTACTGAAAATTTCACTTAAAAATTCCTGAAAATTTTCCAGCTCGCTTCGCTCGCTACAGTTTTCAATTTTTTAATTTTTTTTAACTCGCTTCGCTCGCCATAGTTTTCTATCAAAACGTAATTTCTAAAATGCCAAAGTTCCTTTTTGAAAATATCAAAAGAATGCATATTGTCAATATAATGTATCACTATTATCGATTTTTTAATAGACATGATAGATGCATAATACCTTAGAGTCTAATTGTATACACAAACTTTGAAGGAGAACTTCATTTTTTCACCAATTTATATATAACAATTCTAAATTTGAAAATTTGTCTAGAATTTAAGACCCTCCCCTCCGACCCTCTAACTTGTACCTTATATAAATTTTGTTTACTGAGGATTATATTGTCAATTTTTTTATCTCTCTGTTTAGAAGCGAATTGAATTTTTGCATATTTAGTAATATTTCAGAGTTTCTATTGATAAAACACAAGCATTCTTTTTGCACTTATGTTTGAAAAAAATTCTTGCTCCAACTTTGCACGAAAAAATAATCATGCTCCGACAAAAAACCCAAGTCCCCCCCCCAAACCCCTGAATATCAAATGGACCGTGCCTTAATCGACGGACACACGTTATCGCCACTCAGTTTTCCAACAACAACAAAACTGAGGAAAACCTGTACAGTACTGTACTGTGTCTTACAAAAACGAAGAAAAAGACTAACAGAAAATTTGGTGCCATATTAATTAAATAATATCCTCAAATCTATAACACTTTTACTTCTTTGCATAAAACATATTTGCTACCCCAAAACACCATATATAGGAAGACAAAAGACTTTCATGGTAGAATCGTAATTTTAAAAGTCGTTTTGTATGTCGCATCATTTAGAAATAAGAAATATTTTCAGGTTGCAGAAATCAGCATTTTTCGAAGTTTATTACCCAAAAGATGCATGGGAAACGATGGATAAATTCATCTTTGGATATTAAATATTAAATGCTGCATGTGAATCATAAGACAAAACTATATAGATACTTATTTAACAGGAATGTGCAAATTTGTTTTGTAAACATGCAGAGGAAGACTTATAATTGTCTCCTGTACAAACGTTTTCCGTGTGGAATTATGTCTAAATTGTTAGAATGATGAGATCCTCGGGAGTTTATAAATATTTCTCTCAATATTAGTGGTTTTTGCTCATTAATACATGTATGCATATTCTTGATCGCAAACTCTAGACCTCATTCTTTGTTTTGACACTTTTTATTGATTTAATTTGACGAAGTATTTTTATTATCTTTATCGTGCATATATTTAGAATTATTTTCCAGAAATGTGTAAAAAAAAAGTGAAAAATCCATATTGTACTCAAAAATAAAGGAGAAAATTGAACTTTTTTCCCACCTAAGGGAACACTACTGAAAATACATTTCTTGTATCAATTAATGTCCAGAAATCTTTTATCTTTGTTTTGACCCTAAACACCGAAAATACAGAAAACCTGACTTAGAGTATAAAATTTACACTAGAAAGTTAGCATTCTTTGATATCAGTCACCAATTTTACGGATGATTTTAAAGATTTTATAATCAGTACACAGAAATCTACGGAAGACTGTAGGTCACATGCAGGTATGAATTATGATTTATATATAATTCATTCTGTTACCTACAGTCTAGATCAGCTCAGTTTAACTTAGAAAACAAATTCTGAACACAATTAAACATTGATTTTGAAGCATTTGCAGTAAAATTTGAATGAAATAAAAGGAATTTTTAGGTTGCGAATACCTGTTCAAAACAAACCTCTAGGCTAGCTTATTTTCAAACTGACAATAAAAAATAGCAATCCAAGGAATGCTTGTGTCGCCTGCGAAGCGGCCTATTTTTAAAAAATTGATCAAATATGTAGGTCAAGGTCACTTGGTTTAATATTTGTACATGTATCAGCGGGAAAGTCTTGTCAAATGAACTCACATGTGAAAAATTAAACCTCTTACTTACCAATTAAAATATATTGTCAATCATCTAGGTTAAGGTTATTAGGTACATTTTTTGGGGGAATAAAAGAAGGGACTCATCATAAGAAATACATGTTTGAAATATTAAAGCCGTATCACCAAAAAACAAAAGATATAGCCAATCTTATTTTTTTAAATGTAGGTCAAATACCTAGATCAAGGTCACTAGGTAAAAAAAAAAAGGGTATGTGTAGAAAGGTCTCATGACATGGAATACACATGTGAAATATCAATTAAAGCCCTATCACTTACCAATCATAAGATATAGTCAATCTTAGTTTTTTTGTTGTTTTTTTTTTTTGAAAAGTAGGTCAAATATCTGGGTCAAGGTCACTAGGTCAATAATTATGGCATTTATAGTAAGGTTTTATCAAAAGGAATACACATGTGAAATATCAAAGCCCTATCACTTACCAATCAAACGATATAACCAATCTAAGTTTTTTTAAAGTAGGTCAAATATCTAGGTCAAGGTCACGAGGTCAAAAAATTACTGCATGTTTAGTAAGGTTGTATGGCATGTTTAGTAAGGTTTTACCACTGGGAATACACATGTGAAACATCAATTCCCTACCACTTACCAATCAAAAGATATAGCCAATCTTAATTTTTTTTAAGTAGGTCAAGGTCACTAGGTCAAAAATCATGGTATGTGTAAAAAGGTCTCACCACGGGGAATACACATGTGAAATATCAAAGCCCTATCACTTGCCAATAAAAAGTTATGGGGTGTGACACCCAAAGTGTGACAGACGGACGGACGGACTGACAGACGGACAACGGACAAAGTGATCCCTTAGTGTCGCTGTGCTTCGCAAGCGACACAAAAACTTCCATGTGAACATAAATAAGTTAATATCGATGACATTTAATTATTTCATAGCTTTTGCATAAAGATAATTTGATTAGCCGTAAATTAGATGTAGGTTGTTAAGTATAGTCTGTGAATGTCATAATGAAAAATACCATATATGTATAATATTCTGACGGTCCGTCAATCGGAATATACAGCACTTTTAACATGTTTAATATAATCAAATCGGACGCCCCGAATAAAGTCGGTTGTTCTGTTGTATATATAGTCTCTTCGAGTTTTTATTTGCCGCGGAGTTACCTGTAAACACAATTGATTTCCGACTTAACTATTCCATGTATAGTCACAATTCATTTCACTAATAAAACACCAACATCTTTTAATTGGGTTTCTTTCATCACTTTGTCTGTTTCTTTTTTCATCACTTTATCAGTGTTTCTTCCATCACTTTGTCTCTTGTTTGTTTCTTTCATCACTTTGTCTGTTTCTTTCATCACTTTGACTGTTTCTTTAATCACTTTGTCTGTTTCTTTCATCACTTTGTCCGTTTCCTTCATCACTTTGTTTCTTTCATCAGTTTGTCTTTTATTGACGCCGCTTTCTTTGTTACCTTCATTTCTTTATCTGTTACTGTCATCGCTTTGTCTGTTGCTGTCATCGCTTTGTTTGTTACTGTCATCCCGTTGCCTGTTACTGTCATTGCTTTGTTTGTTACTATCATTGCTTTGTCTGTTACTGTCATCGCTTAAGCCCCCGTTCCACTGCAATCCCGCTGTACCTACGTTCTTTCCCGACCTCGAAAATTGCCAAGTCGGGAGAGAACGGCTCTTAGTCGTATCTTGGTCTGGTACAGCGTATGTTGGTCCAAAATCGATCGGTATTAGAGCGGGCACGCTTTAGAGGTCGGGAAAAGTTTCCCGTATTCTTTCAACCGGTTGAAAGAATACGGGAAACTTTCCCGCTCTCTTTGTGATCGTGAAGTAGTCGGCGCTTGGTCGGGATAGTCGTGGGTACAGCCTAGGTTAATCGTGTCCTGATCGGGAAAGAGCGTGGCTTGAGCGTGGTCTGATCGGCATTTAACTAAACTCCGCTCTCTTCACGCATAAGATACGCTTTAATTACGCCCTGTTCCCGATCTTTACCCGTCTATTCTACGCTCTTACCACGATCTATTCACTACAGGTTCAATGTTTGCTGATCTTACCAAGACCTTTTCATAACCATCTATCGACCTATTCACGCTTTATATGACCAAGTTACGACCAAACGACGCTTCAAATAGGATCTGTGCATATTTCACTCATTTTCTCGCACTGATATTGATTCGTTCAAAATACTAATTACCAACATGTCGCGGCGACGATTCTTGACTATCCAATGCCACTTTTTAAGTAAGAATTTTTTTTTAAATTTTGATCGCGACACTTTTGGGTATGCCTTGGTCAAAACGAGAAATATAGGCTTCTTCTCGGTCGATACGATCATTGGATGAAAAATGAGATAAGTTTAAGTTAGAAATTATGTGTTGAGCGGGAATTCGTCGGGGACAGTCGGTAATAGATCGGAATTGCATCGGGAATAGATCGGGTTTTGGTCGGGAATAGATCGGAGTTTGATCGGATAGAACGGGACTTGGTCGGCAATATGATCGTGAGTAGAGCGGGTAAAGCGTGAGTAAGTCCGCAATGAAACGTGAATCGGTCATAAATTGATCGGGAATCGGTCGGGAATAGAGCGTGATTTCAAGGAAAAAATGAAAAGGTCGGGAAAGTTTTACCCGCTCTTGTGAAAATTTCGGTCGGGAATAGTCGTAGGTACAGCGGGATTGCAGTGGAACGGTGGCTTTAGTTTGTTACTGTCATCGCTTGCTCTGTTGCTGTCATCGCTTTGTTTATTACTATCATCGCTTTGTCTATTTCTGTCATCGCTTTGTCTGTTACTTTCATCGCTTTGGTTGTTGCTGCTATCGCTTTGTCTGTTACTGTCTTCGCTTTTGTCAGTTAAGTACTGTCATCGTTTTGTTGTAAAAATTACTGTCCTCGCTTTGTCTGTTACTGTCATCGCTTTCCCTGTTGTTACTGCCCTCACTTTGTCTGTTACTGCCATCATTTCGATTGTTACTGCTCTCACTTTGTCTGTTACTGTTATCCAAGACAAACGGTTCTGTTAAGCTAAGAAAATTTCTTAAATGCTGAATATACACTGAAGACTTTTGAATTATTTCCAATTTGCTCATTTTCTTGCTTTTCCATTCTTCCGGTAGTTTGTTTCTTAAGGTCTGGATGTAGTGGTTCAAACCCTGTACACGACGTCTCTCTCGTGCGTTTCTCTTTTCGTCGTTTTTGGGCATTTTGACTTTTTATTTCACATATGTTCTAGTATGTGAAATTATACATTAAATGAACCTGCATAGTATTACTAGCTTCATTCTTACTGCCACTTGTTTTATACTGCTATCGTATCAAATAACTCTGATCTTTCTTTTATTTACATGTATTTGAAAAAAAAAAGACGCCGCCAAGGAAATTTTCTTTTTATTAGGTTACTCAAGAAATTTGTGAGATGAAATTTGGTGACAAATTATAGACTTACAAATTCGCCTTCAAAGGCAAATCATACAGATATGTTGTCATCTCGCTAAAAACAAAGTTTCGTTGTGTACGGCTGTTTCGGTGAGCGTTTGTTAACGTGCAAACGGTTTTCACAGTTTCCCGGTTTGCAGTTGCTGATATTACAAGATATATAATTACCCAACACCTTACCGATTGGGTGTTGTAAATCAATAATTAACCGTCAGCTCGCCGATCTAAAGACGTGCGCCATCTTGTTGGATGTTTTCTCTGAGGTACCCCACCTCAATGTCGGTCGGTACATGAGAGAAGGAGCTCGAACGCATTCAAAGGACATTTGGCCCAGTTTGGATCGGGAAAAAAAATCTGAATAAAGGAAATTTATTCAGAGAAATAATTCAGATTGTTATTGTATTTTATACAGATAATTTAGTACATATTAGACCGATATTCACTCTTAAACTTTGGCTAAAACGGTCACGACTAAGGCACGGTCCATTTGATACTCTTGGGGGGGTGGAGGGAGGGGGGCTTGAGTTTTTTGTCGAAGCAAGATTATTTTTTTCGCCCTGGACCGGAGCAAAATTATTTTTTTCTTGCAAAGTTGGAGCAGAATTTTTTTTTTCTAACATTAGTGATGTGCGATATATTAGGAATGTCAATGTTTTATTCAATAGAAATTCTTTATTTTGACTAAAAACTCCAAAATATGACTTCATTTTTATGCACAAATTTGATTCACATCTAAACAGAGAGATGAAAGAATTTTACAACATACTCCAAGATTTTCTGTTAAAAACGTAAGAAATATATATGTTTTCTCATGGAGCTTTGAACAAAGGGCTTCACTGCTATACCCGACCAAATCAAGGCTTTATAATTGTTCTGTATATACCGAAAGCGTAAATGACCTCCTTCATCGTCAAAACATCCACTTAATTTTGTCCTGGCTACACCACTACTGGTCTTTTATGTCTTGAACAATATAATATTCTGAGCTCAAATGAAAATTCACCTTGTTTTCTCGCTGGAAGATACACGACAATCCCAACATATTATCATGGTTATGACAATGTGAAAATGCAAAATTAAATGATTTAAGGGAAAATTCTATCATTTACTTTTTTTTCTTACTATTAATGTGGATATCATATCGTTAAACAGATTTTCTCATCATTGATAAAGTTTTATTATAAAATTGAATTGATTTCGACTTTACTTCCCATTATACGAATGATGCACGTAAAATATCCAGTATTTGAAGAAACGTGAATAGCAGGCTTCTTTTGTAAAAGAAGTTAACCTTTGAAGTCCTTCTTCGTTGTACTTAGATGAGTTAATTAAAGAAGATCATTATGATAATCTCAACAGCACTCACAATAGATCACAAAATTGAGCATCGACGGACCCCTAGCAAGCTAGAGGTGGGACTAGGTGCACGGGAGGAGTAAGCATCCCGTTTGGCTAGCCGCACCCGCCGTCGATATTCACGCACGAAAATGAAAACAATATCTAAAATCAAATTCAAGGAATTGTGGTCCCCAGCTTTTGGGTGTTTGTCTTTAATGAAATGCTTACAGACCCCCGCCCCCTCCCCCATTCTTAAGTTTTCATGATATATCAAGTATATTATCAACATTCTAAATATGAAAGTTTAAACTCAAAGAAAAGGTCAAAGGGTCCAAACTTTTGTTTTGTTACCAAGGGACAGGGCTTATGAAAAGGTATGCACATGTGAAATATTAAAGTCCTATCATTTAAATTACCATCCAAAACTTATGGTCGAGGTTGAAGTTTTTAAATGTAGGTCAACCTCCAAGGACGAGGTCACAAGGTCAGAATGTTGTTACCAAAAGAAAGGTCTTGCCACAAGGAATACACACGTGAAATTTGAAAGCCCCATCACTTTCCGTTCAAAAGTTATGGTCAAGGTTAAAGTTTTTGAAAGTAGGTCGAACTCAAAGGTCAAGGTCAAAAAGTCAAAAATTTTGGTATCCATGGAAAGGTCTTGTCACAAGGAATACACATGTGAAATATCAAAGTCCTATCGCTTACCATTAAGAAGTTATGGACAAGGTTAAAGTGACAGACGGACGGACGGACGAGCCGGTTTTAATGTCCCCGCGCTTTCGCGAAAGCGGGGGACAAAAATACATGCACTGTGTGAGGTTACGTCTACATAGAAAGTGCTATGGCGACCATGTCAGGGAAAATATTCAAAACACTTACTTCAAACCCTGTTAACTTACTGTTAAGTTTAATCTAAATGCCGTTTGTAAGTAGCTATTGTCTGGTTCCCGGGACCTCTTTATTAGAGTTCCCGGGAACCAGACTAATACGTACCGTACGTTGTAATCAAAACAAAGAAAATATGGAGATTCGACGTTTACATATTTTGAAAGTTAAATGGACAGAAATCTAATCTTGAAATGGAAAGTTATGAATGATTAGAACGTGCCTTTAATGTCAAATAAATACTAGTAGCACTTTGATAAGACTATTCTCTCCATCCATCGTCGTCCTAAACCTTTCCTGTAGCACAACTGCATAGAATTCAAGGAAACTTAGAAAAAAGGAAGCAAGTACTCATGCAAAGTCCTTCATGAAGCATATCATTTTCGACCCGATCGGTCAAAGAAGATGGCCACCAATGAAGCTGACTGGCTTACACATTTCGACTTCTTCGAACAGCTACACATAATTTTACCAAGCAAGTACACGTACTCAAGCTCGTGTTTTTCGGCCAATCAAGACAGCCGACAATTGTTGTTATTTGCTGACGCATTTTTTGGCCGGATTGCGAAGCAAAATCCGGTCTATGAAATGGCGAAGTCCGTTGTCCGTCCGTCAGTGCGTCAACATTTTGGTTAAAGTGTTGCGTTTAACTAAGTCCATTGAGAGAAAACTGTTTGGAGGAGCAACTGGCAACTTGACATGGTGATAGACCATGATGAGACGAATCATACACAGCAACAAAATTTGACCTATTGACCTTGACCATGGAGTTTGACCTACTTTTAAAAAACTTTAGCCTTGGCCATAGCTTTTGAATGGTGAGTGATAGGGCTTTCATATTTCGCTTGTGTATTTCTTGTGTCAAGACCTTTCCATGGATACCAAAAATTATTACTTTGTGACCTTGACCTTGGAGTTTGACCTACTTTTGAAAAACTTTAACCTTGGCCATAACTTTTGAATGGTAAATGATAGGGCTTTTATATTTCACATGTGTAGTCCTTGTCACAAGACCTCACCATGCATCTTCGTCCCCAAGGCGCATCGTATTCCGCTAGGCGCTTCATTACAATACATTGTGAACCGCAAAGTAGTGGAGGGAACCGATGACGTTGTAGTGCAAGACGCTCACCATGGATACCAAAAGTTTTGACCTTGTGACCTTGACATTGGAGATTGATCTTTTAAAAATCATAAATATGGGCTATACCTCATGAACTATAGAGGCTATGGCTTTTGAATTTCACGTGCAGAATCTTTATGACCAGGCCTCATGAATTTTGACCTAGTGACCTTGACCTACTTTTGAACTATAAGAGGTAGGGTTTTGATATTTTACATAAAGATTCCTCATGCCCAGAACTTCCATTTGATATCAGTACTTTCGACCTAGTGACCTTGACCTTTGACCTACTTTTGAATAATAAGAGGTAGGGTTTTGATATTTCAGTCGTAGAATCCTCATGACCAGATCTTTCATTTGATATCATGACTTTTGATCAAATTACCCTGACATTAACCTTTGACCTACTTTTGAACTATAAGGGGTAGGGCTTTGATACATGTATTTCACATTTAGATTCCTTGTGACCATAGCTTTTTTTCATTGCGAAATAGTATAAATGACCTTTCTGTCTGCGTCATCTTATACAAACACTTCGCAATCCGGCCTTACCGCCTTTAGTGGTTTATGTACCTCAAGTTAGTGTACTCAATGCAAGGTTATCTACCATGCTTGTGGTTTTCCTTGGAGGAATAAAGACGAGACTCTTTGGAAATCACAAAGAACATCATTATATTGAATCTCAAACCAAAGCAGTTTCAGCTGGAAACTCAATGCATATCTTATTGAAAACTTCTTGGTACATGACCCTAGAAAAACCAACGAGAATCTGGATATGTAGATGAACAAATTGAACATACAAATAGTACGCAATATTAGATCTAGATGTGCAGCAGGTTTATACCAACATATATGTCCCCAAACCACAGTATCTACACGTTGTTCAGTCTCTTCTGGAGAAACCTTTCCACATTTCCCCCGAGTAGATCCTGACGATAACCTCAACAGCACTCACAATAGAGCACAAAATTGAGCATCATCAGTTGTTATATAATATATTCTAGTAGAAAGGTCTGTGCCACTTGCCACCAGTGTATTAAACGTATCACAATCTTACCATTTACTTAAGAAATAATAACTAGCTAGCCGTGGTTTATTGTCCAGTAATTCCACGAGTCGCATGAACCAATCAAATTATCACCGAGCCGCTTCGCGGCTCGGTGATAACTTGATTGGTTCATGTGACGATCGCGGCTAGCTAGTTGTTATTTCTATTCTAATATAGCACGTGAATGGGCGGAGCTTAGCGTACTGGTAGTTTGTTGGAGATTTTACACCAGGCGAGTTCTATGGTACATATAGGGAGAAAATCTCAAGTCATATTAGAATTGTGCATAAAAATCAAGATCGTGACCACCAAGCAAAATTAATCCACTGCCTCCCTAGAACACTTCAATCAAATTTAAACTGAACTCAAACTTGATAATTATGTAATATATCCCAAAGTATTACAAATCTTTGTTCACAAATTCATTATACACCCGTAAATGTGATCATGACCTTTAGAATCAAATATTAGCAGAATTTAAAAATGACCTTGGACATCTTAACAAGGTTTTCCAACAAAGTATATCAGCTGCAGACTGACCTTGACTATGACGATGTGCCATCTCTCAGTGAGGACTCTCCCATTCAAAGCATCAAGATCAGGGGCGGATCCAGAACCCCAATTGCCGGGGGGCACATACAATTTTTATGGAAATCACTTGCGAGGCCCGAAGGGCCGAGTTGGGGAGGGTATGGGAGGGGGTTTCTCCCACCCATCCCCCGAGAAAATTTTGAAAAAATGAAGCAATTTGGTGGCATCTGAAGCGTATTTGAACTAAATTTAGAAGGGATTTGGGGCGCATGATTCAGTCAGTGTTAGTAACAATAATTATTATTTATATAGAATAAACTCGTTTTTGAAAATTTTCGAAATTTTCTGATACTGTACTGTTCTTGCACAGTATGCAGAAGTCAACATGTTCAGGATTTCCTAAAGAAACGGGCGGATCAGGAGAAGTTTTGAAAGGGCAGCCCATGGGAGGGAGGGGTGTCCAGCCATAAATTCTCGTAAAACTAGGAAAAATCAGCATTTTATGCAAATTCCAGGCAGGACTTGACTCCCCTAACTACTCTAGATCCGCGCTTGTTTGTTAATATTTGTATAAACGTAAAGAAAATAAGTAATTACAAGGTTTTTTCTAGCCCCTGATATCAGGGGCCTACGCCGATGAAATTGGGAATTTTGCAACATTTTAACCTAAAATGGGAAATAAATTTCAAACAACAAAAAGATATTTTCTACAAATTATCCCTTATCATTTCAATTGTCTATATTTTGAATCCCTCCTAGAGCATGTTTGTTCTACTTTCGTTTTCCTTTCAGTTAATGATACGTAAATTGGAAATGAATTTCTCGTTTTGGAGAAAAGACTGAATTAGGAATTTTAAAATTGGGTAAAAGTAATTCCCTTGTAAATGATAAATTTCCTTGACAAACTAGAGATCACGGGTGCCCAATTCCCTGCATCGTCCAGATTGAAAGGTTTAATTATTTCTTGGCAGTTCTATCATGATTATATTTTTGATTTACCTAGGGGCTTTACCAAAAATTTAATGATGATAACTTCGATTCTAAAAATAAAGATAAACATGCATTTTTATCTTTTCAGAATTCCAGGAGGTAGCCGGTTTAAATCTGGCCAAAACAATTTCAATTGTTCGTTTTGAAAAGATTGATCACGACCTCAAATTTAGAGTTAAAAAAATTAAAGTTTTATAGGAGGTTGTATCGAAGATTTGGTCAAGAAATATGTGTGTTAAATATGCCTTGCATAGGATATAAAGTTCCCGATTCATCCCTCAGATAAAGAAAATTCGATATGAACATGATTCAATGTAGGTTGTTTCCGAAACGTGTGTACTTCCACGTACAGGCAATGGACCCGAGAAATTTTTGGAAAAGTTACTCAAATCGGTGGTTTCTGTGGTGTTTTGGGGCTATTTCTGACTAGTTTCATAGATTTATTACGGAAACAGTAGTTTAATGCTTCCAAAAGCATGTCAAAAGTGCCCCTTCTTTGGGCACTGCCGGTCCCCCCCCCCCGGCTGAATCCGCCACTGAAGATCGTCTAATGAATAATGCCTTCTGTTTAGCTCACCTGAGCGAATCTCAAGTGAGCTATTGATTGTCATAGCGCGGCGTCCGTCGTCTGTCGTTAACTATCTAACATTTTCGACTTCTCCTCTGAAATCGCTGCACGAAATTTCACGAAACCTTACAGGAAGCAAGAAATTAAGGTCCTATACCAAGTTTATATTTTTCGTGCCGATCGGTCAACAAATATAGCCGCCGAGGGCTCTTATTGGCTGACACATTTTCGACATCTCCTTAGCAATCGCTGCACGGAATTTCATAAAACTTGTCAGGAAAGCAAGTACTCAAGGTCCTCTACCAAGTTTGTGTTTTCGTGCCAATCGTTTCACAACTCTGGCCGCTGAGGGCTCTGATTAGCGGACACATTTTTGACTTCTCTGCAACGGCTGCACAGAATTTCATAAAACCTGACAGGAAGCAAGTACTCAAGGTCCTCTACCAAGTTTGTGTTTTTTTGTGCTGATCGGTCAACAAATATGGCCGCCGAGGGCTCTGATTGGCTGACACATTTTCGACATCTCCTCTGCACAGAATTTTATGAAACCTTACAGGAAGCAAGTACTCAAGGTCCTCTACCTAGTTTTTTTTCGTGCCGATCGGTCAACAAATATGGCCGCCCAGGGCTCTGATTGGCCGACACATTTTTGACATCCCTGCAACCGCTGCACAGATTTTCATGAAACCTTACAGGAAGCAAGTACCCAAGGTCCTCTACTAAGTTTGTGTTTTTCGTGCCGATCGTTTCACAAATATGGCCGCCAAGGGCTCTGATTGGCCGACACATTTTTGACATCTCCTCTGCACAGAATTTTATTGATCCTTACAGGAAGCAAGTACCCAAGGTCCTCTACCAAGTTTGTGTTTTTCGTGCCGATGGTTTCACAAATATGGCCGCCGAGGGTTCTGATTGGCCGACACATTTTTTACTTCTCCTCTGCACAGAATTTCATAAAACGTTACAGGAAGCAAGTACTCAAGGTCCTCTACTAAGTTTGTGTTTTTCGTGCCGATCGTTTCACAAATATGGCCGCCAAGGGCTCTGATTGGCCGACACATTTTAGACATCTCCTCTGCACAGAATTTTATTGAACCTTACAGGAAGCAAGTACCCAAGGTCCTCAACCAAGTCTGTGTTTTTCGTGCCGATCATTTAAAGGCCGGGTTTTTTTACCGAGTGGTAATTAATATGCACACCTGGGTGATCTTAGCTTGGTAGGCGCGATAAATGCAGCGTCTACTGACCACTGATATCCCTCGAGACACAAGAGGTGTGCGACATCAAAGACATACCGACAGGTATACTTGATTATGCTAATTAGATTTACCACAAATTTACCTATTTGAAGCTGTAAATCAAAAATCGAGAGGGTTACAAAGGAAACATAGGACCAATCAGATTGCAATTAGAGATGTTACCTAAAGCGGTCAGCGAGGAAATGATAGGAAATTTACCCGTCTTCTTTTATAGTCCCCATCCGGCCTTTAACAAATATGGCCAACATGGGTTCTGAGTGGCCGGCACATTTTTTACTTCTCCTCTGCACAGAATTTCATAAAACCTTACAGGAAGCAAGTACTCAAGGTCCTCTACGAAGTTTGTGTTTTTCGTGCCGATCAGTCAACAAATATGGCCACCGAGGGCTCTGATTGCTTGACACATTTTGGAATTCTCCTTTGCAACCGCTGCACAGAATTTCATGAAACCTTACAGGAAGCAAGTACTCAAGGTCCTTTACCAAGTTTGTGTTTTTTCCTGCAGACCGGTAAAAAAATATGGCCTCCCAGGGATCTGATTGGATGACACATTTTCGACATCTCCTCTTCAACTGCTACACAGAATTTAACGAAACTGTACTGGAAGCAAGTACTCAAGGTTCTCTGCCAAATTGTTTGCAACTCAGTTGAGCAATGTGGCCCCCTTGGGCCTCTTGTTTACATAATAGTTGTTATGTAGAGTATACTAAATTCTGTTTTGCCTTATAGCTGAAATACTTCTGTTCATTAAAACACTGACCTTTCAAGGTATACAGTGTCTGATGACAAGATCTATGTACATGTATATATTAATTTCAGCAAAGAAACACAGGTGTTTGAAGTCAGAAAGAATTTAATGTCCCTTTCACTGTTTTATCACATTTCTGAATATAAAACTCAACAATTTCAACAAAAAATAATACCAAAGCCCCAAGCAAGTCTGACACTTGGTCATTTGTCACAAGTTTTTGTACATCTATATATGTAAAGAAATACCTTAAAATTGGATACATGATGATATATTCCTATCATTTCATCTTTCCTAACTTTTGGACAATTATTTTCTTCCTAATATCATATTCATTGAAACTCAATCTGATTAAGACTCTGATGTGGCCTACAGATCTGATAACCACTAATTGGATGTCATATCAAAGTCAAATTTTATTTGACCAATGGAATGTACTGTCTCTTAAACTGAAATGTGTTAAACACTTCCTTTGATAGCTTCTACCATTGACCTTAGATGTAAATGCTTACAAGTGATCATCAGATCGGCTGGCAGCCAAGGCATGATAAGAATTAAGTCCTAATCAGATTGCTAAAAATAGTAACTTGCATACATATGTACTTTCAATTACATATAGTGAATAATAAATACAAATCTCGCATACCACATGTACCTAAAAAAAAATTGTTTTAACTTTTCTGTTCAATTTTCTTTATTAATATTTACATGTATATTTCATACTTTTTTTATTTATTTTTTTTTTTATTTTTTTTTTTGTATATTTGAATTTTTTTCTGTTTTTGGTTTTTTTTCCAATATCTCTTAGAATTTTAACAACAATGGCAATTTTACACTTAGTTATATCTGGTACAAACATAATGAAAATACTTGATAAATGCACATTTCAAACTGCACACTATCAGAATCACATACATGTAGCATCTACCATAACGCTGATACATCATCCATACTTCCACTTTTTGATTTATCATTTTCTAGAACCATTTTAACCTTTTTTTTCAAAAATATACATGTATATGTACATAAAAAATTTTTTAATACTTTTTTTAAGGAGACTTACTTATGCTCCCTTTTGTTTTGTTTGTTTTTTTTTTGTGTGTTTTTTAGGAAGGGTACAGTTCATTTATCCATCATTACAAAAATTGTTAATAATGACTCAACATTCACTCACAACATGCATTAACTCTTTTTCCTTGCTTATTCACTATCAGTACTCTCAAATCCATGCAACTGATTTCTCATTTCACCAATATGACCAAATTTTAACATTAACAACAAAAGTTAACTTAAAACAAATATGATGCAACGAAGGAATGCAAATTAATAACATACATACACCAGGGATTAAACGATACGAAAATACTGTAAAAATGTCATTTTGATGCGACAAATCACAAAATATCAGACTTGCTTGAAACGAGAACCTTCTAGTAACATTATAAATAGGAAATTACTGTATCTGCCCAATAAGAACATTGGAACGTTTTGTATAAGTTAAAAGTTTTGAAATGAACAAATTGAATCACTATGATCATTACAGATCTGTAGAAAATTTTGTTATTTTGTTCTATCCTTTGAAACATATCATTACTTTGTCATTTGCAAAAAAAACTTAACTTTTATATACATTTTTGTACATTCCTTTACTCTGAGCCATCTGAGGGGAAATTGAGATCAAATTTTTTAATGACCAAAGAGCTTTCTGTCGAATAAATGTCTTACAGATAGTAAAAGAAATATGAAAACTTGACAGATTTCTATCTAATAATTAACAAACATAATCAGATATGTATTTAATTAAATCATTAACAAACTACATCTGATTCCATGTTTATGAAATATAAAATTAAATCGAAACTATATAGAGAACCATCTAATAGCACCAAGTTTATCCCAAATACATGTATGTCACTTCTTGTAAAAAAATTAAGTTCATTGCAGAATATCTATGTTTTAATGATCTAGTATTCTTTCAGTTTTAGAGAAATCAACATTTCATATGTTAACAACCACTTCAGTAAAATGCCACATCCATTTTTTGAAACATACATAATAGTATAGTAAATATAATTAAAGAAAAATCTATTATTTTTTTGTACGAAGGTAATGCTATTCAACTCAATTGTCCCTGAATTTCATCATTGTCAATTTCAACCTCCTTTTGATTATCAATTGCTTCAAAGGTAGAGATTAATTAAGTACATGTGTACTGAAATAAATAAATCATACCTTGTTCTTGTTTACGAGTATTCTTTTAATATACTGACCATTTTTAAAAAAGACAACGCCAAATCAAAAATATTAATCAAACAATTTGTTCGTAAAATGAACATTTTCTTTTAAAAATTGTATTTTATACCCAACATTTATATTTCATTTCTGCAATTAATATTGACCAGCATTCATACACTAATCAGCCAAAGGTGGTCTTTAATGTTCCGAGGGAGGTTTTTGAATAGATTATATTGAATGAAGATAAAGCTATCTTTAGTCAATTTTCAGGGAAGGGGGAGGGGAAATGAATTTTGTTACATTTTGTTATAATACAAGGCCAAATAAATCAGAAAATACAGTAAAAGCTATGGTATAAATCACACATTCATATACATTGCAAGAGGTATTCAGTTCGACAACATTAAATATCTCTATTTTTTCTTTCATAAATCATGTTTCAATCTAAATAAAATAAATCTGATCAGAATGATTTCAAGACGAATTGTCCAATACAAATTTTTTTTACTTCACCGGTCAGGTACAAATTCCAGCTGAGTTATTACCGAGGCACTGTCTGCCATAATACAAGCGGACAAATATATTCAAAAGTCTCCAAGATATGTAAGGGTATGACCTTTTTCAAAAATTATTTCTTTACACAGGAAAAAAATCTGTACAAAACGGGACACACATTTTTTCTACAACTCTTAAATTTTAAATTGAAAGACCCAGAGGCACCAGAAAGCAAAACAAAAAGCTCACAATTTGAAAAAATACATGCTGTGCTTTCTTTAACATCTCTAATGTAATCAGTGTTTTTGTTTTAACATTTTTTATCATGTACAAATAAAGAATTCCAATAACTAGCATTGGGTTATTTACAACAACAAAAATCTGGCAGAGCAAAGCAACAAAAAATATAAAGAAACTTGTACTCTGTAAAAATACTTCAAGTGACCAACATATATACATGTATGATATTCAAACAGTATATACACAAGCATCATATTCATAATTTTTCTAATTGGGTGAAATTTGAGATTGTGCAAAATAATGCTGCATGAAAACCATGCTGAATGAAAACAATACTGGAATAAAAACCAGGGGTACCTTCGCTATAAATTTTCAAGGAATATTTGCGATTCAACTACATTTGTGACAGATGTATTTACAGACATTCCATTTTGGTTGGTTGCCTGCAGGGAAGGGACAACCTCAGTAGAGGAAATGACATTGTGTACCGTTAAAGGCACATTGCCAAATGGGATAGAGTCTCCGACAGATATATTTGGTAGTATGTTGTCATGGTTACCATCAAACACCATGCCAAGGTCGGGGACATTGAGACTATGGAGGAAGCTGTCAGCCATCTCCACATCAAAATTGTTTACTATGGCATTTGAAGCAGAAGTTGTGATGGGACTGTAGGCTAGGGTCATGTGACAATCATCGAGGAGACCGAGATCAGCTTGTGAAAACACCGAGAAATCGTCCACCTGAAGGGGAAAAGATTCCTCTACTTTTCCTACTGGTGAGAAAGCTACCTGAGACTCCTTGATATGAACTTGATCGCTGACCCCATTTGTAGCTGTTATGTTGACTGGATCAACTGATGAGCCATTCTGAGCCTTGAAATCCTCGTCTTTAAGATATGAGATGTGGACGTTAACGTCAGTGATCTTCTCCTTGGCCTGGTCTTGGAGACCGTTAGGATTGTCCATTATACAGGTGGAATGACTGACTGTCTTCATAGCCTCCAGAAATCCTGTTATATAAAAATATATATATGGTATACAGTGATTGGGATAGGCAATCAGGTGAATGTGAAAATGGCCCCATATCCTGGAACATCAAAGTGCCATTTGCAAAACGAATGTGCCATTGTTGAAAATGAATGTGCCAAGAGCAGTTTGAAAAAAACCCCAAAGAAACCAGAAAATGTAAAGATCTGCATCAGTTTTTACAATAATTAATGGCCATTTATATCTCAAAATCAGAAGTGAATAAGGAGAAGTCATCACCACGTTGAGTAACAGAACTGAAGATTTCCACAATTTGTTTTAAGAATTGAATGCACCACATTGGCGCACTCATTGAAATTCAAATGTGCCATTTTGATATTGAATGTGACTATGGCGCAGGGCGCATGCTTATCCCAATCACTGGGTATACAAAATTACTTATAGTTATTATACCTCTACTTTTCTATATAAAAAGATACTCATTACCAGAAGTCTCTGACGAGACTGTAGCTCTCCTGGTTGTTTTGTTTTTTATTTACTCATTGACATGTGAATAAGATACATACACATAAATATCAATTTCTATTTTTCAAGACCATAGGGAGCAGGCATTCTAACAAATTAAAAGTAGCACAACAAAACAACATATCGAATAGACTGCAACTAGAATATCACTCATATAATTCATAATATCCAAGATAAAGTATTTAAAAAAAAGAATGCCACACCCATTTTCCAAGATCCCAGGATGGCAGGGACTGCTAGCTCAAATGAACTATCAATGACATAACAAAACTACAGTTCCATCTTATTGCATTAAGAGTTACAACAACTCTCATTCATTAATAGCTTTGAAGAGTTAAGAGAACAATTATATAGGAAAAATGACCACACCTATTTTCTAAGACCCTGGGGATCAGGGGCTCAAACAAACAAAATATCAGATGCACAACAAGAACACAGACCAAACATATTGCAAAAAGAATGAAGCCTCAACAATTATAGTGTCAGGAGTTGCGAGCACAACATTACAATCTACAAACAGTTATATACTAGGAGAAAATGACCACACCCATTTCCTAAGACCCTGGGGATCAGGGCTCAAACAAAATATTGGTGCACAACAAGACCACAGACCAATCATATTGCAAAAAGAATGAAGTTTAAATCATTTATAGTATCAGAGGAGTTGCGAGCATAGGATTACATAGACTTATATAGCAGAAAATGACCACACCCATTTTCTAAGACCCTGGGGTAAGGGGCTCAAACAAATATCAGGTGCACAACTAGAAACAGACCCATCATATTGCAAAAAGAATGAAGTTTCCATCATTTATAGAGTCAGAGGAGTTGCAAGCAAAAGATTACATAGATTTATATAGGAGAAAATGACCACACCCATTTTCTAAGACCCTGGGGGTCAGGGGCCCAAACAAAATATCAGGTGCACAACTAGAGTTAAGACCCATCATATTGCAATAAGAATGAAGTATCTATCATTTATAGTGTCAGAAGAGTTGCGAGCACAAGATTACACAGAGTTATATAGGAGAAAATGACCACACCCATTTTCTAAGACCCTGGGGGTCATGGGCTCAAACAAAATCTCTGGTGCACAACTACACCATAGACCCATCATATTGCAAAAAGAATGAAGTATCTATCATTTATAGTGTCAGAGGAGTTGCGAGCACAAGATTACATAGAGTTATATAGGAGAAAATGACCACACCCCCATTCTCTAAGACCCTGGGGGTCAGGGGCTCAAACAAAATCTCAGGTGCACAACTAGACTACAGACCCATCATATTGCAAAAAGAGTGAGGTCTCTATCATTTATACTGTCAGAGGAGTTGCGAGCACAAGATTACATAGAGTTATATAAGAGAAAATGACCACACCCATTTTCTGAGACCCTGAGGGTCAGGGGCTAAAACAAAATATCAGGTGCACAACTAGAGTAAAGACCCATCATATTGCAAAAAGAGTGAAGTCTCTATCATTTATAGTGTCAGAGGAGTTGCGAGCACAAGATTACATAGAGTTATATAGGAGAAAATGACCACACCCATTTTCTAAGGTCCTGGGGGCCAGGGGCTCAAACAAAATATCAGGTGCACAACTAGACCACAGACTCATCATATTGCAAAACGAATCATGTCTCTAGCATTTATAGTGTCAGAGGAGTTGCGAGCACAAGATTTCATAGATTTTCATGACCACGCCCATTTTCTAAGACCCTGGGGGTCAGGGGCTGAAACCAAATGTCAGGTGCACAACTAGACCACATATCAAGTAAGATGCAAAAAGAATTAGCTTTCTATCTCCTATGGTTTCAGAGGAGTTGCGAGCACAAGAATTGTTTACGGACGGACGGACGGACAGACGGACAGACGGACGGACGCCGGACGACGGGGTATCGCATAAGCTCGACTGGTCAGAGACCAGTAGAGCTAAAAACTAGCTGCAACTCGCCTGATGAGACAATTTTCCTGCAAAGGGTGCTTTAGTAGAGAAGACTATTTCCCTAGGGAAATAGCTTCGAAATGGGGCGGAGCTACAGCGCGTGATGTCGAAATGGGGCGGAGCTACAGCATGTGACGGTATAATAAAACAGTTAAAGTATACCATTGAGGGAGTAAGCACGATTCTGATTTCCCTCGACCAGACCTATTTACCTTGGCTTTGCCTCGGGAAATAGGTCTAGTCTCGGGAAACCAGAATCATGCTAACTCCCTCAATGGTATACTTTAACTGTATACTAAAACGAGAACAAGAATCTATGGTTTCTTCAGTATGGAAAACCCAAGGCTTGCAAATGTATAACCAGAAGTCTCTGACGAGACTGTAGCTCTCCTGGTCGTTTTTTCTATAACATCAATTTCCTTTCTTTTTTTTTAAATCAAGACCATAGGGAGCAGGCACTCTAACCAATTATAAGTAGCATGACAAAACTACATATCCACTCATATAATTCATAATATCCGAGATAAAGTATTTCTAAAAAGAATGCCACATCCATTTTCCAAGATCCTAGGGGCCAAGGGCTGCTAGCTCAAATGAATTATCAATGACACATCAAGACTACAGATCCATCAAGAATTAACTTCCCCTCATTAACAGCTTTAAACGAGTAGAGAGCACAACTATATAGGAAAAATTACCACACCCATTTTCAAAGACCCTGGGGGTATAGGGCTAAAACAAAATATCAGGTGCACAACTATGCCACAGACCAATCATTGCAAAAAGAATTAATTCTACATAATTTATAGTGTCAGAGGAGTTGCAAGCACAAGATTACATTAACTTCTATAGGAGAAAATGACCACACCCATTTCTGAGACCCTAAGGGTTAGGGGCTAAAACATAATATCAGGTGCACAACTAAACCAGAGACCCATCATATTGCAATAAGAATTTAGTCTCCATCATTAATAGTGTCAGAGGAGAAGTGAGCACAAGATTACATAGAGTTATATAGGAGAAAATGACCACACCCATTTCTATGACCCTGGGGGTCAGGGGCTTAAACAAAATATCAGGTGCACAACAAGACCACAGACCCATCATATTGCAAAAAGAATTAAGTCTCCATCATTTATAGCGTCAGAGGAGCTGCGAGCACAAGATTATATAGAGTTATATAGGAGAGAATAACCACACCCATTTCTATGACCCTAGGGGTCAGGGGCTCAAACATAATATCAGGTGCACAACTAAACTACAGACCCATCATATTGCTAAAAGAATCAAGTCTCCATCATTTATAGTGTCAGAGGGGTTGCAAGCACAAGATTACATAGAGTTACATAGGAGAAAATGACCACACCCATTTCTAAGACCCTGGGGGTCAGGGGCTCAAACAAAATATCAGGTGCACAACCAGACCAAAGATCCATCACATTGCAAAAAGAATTAAGTCTCCATCATTTATAGTGTCAGAGGAGTTGCAAACACAAGATTACATAGAGTTATATAGGAGAAAATGACCACACCCATTTCTGAGACCCTAAGGGTCAGGGGCTAAAACATAATATCAGGTGCACAACTAGACCAGAGACCCATCATATTGCAATAAAAATTTAGTCTCCATCATTAATAGTGTCAGAGGAGTTGCGAGCACAAGATTACGTAGAGTTATATAGGAGAAAATGACCACACCCATTGCTATGACCATGGGGGTCAGGGGCTCAAACAAAATATCAGGTGCACAACTAGACCACAGACCCATCACATTACAAAAAGAATTAAGTCTCCATCATTTATAGTGTCAGAGGAGTTGCGAGCACAAGATGACATAGAGTTATATTGGAGAAAATGACCACACCCATTTCTAAGACCCAGGGGGTCAGGGGCTCAAACAAAATATCAGGTGCACAACTAGACTACAGACCCATCATATTGCAAAAAAGAATTAAGTCTCCATCATTTATAGTGTCAGAGGAGTTGCGAACACAAGATTACATAGAGTTATATAGGAGAAAATGACCACACCCATTTCTAAGACCCTGGGGATCAGGTGCACAACAAGACCACAGACCCATCATATTGCAAAAAGAATTAAGTCTCCATCATTTATAGTGTCAGAGGAGTTGTCTGGA
The DNA here is from genome assembly GCA_033119305.1 of Pinctada imbricata. Taxonomy (NCBI): domain Eukaryota; kingdom Metazoa; phylum Mollusca; class Bivalvia; order Pterioida; family Pteriidae; genus Pinctada; species Pinctada imbricata. The sequence continues at coordinate 29,318,779 of VSWD01000002.1, read as the reverse complement.
CAAGATTATATAGAATTTAATGACCACACCCATTTTCTAAGACCCTGGGGGACAGTGACTGAAACTAAATGTCAGGTGCACAACTAGACCATGGACCAAGTAAAATACAAAAAGAATTAACTTTCTATCTCTAACATTTTCAGAGGAGTTGTCAGGACAAGATTACATAGAATTTAATGACCACGCCCATTTTCTAAGACCCTGGGGGTCAGGGACTGAAACTAATGTCAGTTTCAGAGGAGTTGTCCGGAGAAGAATTGTTTACGGACAGACAGACAGACGGACGGACGAAGGGTGATCGCATAAGCTCGACTGGTCTGAGACCAGTAGAGCTAAAAAGATCCAAATCATAGAACTGATCTATCATACACCATGAACGAGTTCTTTATTCCTCTCATGCTAAGGAGCCAAATTAACATCTGATACAATGGATGAAATTGAAAGTAGACTGTTCAAAAACTCATATGTTTCCCATTTGATCCCAAAAATATCACCTTGATAGTGACCTTTATCCACATTGGGTGTCCAGTTTCATAATAAGAGCCAGGTAAGATTATAAGACTATTTCATTGTCTGCTATGAATGATACATAGGTTTCACACGAGGGGTCTCAAACTCACGTAAAACCTGAGGCTTACCAAGCAGTGCTCCAAGTAGCATTCAAGATTTGGTCGCTAAAAGGCGACCTTTTGTTAAATTTTGTACGCCATTTTCCAATTTAAGTCACCATGACCAAAACTTTGGTCGCCATTTGTGGAATTTTCTCTTACCAATAATAAAAACTCTTATTTTTCTCATAAATAATGAAAACGTATAGAGAGAAAAACTTCACAACAGAGTCACAAATAAATTTGTGCTTCTTACTATTTTGATGAATAGTTTAAAACACTTTCTCTTTTAAAAGAGCTGTATCCTGTAGATACGAAGTCAGATCCCCCGCCATAGAGGGAGTCGAGACTCGCAGATTGCACGAAACATTCGTCCATCTCAGACCCTTAGCCACAAAAATTCTTATTTCAGCCACTTCACAGCGACCGTCAATCACTTTTCCAATTTCAATGGAAGCTCTTTTGATGAAGCCTCGGGGCTTTCATTAACACTTCCCGCACTTCCCTCGACACTTGGCAAAAATGCTTGTCCCTCTCGCTGTCTTTTTGTACCCTCTGAGAAGCCGAAATCAGCCATCATTCGCTTCTGTCGCAATTTTGCAAGTTTATTCAAATTTGGGTAGCAAAATCAACTTTTAAGTTGCATATGAGACCAATTAAGTCGCAACTTGGAGCACTGCCGAGTGTTTTTTTTTTAAACGATTTTTGAGACCCCGAGGATGGAACCTGGTATTCTCTCACCCCGGACAGAGATATCTACAGATTTACCCGTTCTGAGACAACTCTGTCTCGCACCCCCGGATGTTTGTCTCAAACCCCCTATTGTGACGTCATAGATGTTTACGCAGGTTTAGCAGTGTTTGACCTCACATAGAGCAACATATAACATAAAGCAAGTAATGTTTCTTTATGAATTATGTAGAAATATATGGGTGAGAGAAAAATAATCACCCTTTGTACAGGGACAGGGAAATCCCACCCTTGTATCAAAGATTTGAAACGTCCACGACTTGGCAAGCCTCGTCGTGGACTGCAAATCTTTGATACTCGGGTGGGATATCCCAGTCCCTGTACAAAGGGCGATTGATTCTATCATTCTGTTTCTGCTCCTAGGTATTCTCACAGGTTCAAGAAAAACTTTAATATTGAATAAGATGATTACCTCTCCTTAACTGCGGCAGGGACATCTTTTCTTTGACCCATTTGGATACAGAATGATCAAATTCATCTGACGTGTTCGTTGTCACCATTGACTTGAAGGACTCAAACAGGGGTCGTATCAGAAAATCAAACTATCAAATGTCAAGATCAAATAAATGTATCATATACAAACTACTTAAAATTTCAAATTTTCTCCCAACTAGCTGAT
>VSWD01000002.1:29246802-29311802 GCA_033119305.1 Pinctada imbricata | reverse complement strand
GCTTATTTCTAGATACTTAAATTACAGTCTAAAGAGTAGGGGGTAGCCATGTTGAAAAGAAGCTAATATCGATCAAAAAACGTTGAAAATTAAGAACAATCTGGCTAATATGGATATCTATAAACTTTAAAACATAATGATAGTCTGAACAAGATACTAGAAATTAAATTCAAAAGACTGGTATCAATTTTTGCCATAAATTTTAAAATCTTGAGTCTGAAATATCGTTGTATTTCGTATTCATTGACTACAATGTAGGCATTTTACCGTGAAATACACATTGTGTAGAAATAAACTGCAAACTCCTGTTTATTTCATTCCAAAATCTTGTGCATTTCATGTGAACATGTTTAGAATAAATAAATGAATGACTTTAAAAGGGAAAAAATCAAATTTTGCTTATATTATGGCCTTAAACACAGAGTTGTAAAAAGCCCCCCCACCCTCCCTTTTTCAGTTTTTTGTCTCTGGGGCATCGTTCCCCCCTTAGCTACAGAACCCCACTACATTCTCAAAATCCTCGGGAAGGGATTACTCATTAGATGTTTCTTCAAGAAATCAGTCCGTATACAATTCATCTAAGAGAGTCTAAGACAAAGGAAATTCGAGCTAAGTTTATAAATGATGACAAGTATGGAATTGTTCCAAGTACATGAATAATAACAAGCATGAAAGTGTTCCCAGTATATGCACATTAAATAAAATCTATTAAATACCGGCAGTACAATTTTGTTTGCACGATAGATCATCTATTAATCTCCTGAAATGTATCACGTGTACAGTACTAACACGGTGGGTAATCTCGCAACGCAGAACAATTTATTTTTCAATATTTTTGCGCAAAATAGATAATTTATTACAAAAAGGGAAATGTGATGCAGTGTAACAACGCCCTACAATGGCGTAGCTCTGCTTGAAAAAGTGGAGGGGCACAACATCCCAAAATTTCTAACAAGCAAAAAAAAAAAAAAAAAAAAAAAAAAAAAAAAAAAAAAAAAAAAAAAAAAAAAAAAGGGGGGGGAAGAGGAAGAGATTAAAAGATAAATATTGGGTTTTCATGTTCTGTATGCACAAATTTTAACATTTCTGGTGCAATTCTAATAAATGGCTGGCGAGCGGTAGCGAGCCAGGAATTTTTTAAGCAAAATATTGACTAATCAGAAAATACTGTCGGTGTCCTCTATCTTTAACATATACATGTAATGATATTCTATATAGTTTGAGTTAAAGGTATTTTGCAGTTTTTTATATCTGTATGACCAAAAATTACGTCAAAAAGTGGGGGGGCACAAACATACTTATGCCCCCCCACTTTCAAAAGTGGGGGGGCACGTGCCCCCCCTGCCCCCCCTTGTCCTACGCCAGTGCCCTAACTATGAGTTGTATCCAAAATAAGGTGGATATTATAGCTTTTTATAATGCACCAACACGATCGGCGTTCTACTTTCACTTTCATCTACACCAATCATGCCGATAGTTTTTCGGCTTTATAAAAGGATATTACCTCTCTTACTTTCGATAAAACTCGTATCTAAGGCATCCTTACACTGCATCACATTCCCCTTTTTGTGAAAAATAATTTGTAATACACGAAATTTTAGATAAACCTAGTGTTCTGCGTTGCGAGATTACCCACCGTGACTATTCAATGGGCGTGGAGGAATTAACCAATCAAATCTGTAACACAAGATATATGGCGACTTTGTTTACCATAGATACAAAATAAAGCGGAGAAAATAATCATTATATAGGGAAATTGTTATATAATATGCATGTATGGAAAAAGTCAACATCTCAAAAATAAATTCAGAGTATATATTTGATTGCATGTGTGCCTGAGTTATTTCGACGTACGAAAATAAGTACACAAAGCCAAACTAGCTTGTCTGTTTAAAAAATCATGAAAAATCTAAAAGTTGATATTTTGACAGAATTCTTTCACACTTTCTATTCTAACGATAAATATAAAAAAAAAGGAGAAAAAAAACTGCAAAAGTGGGGTCCTGCCGGGGTTTGAACCACTACTCTTGGGTATGGAAAACCTACATTGTATCTATGAATGTTTTTCCGTAAAAATCCAAATGAGGATATCTTGACAAAATTCTTTCACTTGTAGGGAACCATGAGTACCTCATACCTACCAAGTTTTATGACAATCTAAGAAAAAAAGTAAGTTAGATATGATAAATATGCAGTAAATGAGTGTGTAAAATCATACACTTATTGAGTTATTTAAAGAAATAGTGCAAAAATTAGCATTCCTGACTAAGTCCGAAGAGACGTCAAAAAAGCGTCAAAAATTTGAGTTCGGAGTGGAACCAAAAATAACAACACTTCTTAAGACATCTCTCTAGATCATCCTGATGCTTTCGGTTTGTCGATACGTGCTTCCGTTCTGAAGAAGAAGTTTGTCAAAGGAGGGTACCCCCTGTGACCTACTTTTGCCTGTGGTGGCGCCACCTGTTGAGGGATCCGGACGAAAAACAACAACACTTGTAGGGGACCATTAGTACTTTATACCTACCAAGTTTCATCAAAATCCCTTTAGCCATTCTTGAGAAGAAGTCGAAAATGTGAAAAGTTTACAACAGACAGACGACACACGACACACGACAGACGACGGACGACGGACGCCGGACGGATCGCTATGACAATAGCTCACTAGAGCCTTTGGCTCAGGTGAGCTAAAAAGGGAAAAAAATTTTGTTGGGGTCCCGCCGGGGTTTGAAGCCACTCCCCATGGGTCCATTGGGCATGGAAAACATACACTATACCTATGTACAATCTTAAAAAATATTCCTTAAAAATCCAAAAGTGGATATCTTGACAAAATTCTTTCACTTGAAGGGTACCATGCATGAGTACCTCATATCTACAAAATGTCATGACAATCTGAAGAGTGGTTATAGAAAAGAAGCAGAAAATGTATGAAAATCACCCCCCCCCCTTCCTTTTTACATAAGAAAAAAATTCATAAAAAATCAAAAAAATAAAATTTAAGCATAAAATTCATATCAAAGCAATGATTAAGTTAGATATGATAAATATGCAGTAAATGAGTGTGTAAAATCATACACTTATTGAGTTATTTAAAGAAATAGTGCAAAAATTAGCATTCCTGACTAAGTCCGAAGAGACGTCAAAAAAGCGTCAAAAATTTGAGTTCGGAGTGGAACCAAAAATAACAACACTTCTTAAGACATCTCTCTAGATCATCCTGATGCTTTCGGTTTGTCGATACGTGCTTCCGTTCTGAAGAAGAAGTTTGTCAAAGGAGGGTACCCCCTGTGACCTACTTTTGCCTGTGGTGGCGCCACCTGTTGAGGGATCCGGACGAAAAACAACAACACTTGTAGGGGACCATTAGTACTTTATACCTACCAAGTTTCATCAAAATCCCTTTAGCCATTCTTGAGAAGAAGTCGAAAATGTGAAAAGTTTACGACAGACAGACGACACACGACACACGACGGACGACGGACGCCGGACGGATCGCTATGACAATAGCTCACTAGAGCCTTTGGCTCAGGTGAGCTAAAAACCCCTGCATTGATACCGAAATCTTCCTTACAAGTGCACTAAAGCAGAAAATATAGGTCATGACCTACATTTGAACGTAGACTCGTGATCTACTCTTAAAGACGCATCATCTGTGCAAGTTTGAACTTCCTAGCACTTATAATAGAGAAATAAAACTTCTTAACATACTAGTGCGGATGCCGACGACAGGGTGATAGCAAAAGCTCCCTCTCACTTTGTAAGTTGAGCTAAAAATAAATTATTCATTTCTATGTGCTCAATGTGTTCTATAAACAACACAAACTGTTTATATTTACTGGAAGTGTTATACTTTAAATTACATTTTTTTCTCATGACTTAAACCTGGAGCAGTGTCTTTAATTAATTAACCCATTTGGTTCTATAGAAACTAAAAAGACCATGCATGCATGTCTTAATTACTGACAGTCTACCAGTTGCACGTACGTAGTTCCAGCGTGACTTTAAGTTTATTATTGCTGGTAATTTCCAAAAGTTTTCATTTTAATAACTAGAATTTCCTATTTCTTTCAACAAGATTGTGCTTTGTTTCTACTTTTGTTTCTCATCGTTTCGTCTTAATATTACAAGGAAGACAACTCTTAGCAGAAGTAATATATTATTATGCCACTAACGTGCAGTGAAAGCAAGAAATGTATCGCTGATTTTTTATGTGATGCATTTACTTTATATGAAATTGAATTTTTTTTCAAGAAGGACAATATTCTTGTTCTTGCATTTTTGCATGTGTCAGACAGCAAATTCTAAAATTAGAAAAAGCACTATTTTTTTAGGTAGGTTGCAAAGCGGCAATATCTCAATTGAAGCAGTTACAGTAACAGTAAGAGACTTCCTGAAAGGAAGACTTCCTGAAAGGAAGTATCTTAAAAATCAGTGCAATATTTGCAATAGAACCAAAGAAAAGTCCGGAAAACTGAAATTTTCATAAAATTTCCTAAGTCCAAGGGCGACAAAAAGTCTGGAAAACTGAAAATGGGACAGACAGACAGACTGACGGAGAGGAAACTAAGAGTCCCCTTTGGCGTTGCCGGTAGGGGACTAATAAAATAAAGCCTATGTTTTGACACACGAATGCCCCTGGTGGCATCTTTGTTAGTATAAACACTATTTTCTGTTAAGTACATGTATGTGAAAGGTCAAGGTCAGGGTCACTTGGTTACAAATTTTGGGTATCAATGGAAAAATCTTGTGACGCGGAATACACATGTGAAATATCAAAGCCCTGTCACTTACCATTCAAAACTTATTCCCAATGTTAAAGTTTTTGTAAAGTAGGTCAAAGGCAAAGGTCCAGGTCACGAGGTCAAACATTTTGGTATCATTGGAAAGGTCTTGACACAAGGAATACACATGTGAAATATGAAAGCCCTATCACTTACCATTCAAAAGGTATGCCCAATGTTAAAGTTTTTGAAAAGTCAAAGGTCATGGTCATAAGGTAAAAAAATTTGGTATCAATGGAAAGGTCTTGTCACAGGGAATACACATGTGAAATATGAAAGCCCAATCACTTACCATTCAAAAGTTATGCCCAATGTTAAAGTTTTTGAACAATAGGTCAATGGTCAAGGTCACAAATTTTGGTATCATTGGAAAGGTCTTGTCATGCCTGAAATCAATTCAGACCTCTCAGAAGCTATCCATAGGTTATTGATTTTTTTTCACTAAGACATTCTTTTATGAAAGAATATAATATTCATACGAATAAAGGATACCAGCCAAAACTTCCAGTTTTTCTTCATCCTTGACTGGACATAGCTTTCATACAACGTGTCAATGTCTGCTGCTGGCTTCTCTACTTCATCCAATCCAGAGTCGGGTAGCTGTAGCTGCAGCACTCTGAAAATAGGCAAACATGATGATTTAACAGTGCTCCTACAAAGCTCTATCATATAATACTGAAAACAGAAATCACAATCTCACTTGATTTCTGAATGCCTGATCCCATTGATTTAATTTTCAAAAACAATTTTGAATTGATGTGTTTCAACTAAGTTCAAAATAATGAAGTCTAAAACGCATGGCCTATAACTCCATACTTTAATAAATTGCATCTTAATAGATTTGGGAACTTTTTTCCCTTAAGAGGTATGATATGCTGACTTTTCAAAATGTTGTACAGATTCAGAAAATGACTTGTGATTCAGTTTTCTTTGCAGCTCAACTTATGATAAGAAATACCTATAATGAAGGCGACTTCTGTAAGTGTTGCTAAACCACAGTTAGGAGAAAGATAGGTCAATCTATTATTACTCTTCTAGAGTACAAAGGGGAAATTTTATTTAAATATTCAGTAATAGATTAGGCCTTGTTTTGTTGCATATATTTATTTATTTATTTATCCTTTTCTAACATTAGCACTCTTGTTTTTTTTTTTAGTTCAGAGTTTCTTCCCTTACATACATAGGACATATTCTTAAACCAATCACGGTGACAGTGTCAGTTATACTTAAAATAAAATTACAGACACAATATGGAGGTTTTGTGTGAAATATATGTTACACAGGGATTACATTTCATGTATTTCCAGGCATGCTTCAAAATCAAGTGTGAATGTTTATATACATTAAAGAGCTGTACCCTAAAATTCACTTTGCCTTGAGCATGATTATTTATAAGAATGAATAAAATCATACGAATAAAATTTTGAAATAATTTCTGATCAAGTCAAAGTTTTAGGGTCAGTAAGTCAAAGTTGTTGGATTCAAAAAGAAACCAGAAAAGCTGTGATTTAGGTTTGTTTTATATCCTACAAAAGAACTGGGAGATTAATTATAATAGACATACCCATAAAGCATTTATGATCAATGATTTAATCACACACTCTTACCTAAATCCTGTAAATAGAAAGAAACAATTAGTATCTTGTGGCACTACAAAGTAAAATACTCAAACTCGAAAAAAAAATAAAAATAATAATAATATGTATACTGAAATCTGAATAATAGATACAATTGCAAATTATAAAAGATTATCTAAATGTAAATTATCTTATCAAAATACTTAGCTATCTGGATTAGATCTATAAAGAAGAAAAGAGAACATGTAAATACACGTTGCATAAGTTTATGCTGAAGGCTTTATATATAGTCTACAAATAAGAAAAAAATTCCATTCAACAAATCACAGCTTTTCAAAACATACAGAAATTTATGCAAAGTTCTTCGAGTTTCAAGTTAGAAATCCAACAACTTAATTAGGAAATCTGTAATAAATACAAAGTGCTATTAGATTTTTTACCTTAATTGACAGCATAATCAATGTATACATAAATATCAAATTTGACAAGAATTAAATTTTTGTTCTAATCTAACAGTGGAATATTGACAAGGTTATTACAAGTAGATATAAATCAAGGATGCAAATTGACTGTGTAAACCTCCAGACTAACGCCCAATACATACATGTACATTTTATTTCACGTTAATCCTACTTTATCTTTCCGAATCATAAATCTACATCTTCTTTTTGTAATGATTTTTATACCCAATTTCCACCCAATTTCCATTCACAGTTGTGACAAAAGAGTCCATTCCCCATCCCCCCCCCCAATTTTTTTTTTTAATTCGGAAGTCGGTAGGTTTATGAAGCCTAAATGCAGTTCATATCTAAATTTCCAGACTTACTGTATTTGGTTATTGAGGGCTGTGATTTCACTTCTCAATGCTGCCTCTTGGTTAGACAGAGTCTTACTATCCCCCTTTAATTTCCGGCAGTGTTCAGCCGCTACAATATGGAGACGAGTCAATATTTTGGGTTAGGGGGCCATCTCAGTAGGAGACGGCAAAACTAAAGGACAACTAATTAAAACTAAATTCCAATCCTCTCTCCAACTTGGTAAGTTCACTTAGGTAGATGGTTTAAACCCATCTTAGTCTATAATCCAGTCATGCCAAAATCATGTAACAAGTATTTTGTTAATTGTGTAATAACTTCTGTGTTTTCATTTAAAATCGAGAGTTTGTAAACTTTGATGGAAAGAGAATTGTATACATCCAACCCTAACAGTGTGAAGGATAAGTGATTCCCGAGGAGCCCCCCAAACCGAACTTAACTACGTCTAAAATTTGGAGATACCTACTTTTTTTCAGCATAATGGCTTTGCTCTCTTTTGCTGGAGCATCTTCTAATTCTGGAACCAATGTTCTCAATGTTTCAAAACCTTTCTGAAATTAAACAGCAAAATCATGGTAAAATGTGTTACTCTTGGACATGAAATATTCGAAATACAAAGCTGAAAGACAAAGTTAGAGGTATGATCCAATGCCAGTAAGTGTAGGTGAAACTTGATGAGTTTGACCTCATGATGATACATAGATATCAAACAACTTTCAAGAAGCAATGCTGTCATTTAAACTAAGAGTAGAATTACAATAATGAACTATGGGATATGTAAAGCTTGAATTGACATCTTTTATCATGTGTTTATTAAAACAAGGAAAGGACTTATCATGCTACGGTATAAGCTCTCGCACTTTTAATTATGATATAATGCCTCCACACCTGAATTAACAGACTATTTAAAAAATTTACAGCTATGCTATTAATGATGTGTTTAAAACATTTCAAACATCAAATTATTATGCTTAAAGGTCAAGGCCAAGGCAAATTTTTCTTTTTTGTCACAAAGGTTGTATATGTGAAATTTAGAAGATCTCCATTGATGCTATAAAGCTATCGTCCATAAATTAATTTAATGATGTATGCATTGCTTCTTGTTGGTAAAAAAGGATCCACAAAGAATGAAGCAAACTCACATTTACCTGTGCTTACCTGCAACCTTGAGTTTGTTATTATTACACATCATATTCTAATATTTTGATTCGGCCATAAATGTCCGTCCCTCCTAAGTCATCATAATAAAGGAAAACCAAGGAGCCGACTGAGAGGCCATTCAAATTGGACAAAGGAAGCATCTAGTTTCCTAAAAATCCATGACACACGTCCAGTGTGGAAATAAGAAGATAGTTTATAACTTCAGGACAAATTCACAGGCACTCTTACTCAAGTAATTACTCTTAGACTTAGTCAGTCTACATCAGTGATTTACACGGTACATGTAATGAATTTACCATGTTTACACGGTAATATAATTAAAAGTATTGTTTCTCAAATTCAAAATGAGGTGATTGCCTAGGGGTAAAATGATCCATCAACTTTGATTAACCATGATTTGTGGTAAGGAGTCTGGCTACAATATATTAAACATGTCTAAACATGGTCTCTAATTTAAATCAAGATTCCTTTAAAAAACCAGAAGTCTCTGATGAGACTGAAGCTCTCCTGGTTGATTTGTACATATACACTCAAGAGAATGAATGCTGGACTTCACCTTGCCTAATACCACTTTTTTCATTGACCCAATATATTTCTGTATCCCCCCTGTAAAACACTCTATAACGAATTTATCCCGCTGAATCGCTTTTGGTTTGTGTATGTTACGTCAACATATTCTAAAGCATTTTGGTGACGTCAAAAGCATAAAGCATCTTAGTAAAAGCAGGATATCAAAATAATATTCTGTTAGTAAAATAATACAACATAATATTTGGTTCTTCTCGACCAATCAGATTGCAAGAAATTTGCCAGAGGCGGGATAAATGTGTATCAAGTTTTTTTTATTAGAACCAACAACCACATGCCAATGCATATCCATCAATTCCTAATTAATTTTTTTCATCAAAATTCAGAGCAAAATTTTTTTTTTTGAAAAAAACGGAGTCCCCCCCCCCAAGAATATCAAATGGACCGTGCCTTAGATTTCTCTAGAATGTGAGAGAATTACTAAAAACGTGTATATACAACATGTATAACATACCATATGTATCAAAACTAAAATAACAGATGTTTTTATTTTTCAAAAAATGTGGGTCAAAGGTCAGTGATGGGGTCAAAGGTTAAAAATTTGGCTCCAAAAGATGAGCCTTCTCAAGGTTCATAGACATGCAATATATGACAGCTCTATTATCTTATACCCTTTCATCAGAATTTAGTTGAATGGCATGATATACTGACAGTCGGATGGATAGACAAACAGATGAACAGACAGACCTACCACTATATGCCCTTTTATAAAATTAAGACTAAAGGCATAAATAACCTCTCATTTGAGCTGAAATAGTATTGTATAGGATACTCTATTACATGTATAAGAGATATTTCCTTCTTTCTTATACTGACCAGTGAAAATACTTAGATCAAGTAATCAGGCAGTTTCAGATTAAAATTAAATATAATAGGACATGTGGCCTACCGAGTGAAATTTTAAAAGAATCGGCCATTTTGTTCTAAAAACCTAAAAAGGTTTTAGGCTATTTATTTAGTAAATGTAAAACAATGTAAATAGAATATTGAACTAAGAACATGAACTTTTAGGGCGAATGTGGTATTAATGTAGACAGAAGCTAATTATTAAAATATAATACAAAATATTTTTACATACCGGTATGAAATATTTGATCCTCTATAGAAAACATTTCTACCATATATCCCAGTTCAGAAAAATATTTCAAAATCTGCATGAGGTTGAAATGATGTTTTTGATTGGTCAAATTTTAAAAGGACAAAATGACTCGAGGTCCAATTGACAAAAAGGCCTGAAACATAAGTTTATTACCATTAATTTATGGCAGGAACAGGTATCGTACCCAGATAGCTCAGTTGGTAAGAGCGTCTGCCCAGATAGCAGAAGGTCTCGGGTTCAATTCACGGTTCGGTCACATCTTTTCCTCTCCTGTTACAGAATTGGCACCAAACTAAATGACTCAAGGTGAAGTGGAGTTTTGTGTGAGGTTTCCAGTGCATGGAAACCTGAAAAATTGGTAGAGAGGAGTGTGGCAGGAACGGGCATCGTGCCTAGATAGCTCAGTTGGTAAGAGCGTCTGCCTTGATAGCAGAAGATCTCGGGTTCGATTCCCGGTACAGTCACATCTCTCCCTCTCCTGTTACAAATTCAACTTCTATAACTTACACAAGCACCTTTCATTTGGCAATGTGAAGGATGCATTATTGCTATTTTATTTGATAAAATGATCAATCTTTGTGATTCTGGTGTTTCCATTTATCAGAAAGCACGGCTCAAGTCCGTGATCTGATTATGGCACTTAGGACGTTCTACTCTTGCAACAAAAAGTCTCACTACTCTCTCTAAAAATCTTACACCTTAAACAATTAAAAAATAAGTAAGAAATACATGCATTTTGATTGTTTGTTATCTTTCTTGCACTGTATAAACATAACAGAAAAGATTTTGAAGTTGATTGATTGATCAGAGGAAATTCCGAAACTATCCCCTAGCGTTTCTATAGAATTGAAGATAAAATCCTGGGTCAGGCCCCAAATAAAATATGAGAAAAACTAAATTTCAGACTCATCTATGATAATATTGTCAAATGGCAATAAAGGAAAATTTTGGTAGAAGTTTTCCTGGGTTAAAATATTTTTGTATGAGTCGGCTTTTACAAATGATTTTTTTAGTATTTTATTTTAATTTTTTTTAAATTTGATTAACACATAGTAGATATGCCAATAAGGCATCTCTTGTTATATTATCTTCTATTAAAACATGTGTCACTTGCTTTAATGTAAACATTATGAAAAAATTTATCAAACCACACAGTTTTACATCCCATTGGGGGTGGTACTCCAAGCAGTGGAGGAATTTATAAGAAGAAAGAAAGATGTAAGAGTTACCTCCCCCCCCCCCCCCCCCCCCCCCCCAAAAAAAAAAGCTTACACAAGCACAATATTCCTTTCATTTGGCAATGTGAAGGATGCATTATTGCTATTTTATTTGATAAAATGATCAATCTTTGTGATTCTGGTGTTCCCATTTAACAGAAAGCACAGCTCAAGTCTGTGATCACTTAGGACATTCTAGTTACCTCCCCCCTCTCTCCCCCCCCCCAAAAAAAAGCTTACACAAGCACAATATTCCTTTCATTTGGCAATGTGAAGGATGCATTATTGCTATTTTATTTGATAAAATGATCAATCTTTGTGATTCTGGTGTTCCCATTTAACAGAAAGCACAGCTCAAGTCTGTGATCACTTAGGACATTCTAGTTACCTCCCCCCTCTCTCTCCCCCCCCCCCCAAAAAAAAAACTTACACAAGCACAATATTCCTTTCATTTGGCAATGTGAAGGATGCATTATTGCTATTTTATTTGATAAAATGATCAATCTTTGTGATTCTGGTGTTCCCATTTAACAGAAAGCACAGCTCAAGTCTGTGATCACTTCGGACATTCTTAGACTCTTGCAACAAAGATTCTCACTACTCTCCCCAAAAATCTTACACCTTAAACATGTTAAACAAATAAAAAATAAGTGAGAAATACATGCATTTTGACTATTTGATATCTTTCTTGCACTGTATAAACACTATAGAAAAGATTTTCATGTTGATTGATTGATCAGAGGAAATTCCGAAACTATCCCCTAGCGTTTCTATAGAATTGAAGATAAAATCCTGGGTCAGGTCCCAAATAAAATATGAGAAAAACTAAATTACAGACTCATCTATGATAATATTGTAAAATTGCAATATCTTTGTTTATTTATAGTTTCTGTCACTTATGTACTCTAAATGCATGTAGATAGGGTAAGAGAAAATAGCCATATACCTATTTTCCAGAATCCTAGGGAACAGGGACTGAAGTAAAATACTGTAATGACATCTAAACTGTAAACCGATAATATTTTGAAATAAATCAATTAACTATTATCCATAAATTCTGGGAAATTAGCTATCATGAGATCACATGTAGTTTAATAGAGAGAAAACAACCACACCCATTTTCTAAGACCCTTGGGGTCAGAGACTCAAACAAAATATGAGGTGGACAACGAGATTACAGACCCATCATATTGCATAAAGAATTTAGTCTCCATTATTTATAGTGTCAGCGCTGTAAGCATAAGATTATATGGAATAATATAAAAGAAAATGGCCACACCCTTTTCTAAGACCCTGGGGGTCATTGGCTCAAACAAAATATCAGGTGCACAACTAGACTACAGACCCATCATATTGCAAAAAGAATTATGTCTCTATCATTTATAGTGATAGAAGAGCTATCCGGACAATATTACATAGAATTTAATGACCACGCCCATTTTCTAAGACCCTGGGAGTCAGGGACTGAAACTGAATGTCAGGTGCACAACTAGACCATGGACCAAGTAAAATACAAAAAAAATTAAGTTCCTATCTCTAACAGTTTCAGAGGAGTTGTTCGGACAAGAATTGTTTACGGACAGACAGACAGACGGACGGACGCCGGACGAAGGGTGATCGCATAAGCTCGACTGGTCTGAGACCAGTAGAGCTAACAAGAGCCCCAGGGGGCACAACGCTCACCTGATACCCATGCACGCTCTAATTGACATACTGACATTGAATACTGATAGTGCCAGTACCAGGATTTTAGCCCACAACCATTCTAACAAGATTTTTGCCGGATGCAGACAAGTTTTTTTTTTCAGACAACCTTTAAAAGTGCAAACAAGAGAAAATAGTCACATTTCAAAACAACAACTTTTTTACTGATTTGAAAAGATGGATTATGCAATCCAAAGTCATATGCCCAGCTAGTATAGTTCGATTATGCAACATCAAAAATAAAATCATTTTGTAAAATTCCACATTAATGTGCAACAGAAACAGAATAAAACAATGAAATGATTTCATAAATTAAGTTTATTTAAAATTGAACACCAAACCTTTCATTATTAATAGCTAGTATGCCAGAAAATAATAAAGCCTGTGTTTGTGAAACACGAATGCCCCGCGGTGGCATCTTTGTTGGTATAAACACCATTTTCTGTTAAGTATGTGAGAGGTCAGGGTCAGAGTAATGTTGGTATCAATGGAAAGATCTTGTCACAAAGAATACACATGTACAATATGAAAGCCCTATCACTAACCATTCAAAAGTTATGCCCAATGTTAAAGTTTTTGAAAAGTAGGTCAAAGGTCAAGGTCAAGGTCACGAGGTCAAAAATTTTGGTATCAATGGAAAGGTATTGTCACAAGGAATACACATGTGAAATATGAAAGCTCTATCACCTTCCTATCAAAAGTTATGCCCAATGTAAAGTTTTTCGGACAAACGGACAGGCCAAAAACTATATGCCCCCGTATCTTTGATTCCGGAAGCATAAAAAACAAAGACTTTTCGGTTTTGCCTTTATTCATATAAAATTATACAGAAATCTATGAATGAGAGCTTTTGAATAGTATTGATTTCATCTTAATACATGTAACGTACAGTCAAAATCGTGTTAATCCAATTAACACAGACAAGTTGTTAGCGGACAATATTAATTCAAGTGAGTTGTGCAGAAATTGAGCCAATTTATTTTCCAAACAGCAGTGTACGGTGTATCAAACCTCATGACCCAGTGAAGCCACTTGGACTAATCAATCAAGAGATATAGCCAATATTAGATTTTTAGAAAAGTAGGTCAAATATCTAGGTCAAGGTCAAAAGGTCAAAAATTATGAAATGTGTATAAAGGTCTTGTCACAAGGAATACACATGTGAAATATCAAAGCCCTATCACTTACCAATCAAAAGTTATGGGGTGTGACACCCAAGTGTGACAGACAGACGGAGGGACGGATGGACGGACAGACGAACAACAGACAAAGTGATCCCTAAGTGTCGCTGTGCTTCGCAGGCGACACAAAAAGTCAACATCTAAAAAATAAATTCAGCGTATATTTGATAGCGTATGTGGCCAAGTTAATTCGAAGTATGAAAATAAGTACACAAAGCCAAACTAGCTATAGCTTGTCTTATTTAAAAAATCATTAAAAATCTAAAAGTTGATATTTTGACAAAATTCTTTCACAGTTTCATTTCTAGCGATAAATATAAAAATAAAAAGAGAAAAAAAACTGAAAAAGGGAAAAAAAAATTGTTGGGGTCCCGCCGGGGTTTGAAGCTACTCCCCATGGGTCCATTTGGCATGGAAAACATACATTATACCTATGTACAATCTTAAAAAATATTCCTTAAAAATCCAAAAGTAGATATCTTGACAAAATTCTTTCACTTGTAGGGTACCATGCATGAGTACCTCATACCTACAAATTGTCATGACAATCTGAAGAGTGGTTATAGAAAAGAAGCAGAAAATGTATGAAAATCAACCCCCCCCCCCTTCCTTTTTACATAAGAAAAAAATTCATAAAAAATCAAAAAAATAAATTTTAAGCATAAAATACATATCAAAGCATTAAGTAAGTTAAATATGATAAATATGTAGTAAATGAGTGTGTAAAATCATACACTTATTGAGTTATTTAAAGAAATAGTGCAAAAATGTGCATTTCTGACAAAGTCCGAAAAGACGTCAAAAACGCGTCAAAAATTTGACTTCGAAGTGGAACCAAAAATAACAACACTTCTTAAGACATCTCTCTAGATCATCCTGATGCTTTCGGTTTGTCGATACATGCTTCGGTTCTGAAGAAGAAGTTTGTCAAAGGAGGGTACCCCCCATGACCTACTTTTGGCTGTGGTGGCGCCACCTGTTGACAGATCCGGACGAAAAACAACAACACTTGTAGGGGACCATGAGTACTTCATACCTACCAAGTTTCATCAAAAATCCCTTCAGCCGTTCTGGAGAAGAAGTTTAAAATGTGAAAAGTTTACGACGACGACGGAGACGACGGACGCCGGACGCAACACTATGACAATAGCTCACTTGAGCCTATGGCTCAGGTGAGCTAAAAACCAAGTAAATTATATCCCTTTTGACATTAAACTTGAAAATGTTAACTTAATTTTGATATCAATGAAATACCATTTTCAAAAAATATAAATTGTATTATAGTAACAAGAGACAAAGTGATACTTGACTAAAACTTGAAGAAATTGCATGTACCTAAGCATTGATCCTTAAAACAAAGGGACATCAATTTACCTAAAAGTATTTTCTTGAGTGGAAGTGCCTGTGAACAAAAATCTAAACATTGGCATTGCATACACAAATAAGCTCAAAATGTATATCTGTCTTAATAATATATACATAGTACGACAGATACATTTATAGTACCTGTCTGCTTACATCGCATCATCAAATAAGACAACACATGTATAATTGCTTCGATTCATAAACTACCATACAAATATTAAAGCACAGTTATAAAGCATTTCTTGGGAAAAAATATCAGGTATTTCCTGATAATGATAGCAAACCTGTATTTTGTCTCTTCTCCTATGTTCTGCTTTGATGTGCGAGTCCCTCTTGTGTCTTGGAATGGGATTAGCTGGACGTCCACATTTCTTCTCTGTAGGTGATTTGGGGGATTTTGGTGACCCATTTGTGGAAGGACCGAAGTGCCTTCTACCTTTCTGTACCTGTAATTTGTTTGTAATTTTGAAAGAAAATCATAATTCATTTACTGTAATTATTTAGTTAATTTTTTTAGATAATAATAACAATAATAAGGCAAAAAACTGCAGCAATCATTCCCCTCATCAGTTGAACAGTTTTCCACTTGACTGATTTATGTTGTTACTGTCCACTGCATTTGACATCTCCCCATCCCATTATTCTTGTTCTGTATCATGGTCATTTATGTCATTATTGTTGGTATTTGATTATCAGATTCAAAACTACAATCTGCACAAGGAATCATTGTTAAAAACAAGACCAATGAAAAACAAACATTCTGATGTTCAAATTCTTTGTAAATATGAGACCAGCAGTTTGATTTATGACAGAGAAAGGGAGGGGGATAGTTAAAATTTGACAAGTCAGCATGACCAGCAGTTTGATTTATGACAGAAAAAGGGAGGGGGATAGTTAAAATTTGACAAGTCAGCATATTAAAAAAAAAATCGTCAAAAAAGATTTCATAAAGATTTCCAATGGGATAGTTTGTTGCATCTGTCACAATTATAAATGGTTGTTCAAGTTCAACGATACATATCACAATATCTAATCAATGTTTTAAAAAATATAATTTTAATGTGACTGCCAATATAACCAGAAGTCTCCAACAAGACTGTATCTCTCCTGGTTGTATTTTTTAAATCACTTGTTGACAAGTGAATTCATATATACATGTACGATATGGGTCATGATATGTTTGCCGTTATAATCATAACATTTCCACTGAAGAGCCCGAATGACGAAAAAATTTTGGGAAATAAAGTATGGATCATTTCTGAATCTTTCTATGTATCTGAACTATTCCGAGAGGACTTGAACTTTATACTACATGTACGATATATACAGTGGCAGATTAAGCCGGGGCACGGGGGCACGTGCCACCCCTGGCAGTGCCCGACGAAGGGGCACTTATGACATGCTTTTGGAAGCATTAAATTGTTGTTAAAAATCCTAACAAAAATCTATGAAAATGGTCAGAAATAGCTCCAAAACACCCTGAAACCACCAATTTGAATAAAATTTTCCAAAATTTTCTCGAGGATAGATTAATAATTACAAGACAGGAAGGATGCATTACTGCCATGTCAACAAGCTACAATGAAACACTTTCATATAGGACTTTCTTCATCTGAGGGTTTGAATCGGGAATAGCAGTCTTATGCCTAGACTAAATTATCCAGTCTCTCTGCTGCCACTAATAGAGACTGAACCCCACTATGGTTGTTACAGAACGAAGTCGGACCAAACTGTTGCCCAACGATTTTTCCATATTACGGACCTTTAATATTGATTTTCTGGCGGGTGACTCTTAAGTAAACATTAAACTAACTATCTCTACCCACCTCGTGTTTTTTTCTTGCTTCGTTATTGCATTTTTGCCGATTTTTAACTCCCTACCAAACCAAACAAGCAAGGGAAAAGTTCGGAGAATCGACCAATCAGAACGAAGGTTACAAATATCACGTGATCAACTTTCTTTATCCTTTGTTCTGATTGGTCGAATTTCCGAACTATTGCCTTGCTTGTTTGGTAATCGAAATCGAAGGGTATTAGCGATGATGTCGCCGATAATCGTTACAACACTAGTTTGAACACATTTGGATCAGCATCTCCAAGAATTTTGCAAACAGTCAAAAATGCATGTTTTCTTAATTTTTAGAATCGAATTGCCAATGAATAATTATACCTTTCTATCTAGACGATGCAGAGCATGGGGCACCGATAATCTCTTGTTTTGCAAGGAAATTTATCATTTACTTATTTTCTTCACCCACAGGCCGAAAGATCGCCCGGCAATTATTCGTATGCGTCTCTAAAAAAGATCAAGGCTAATAACACTGGTTTTACATTCTTGTCGAAACAATTCTTGGAAAAATAGAAATTCTCGAGGTGTGATTAATATTATTACTTTAATCGACAGACAAAAAGTTAAACTAGATACTGACTATAAGTTTCGTTGACCTAGATAACAGAATAAGGGAGAAACTCCAAAATGAAAAAGGAATTTCACGATTTATTTTTACTTGACATTAGCTGGTCCACTCTCTAACGCAGAAGATAAAATAGAATGGCTTCCTCTAGAATGCTACCGTCAACTGCATTGCATGTTAGATTCTTATATCAACAAAACATGATTGTTTTTTACTCCAATTCAGTTGATGTTACTCCCTATAACTGTAAACAAAATGTTCACCTGTCATCACTTATTCAATGAAAGCAGCCATTTATATCTCCAGTCATAGAGAGTGGACCAGCTAATGTTGAGTAAAAATAAATCGCTAGATTCCGTTTTCATTTTGGAGTTTCTCCTAATTATCCTGAAGCCCAGGTCAACCAAACTTGGTCAGTATCTAGCTTAACCTTTTGCTCATCGATTAAAGTAATAATAGCAATCATACCATGAGAATTTCTATTTTTCCGAGAATTTTTCCGATGCGAGTTTAAAACCAGTGTTATTAGCCTTGATTTTTTAGTATTGCATATGAATAGCCGGACGATCTTTCCGCCTATGTCTTCACCTTACAAAAATTTAATGCAAACAAGCGTGGATCTAGAGTGATGCTTAGGCCCGGGAAGCCCCCCAAACCCCTACCTATGGGAGGGGGAAACCCTCCCCCACTCGGCCCTCCCAAGTGATTCCCATCAAAAATTGGATGTGGCCCCCCCCCCCCCCCCCCCCCCGGGCAATTGGGGTTCTGGATCCACCCCTGATATATGACCACATCCATTTCCTAAATCCCTGGGTGCAAGGAACTCAAACAAAATATCAGGTTTAACCTGAGGTTAACGTTACTACAGTACAAACCCATATCAAATTGCAAAAAGAATAAAGTATCCATTATCTATAATTTGCGAGCACAAGATAAAAAATTTACATGGAGTTAAATAGGAGATAAAACACCGCTAAAGACGGTATGGCCGGATTGCAAAGTAAGTTTTTGTCACCAACTGGGTCAAGGTCACTAAATCAAATATTACAGCATACATTGAGAGGTCTTGTCAGAGGCAACCTACATGTATAATATAAAGTTTCTACTGTATACAGTTCCTTAGATTTTGCTTAAACCAGGAACTTTAACCCAAGTCTTTAACTAGGTCAAAGTCCAAGGTCAAGGTCACTAGGTCCAATGTTACGGCATAAATTGAAAGGTCTTGTCATGGGCAACCTTCATGTATAATATAAGGTTTCTACTGCATACAGTTCCTTAGATTTTGCTTAAACCAAGAACTTTAACCAAAATCTTTAACTAGGTCAAAGTTCAAGGTCAAGGTCACTGGGTCAAATGTTACGGCATAAATTGAAAGGTCTCATCATGGGCAACCTACATGTATAATATAAAGTTTCTACTGCATACAGTTCCTTAGATTTTGCTTAAACCAGAAACTTTAACCAAAATCTTTAACTAGGTCAAAGTCCAAGGTCAAGGTCACTAGGTCAAATGTTACGGCATAAATTGAAAGATCTCGTCATGGGCAACATACATGTATAATATAAAGTTTCTACTGCATACAGTTCCATAGATTTTGCTTAAACCAGGAACTTTAACCAAAATCTTTAACTAGGTCAAAGTCCAAGGTCAAGGTCACATGTTACGGCATAAATTGAAAGGTCTTGTCATGGGCAACCTTCATGTATAATATAAAGTTTCTACTGCATATAGTTCCTTAGATTTTGCCTCAACCAGAAACTTTAACCAAAATGTTGATGGCAGACGGACAGACGGACGTTGTCAATCTATAGACCGGAATTGCTTTGCAATCCGGCCAAAAATTACTACACCCATTCTCTAAGTAACTGAGGGTCAGGGATCAAACAAAATATCAAGTTCACAATTACTGAATTAGACCGAGCGAAAGCAAAATTTTTCAAAACTGGAATGAAATCCTCTGTTCGTCTTTTTCAGTTTCATTGGTCTTAGTGCCCTTGCTTATTGACCAAGGTGTAATTATGTATATGGGTTGTATAAGGAAAGCACAGCATCATTTGAAAATAAGGTATGTAATGAACTCTGGTGAGCAGAAGCGAGCCAGAGAAAAAAAAATTGTAATATGAATTCCAATTATATTTTTCAAATATTAGGAAAACAATTGGGGAATTGGGAATTTAAGAAATATGAAAAAAAAACTATGGTTCAAAAATCCGCACATGTACAGAGGGGGGGGGGGGGAGGGGGGGGGGGTTTCAGAGCCCCCTGGAATTTTCGAACCATAGTTTTTTCTTTCATATTTCTTAAAATACTAGTAAGTCCCGATTCCCCATTTATTTTCCTAATATTTGAAAAATATAAAATGAATTTGTATTGGAATTCATATTACAATTTTTTTTTTATATTTTAAATTGAAAACGTGAGATAACTCCTTGTTGCAAGATTTTTTTTTTTTGCGCACGGTAAGGTTGCACAGAAAAACGATTGGTTAAATGCAAAGGAGTAACGAACAAGTTACATTTCGGAATACACTAAGGTTTTCCATGTCAGTAAAGTATTTTGCACACGACACAAAATTTGTCCTATTACCTCATTGGCTGAGCTTTACGCTAACAGCGCGCAGATTGGTGAACATCTGGAACCACGTGACTTGAAATCCGAAGGCTATATAAACCTTGGCCGGCCCACTTCGACTTTCTTGTCAGGTGTGCTGTCGAACCATGCACACTGACGTAAATAAATTTTCAATTACTTTCATGACTGGAAAACGTGAGATAATTGTTTAGACGAGGAAAAGTGTGAAAACGTAAACATATTCATTGGATAATTTAATTAAAAGGATTTTAAATAAGGAATATATTGAATTAATGTGTCGTATATAGCCCAAATCGTAACGGTAGTGGCTGTAAATCCTAACACGCTGCGCTGAAAAAGCAAATCAAATTAAAATAAAAATGAACTTACGAAATCTGATATAAAGTCATTATTATTCAATAAATTTGTAAACATGTCTAACCTTTAATTGTTGAAGTGAATTATGTAAATTTTCCAACAGTTCACTATCTACATTTACTTCTAGGCCTTTCATCTTTGGTTTGGCTTCGTAATGAAAACAAACTGGCTATTTATATAGTCTGACCCACAATGCATTGCGCGCGGGGCTGTGTACTCTCGAAACACATGTAAAATATTTTTTGTTTGACTTAATGTATCAGATTTTTATTTTAGTTTAGATTTTTTCACATTAACGAGAGCTGATGTAAATAATATTTTGGTATAAATGGTTTGTTGATACATGTATCCTGACACGTTGTGACAATGCATGTCATGAAAATGTAACATTGTATTCCATTATTTTGTTGTAAATTAGTTTTAAAAATGATGAATATCCAAATAACTAATATACTATACCAATAATTATCTTTATATAGTTGGCAAGTTATGTCACTTATGATTTGTATAAATGTGTTTGAGGCTATGAAATTGAAAGTAAAAACCGGTTACTTCCAGTTTAGCTTCCATCCCACTCAGAAAGAAAAATATTAGAATTATGTATATGAGCAATAGACTACAGGATTAGTAGTCTCGGTCTTGTTGATCTGCGAATGAAAAGAACGTAATCTCAGGGTAGAGTAAAAATATTGAGAAAAAGGGGGTAGGGTTAGCTCGCGATATTAATTGGCCCGCGTTATTTTTTTTTAATTTAACATGAACAAAACAACCTTACATTTGATTCATTTTGATAAAATTTACCCCACCCCATCGCCCCTTTCCACACAACGGCGAACATCCCACTTGCTGAAAGGTATCCAGAAACCATATTTAGACACAGTAATCAACGTACACTACCCTCCCCTCTTTTGAACTCCCCTCTGACAGCTCTATTTGATAGTTACATCCTTAAATTCAGTCTTACCGAAATAACGTGTTTACATCGGGGTGGGGTGGGGGTGGGGGGGAAACATATCGATGTAGGGTTTCCTAACATAAATTGAGTGACATCGAATAATGTGTCAGTACATGGTATTATATAGGTTAACAGGTCGAAGTGAAATTAAATCGTACGATACAGAGGAAAGACCAGGTGAAACTGTTTAGTTCTCATGGAAATGAATTCCGACATTATACTCATTGATTTTACATGTACATATGACCTTGGGATATCGATTAATGAATGCAATCGTTTCTGGCATGCGATACATATGTATCCGGGTATTTTAACATTATAGATCAGTGGATTTTCTTTAAAAAAAAGTCCCTAATTATTGTTCAATTGCGTTATTTCTGTCTTTGACTGAACATTTTCTTTTTTGTAGAAGGATAAGGCAGTTTGTTTTACTCTAAAATGTGACTTTTTATATAAAGAAATATTTTTTAGATCAGAATGTTCAGTATCAACTTGTTTATTTTGTTTATTTTCACATGTATAAGAGGATTTCGATCTATTCCGACATTTTTGTGATAAATAAATCAACCGCGAACAATGATCCTCTTAATGAACAATAAGACTGAGTACGTCACATTGTAAGGCTATTCTTCCTTCTTGATGGGTACAAACTTGCATTGAACAGCTTTTAAAAATAATTGTTAAACTTCCCATTTTCCGACATAAAATGTGTTAGACGCGAACCCCCCCCCCCCCCCCCCCTTCCCTTCCTCCAAGTTTGAGAAGACAACAGAAGTTGACAGAGAGTGCGACTTTTACGTTTTTATACTGAGACAAACATTGATCAAACCCTCTGTTTTGTATTTGTTCACCAAACCGAGCCTTTAACGGAAATATGAGCCAATTTCCTTCTTAAAAGGCAAGATTTGCAAGTCCTTTGTTGTACGTTTGTATTATTTATTTACGGTATGGAACAAAGACAGGCATTTATGACACCAGAGAAAACAGTAGAGTCCGTAAAAAATGAAAATAAAGCGATATGGTTGGGGTAACATCACATAAGCATGATGTTAATTATTGGATAAACAACAAGTACATCAGTAAAACTTATGAAAGCTTACAACAATTTTGATACCTAATATTGTATTTTGTGAGAGAACTTGACCTTTTCAGCAATGATCACGAATGATATATGACTGTAAAGTCTTTTTTTTTTCTCTCATAAAAATTACCATGACGACATGACCCCTAGTCCTAAAATGACTTTATTAAAGACCTTTGTCTGAAAGCCTACAACCTGCATGCAAAACAGTTTATGAAGTTTGATCAAATTCTAAATCCGCTGAAAGGACAAGTGATATCAAATCTAACAAGTGACCTTAATCTTAGAGAGAAATGCCCTTTGGCAATCGAGTCCTCCATAAAAACTCTCAAATCCGGCAAACATTAGGCTGAAGTCAGATTCTGGATAAAGGTGTAGGCGACACGGTACCTGTATCCTACCGGACGGACGGACGGAACACAACGGCGACTATATATATATAATGATTACATTTTTGATTTACCTAGGGGCTTAAATGTAATCATGATATATATATGTATATATAATTGGATTCTAAACACCTCCCCAAAAACATATTAAATGGGTGAACATACCTCTTGATTTATAAGTGACAACACTTTGATGTTCCTTGTGGCAAGTTATCAAAACTTTAACCTGGTTCCTTGTTTCAACGTTGCCAGGTACTCGTACACAATATCCGAAGACATGTGAAAACCTAAAAAAAAAAAAAATACTGAACAATCTTTGTGAGATGGTGCATCTGGACTTTTTCACAGAAATAGTTCAAACTACAAAAGCAGGTTACAATATCAAAACGTTTCATTCATAAAGATATGTCATGTCAGCAATGATCACGAATGATATATGACTGTAAAGTCTTTTTTTTTTTCTCTCATAAAAATTACCATGACGACATGACCCCTAGTCCTAAAATGACTTTATTAAAGACCTTTGTCTGAAAGCCTACAACCTGCATGCAAAACAGTTTATGAAGTTTGATTAAATTCTAAATCCGCTGAAAGGACAAGGACATTATAGGCTGAAGTCGGATTCTGGATAAAGGCGTATGCGATACAGTACCTGTATCTACGGCGATTATATATATCTATAATTGGATTCTACCCCCCCCCCCCCAAGCATAAATGGCTGCACATACCTCTTGAATTATAAGTGACAACACTTTGATGTTTCCTTGTGGCAAGATCATAACTTTAACCTGGTCCCTTGTTTCAACGTTGCCAGGTACTCGTACACAATATCCGGAGACATGTGAAAACCTAAAATAAAATAAAAATAATAATACTGAACAATCTTTGTGAGATGCCAGATGGTGCATCTGGACTTTGTCACAGAAATAGTTCAAACTACAAAAGCAGGTTACAATGTCAAAACGTTTCATTCATAAAGATATGTCATGTGAAATATCATGAAAGTCCAATCACTCAACATTCTTAAGTTTGCTGTGGCTGACGGACAATAGAGAAGGGACAATAAGTATAAAAATAGGAAAATGGGTTAAAAATGAAAATATATTTATTTCTCATAAGCACATATAAAATAAAATATATAATTATGTACTTACAGAATCCTGATCATCACACACATTTCTATGGGATTTCTGCTTTGGATCGTTGTTCGTCTTTGGCATAAAATATACACTTTACTGTGTATTATCTTCAATGTGTGATTTTCTTTTTATTAAAGTCATTTATACATGTCATCTTTGTTTTGCCAACAAGGGACTTAACATAAGATATACGTATATTGGTCACTTGTGTTCTCCACTCGTGACTCTACAATAAGACACACATTTACTCACTACTACATAAAACAAATTAGCTCACAGGATCTAAATATTCAACTTCACACTTGTACATACATAAGTAAGTTCAATCTAATTTTTATACCCCCCACAAACAAAGTTTTGGGAGTATATAGGAATCACCCTGTCTGTCCGTCACACCTTGTCCGGAGCATAACTCCTCCCCCTGCGGATGGATTTCAATAATATTTCACAAAAAAGTTCCTTGGGACCTAAGGGTGTGTCATGATCTTGAACCAAGGTCATAGGTCAAAGGTCACAATAGACACGAGTAAAACCTTGTCCGGAGCATAACTCCTCTCGCTGTAAATAGATTTTAATAATATTTCACATAAATGTTCCCTGTGACCTAAGGTTGTGTCATGATATTGAACCAAGGTTATAGATCTAAGGTCAAGGTCACAATAAACATTATTAGTAAAACCTTGTCTGGAGCAAAACTCCTCTCCCTGTGCATGGATTTCACTGATATTTCACAGAAAAGTTCCTTCGAATCTAAGGGTGTGTCATGACCTTAAAACAAGGTCAAAGGTCAAAATAGAAATCATAAGTAAAACCTTGTCCGGAGCATAACTTCTCCCCCTGTTGATGGATTTCAATAATATTTCACAGAAATGTTCCTTGGGACCCCAGGGTGTACCATGACCTTGAACCAAGGTCATCGGTCAAGATCACAATAGACATAACTCCTTTCCCTGGGTATAGATTTCAAAAATATTTCACAGAAATGTTCTTTAGGACCTAAGGGTATGATATGACCTTGAACCAAGGTCATAAGTCAAAGGTCAAGGTCACAATAGACATTATTAGTAAAACCTTGTCCGGAGCATTACTCCTCTCCCTGTGGGTGGATTTCAATAATGTTTCACAGAAATGTTCCTTAGGACATCAGGGTATGTCATGACCTTGAACCAAGGTCTTAGGTCAAAGGTCAGGGTCACAATAGACATCATTAGTAAAACCTTGTCCAAAGCATAACTCCACCCCCTGTAGATGGATTTCAATAATATTTCACAGTAATGTTCCTTAGG
Source organism: Pinctada imbricata (assembly GCA_033119305.1). Classification (NCBI taxonomy): domain Eukaryota; kingdom Metazoa; phylum Mollusca; class Bivalvia; order Pterioida; family Pteriidae; genus Pinctada; species Pinctada imbricata. The sequence goes on along the minus strand of VSWD01000002.1, from coordinate 29,286,101 downwards.
ACATAAGGGTATGTCAAGACCTTGAACCAAAGTCATAGGTCAAGGCCACAATAGAAATAATTAGTAAAACCTTGTCCAGAGCATAACTCCTTCCCATGTAGATTGATTTCAATAATATTTCACAGAAATGTTCCTTAGGACCTAAGGGTATGTCATGACCCTGAACTAAGATCATTGGTCAAAGTTCAAGATCACAATTGATGCTTGACCTTGATCCCAAGATTACTTTTCAAAAAATATTGCTGCGGGAGGTATTTTTGTCCCATTAGGGGCAAATTTTCATTATTTCTGTTTAGCGTCCGTCCTTTGCTATAAATATAATTTTCCATATACGAAAAAAAAACCCCGCATTTTTTCTATTTAAAATATAAATGAGAACAAATTGAACTGTTTAAGAACAGGAATGTCGCCTGTTGCATGTTTGACCCGAAATACGTGACCTTGACATATATTGGGAGGCTAGTCTCACCATGCTTTATCATCCCTGCAAATTTAAAAGATGTCTAATGTATATCTAGTAAGTTCCAAATATGTGAAAGTATGACTACCACACAGATGACTAATGGACATTGGACAAAGTGACCCCTATATACCGCCCTTGTGTTGCAGGTGACATAAAACTAGAAAATGAATATTTTGATATTTACCAATGAATATAAGATGGCAAAACCAATACCAGTAAAACAAAACGAAGACTACTTTTAGAAAGGACGAGTTTCGATTTCGTAGATGCTCATTGTAATTTTTGCGATTTGAACTTTAATAAATTCCATGTTGTTGATCAAATTAAGATACCTTTAATATTCATATTTGATACATGTAGCACTTATACATTGCTCACTTCTGGGTCTTAAAAGTAAAATCACTCAAGCAGAAAAGCAGCTGAGGTCAAGGACATTTGATAAACGTTTGATAAAAATACATCAAATATGCAGGCTTTGTAATGTAAGAATTATACTTTTCTCAATATTGGCATTTTAAAGCAAAATCACTCAAGTGGAAAAAATAGGTCAGTGCTAAATAAGATACATGGGTCCATTTCAGCATCCTAAGATGAGTCACTTGTGAAAGTCTTGTTTCTGTAGCAATAGTACTGAGCTACCCCAAATTTCTCAACTGAGTCACTCAAGCAGAAAATGCACGTCATATGCAGCATCCGATTCATGGGTTCACATCAGCATCCCAAGATGAATCACTTGTGCAAGTTTGTTTACAGGAGCATCTGTACTTTGTACGATACCAAGTACTTTGTACGATACCGAGCTATCCCAAACTTCTTAACCAAAACAATGAAGCGGAAAATGTGGGTCAGATGCAGCATCTGATAAATGGGTCCATCCTAGCATCCCAAGATGAATCACTTATGCATGTTTGGTTACTGTAGCATTAGTACTTTGTCAGATACTGAGCTACCTAAAACTTCTTACCCGCATGCAGACACCTACTTCATATAGTTTTCTGATCCATGCAGCAGTTGAGATTTTTGAAAAGGGGTGCCCTTTTGGACATTTTTTTTTTTTTTGGTGCTGCCCTGTAGGAATCTGGATCCAGGACACAATTTCCATATGGATCTTGAATATATAATGTACACCAAGTTTCATATAAACCCCTCAAGTGGTTCTTACGGCGGCGGGTGCGGCTTGCCAAACTGGGGATGCTTACTCCTCCTGGGCACCTTGTCCCACCTCTAGCTTGCTAGGGGTCTGTCGATGCTCAATTTGGTACTCTATTGTGAGTGCTGATTGAGATTGTCGTCAGGATCTTCTTTATCTCATTTGAGAAGTTTTAATAAGTTTATGACAGACAACGGCCACCGTGCTATATATGACAACGGCTCACTTCGACTTTCCCCAGGAACTAAAAAGGTGTCAAAATTGGATATAGGATCTTGACGAAATGAAAAAAAATAGAATAATTAATACGTCCTTCTTGATCGCTCAGATGCCATTAGTTTTTCAATCCATGCAGCAGGTCTGCAGTTTTCAAAGAGACCTACCCTCTGGGACCTATTTGATCCCACCTTGGATCCACCCTCTGTAGGGATAGGACCAGTAGAGGACCTACGTACAGTACTTCAAAAAAAGTAAAACCCCAAGCCGTTTCAGAGAAGTCGAAAATGTATAAGTTAAAGAAGGGACAGATGGCAGACCATCTGGTACGACAGTAGCTCACCCTGAGCTGTTTGCTCAGGTGAGCTCAAAACTATCTGCCCCAGAATCTTGGTTCTAGTGGCATAATAAAAATCAACATGGGAAACATTAACTGTAACCATTATTTTGTGCTCTCTGTGAATGTATAACATGATTATCTTGAGCTCTATGCATGTGAAGCAAATGTACAGGAATCAAATAGTATATACTGGTAGTTTCTCTACTGTTTTATTATTAAAGACTATATGGTACTATGTTAGGAGGTTTAACATTTTGAATACAGCTTGATGTCACGTTTCACTTAAAAACAAGCATTTCCATGTGATTCAATCAAAGAGTGTTCCAAAGGGATTACCATATAATTGTTTCCATTGATTTTGACCTTTGCAATGACATCAACGGTTTTCTCTGTCGTGGCGGGGTTTTTGATCCCATCACAGGGATTGGTGCCGAGTCAATATCAGTCTCTAGGTAGTTAATTGATAATGTTCTCTGTTCCTTCATCTTTCTCTCAGACTTTGGAGTTATCTCCTTTTTGCGTTTAGGCACTCTGTTTTCTGATTTTGAACATTGTTCTTCCATAGGAATCAACATTGATTTTTCAGGTGTTCTCAATTGCCAACCTTGTTTGCCAAGTTCAGGAATGTTACGTCGAGGAGATTTAGAGCCTAACAGAGGTTGACCTACTCTTGTACATATGTACTCTTCTGTTTTCTGTACCTGTGTCTCAATCCTCTCTCCATTAATTTCATGGGAAATACCTGGTTTCTCTAAATTCCTTTCGTTTTCCTGTAGCGACTTCTCTTCAGAGCCCTTGTTGGAGATTAAACATCTTGAAACTTGTGGAACCTCATTGACCCGTGACATGAACTTTGTCTCATTTTTAATGGGTTTTCTTTTAGCTTCATCACGTTTGAATATTTCCCCACATGTTGAGTATTCTAATGAGTATGTTTCTGGCTGACTATCACCTGATTTACCTGAAGGTTCTGATAGTATTAGATATTTACTGAAGGAAAAATCTCTACCATTCTCTGGGGCTTTATAATCCATTGCATCCCTGACTTCCAGACTTGTATTATCTGTTATATTAGAATCTTCCAGGTTGTTTTTAACACTAGCAGTGTTGTCTGGTTGTGATTCTCGGCAGCATGGAATCTCCTCATAAATGACCTCAGGTGATATGAAGGTCATTTTACTTTGATGAGGGGGACTAAAAGGCTTGGCATTGACCGGTAACTTCCAACCTTCTCTGGTAGGTGATGCCTTTGTTCCAGTAATATCTCTGTTTTGCTCAATCTCATGTGAAATCATTATATGTTTATGCGGTTCACTCTTAACCTCATTGCGGACTTCACCTTCGTAAGTCATTTCCACAACACACACAGTAGAATCATTCTGGACTGTGCAATTATTATTTTCTCCTGTTACTTGATCAACTTTTCCCTCACTACAACCTTCCAAGCTTTGCTGACCAGAAATGTATGCCGGTTTCTGTAATAAGCAGCTTGGCTTGGGTGGGACAGGGGGTGGAGGAGGGGATTTACAGGGGTTTACATCGTTTCTCTGAACGGTGATTTTGCTGTCTTTAGACTTTGCCTTCCATGGTACAGCATAGACTGGTGAAGGTTCCTCCTCTATGACCACAGCAGCTCTCTCATCCTGGGTAGTGTGTGAGGATAGACAGTCAGTATCCTGTGTACTCAGTGTGGGTTGGCAGTCAGATGTTTCTTTTGTTGGTTTCCAGGGATAAGGAGAAATGAGGTAAGGAACAGCTGACCTAAAAAGACGACACATTCTGAACATCCAAAAAGAAAATCTTAGTCCAGTACCCCATGTTAGTCTCATGTCCATAACATTAATGTATATTCATTTATTCATTGGTGAAAATTTGGTTCATAATTCTGAAATTTCCTATACACATATGGCTCTAGCAGTAACTGTATATAATCTAAACAAACTAGAACTGCCCTAAAGTAACGAATTATTCCCCCCGTGGACATTTACTCTAAATGGATTCATTTATGACATAACATTCAATTGTTCACACTGAATACCCTCACACAAATTCTACATTCCAGGTAAAATGCTTCTGAATGAAAATGTAGTAAGTACAATGTATATTGAATCCTGTAAGGAATCAGACTTGTCAGAAGACAACTTCCCCTAGCCCTACCCCCTATAATTAAAAAGTAGGTCAAAGGTCAAGATCACAGTCAATAGATCAAAAGTCATGGTATCAAATAAAAGCTTTGGTTATGAGGAATCTATAACCTAAATATCAAAACCTTCGCCCTTATAGTTTAAAAGTAGGTCAAAGGTAAAATGTCTTGGACATGGAGTAATACTTGTTATGATGAATGTGTGTATAAAATATGAAAGCCCAATCACTTATACTTGAAGAGATATTCACTTTAAGAACTTTTTAACCAAAATATTACTATAAGCTCAAAGTTCAATGTCAAGGTTACCAGATAAAAGAAATAACTTGGAATCAAAATGTAGTACTTTTTATGGTGAATGTATGTATGAAATATGAAAGCCCAATCACCTATACTTGAAGAGTATTTCGCTTTAAAGAACTTCTCAACCAAAATATTACTTAAAGGTCAAAGTTCAAAGTCAAGGTCACTAGGTCGAATGTCTTGGTATCAAAATGTTGTACTTGTTATGGTGAATGTATGTATGAAATATGAAAGCCCTATTACATATACTTGAAGAGTTATCTGCTTTAAGAACCTCTTAACCTGAAGGACATACAGACGGACAGGGGTATAAAGATGTAATATTTTTAGGCAGAGAAGATCCTTAAACCTTCCATTATTCAGTGAAACAGTAACATTGAATTGAAAGATTTATTTGAATTGAGTTTTCATTGACTTGCAATGAGCAGAACAAGCAGATTCAGAGAATTATGATAGCCAACTTTTGAGTGTTTGTCACAGAATAGCTCAAACTTCAACAATGTTAAAAGTCAAAGGTCAAAACTTTTAGTACCGAATGAAAGATTTTGTTATTAGGAATATTCACATATGAACTGAAAGAAACTTGACTTACCCCTGAATATGCCTTGATCTGTTGTGTGTTGGAGTGAGAGCATTCAGTGGTTCTAGATAATCACCTAAAGTCTACAAAAATCAAACCAAGTTAGTGTTTTATTCTTTTCAATTTTGTCAAATTAATTTTCGTTCATCTTCTAAACATTTTCTTAAGTAAAATTCTGTTATGCAATGTTTTGCAGTCTTGGTTCTTCTGGTGAAATCAAGCCAACTTAGAATCCCATTCAATTAATTGTATTCAATTTCTTCCTATTACATCTACAAGTAGGAGTCTGGAACACATAAAAATAACAAATCTCAAGGGGCATTCCTACTCCAAAATAGGTTCCTCGATCAATCATCGATTAAACAAAATTGTCTCAGTAACTTAATATCCAACATCGACCTATGTATCAAATTTCATATCAATATCTCCAAAATTGGAGTTAAGAAGTCATCAAAATTGAAAATATCAAAATATTTGAAGTCATCGCGGCATAACAATTAGAGACAATGCTATGTATCAAGCTTAATTTTAATGCCATATGTAATTTGGCATCTGAACATTTTGGCAAATTTGGTCCAAATGTGGTGTTGGAAATCTTGGCGCTTTTAAAATTGGCGGATTGTTTAAAACACCTGCCAAAATTATAATGGTCAAATCCATGGGCGTATCTTAAATCAATGTTTTATGACTGCATAGACAACATAAAAAGACAAGAAACTTTCGTAACTTTATTAATAAATAATATAAGAAACAATATATTGTTTACAGTTGAAAAAGTCCTATATCATTTTTAAAAACACTAATCAGCGTAAATCAACACTGTTTTAAGAGAACTAAGTGTTGATTGTACAGATGATGTTTCGAAATTCGAAAATTTGCATCTCAGGTATGTAAAAAATGATACCTGTAATTACAACGATGGTCAGCATTGGTGAATATATTACACAATTGATGTCATCACTCCATAGAAAACAGCAATTGTTTGACAGTGGCAGATCTCTAGCTGTACAAATTCCAACTTGTATGAATGGAAAAGTTGGTGCTTTTAAATTTTACGATTTTATTGCATTCGCTAACAAACTTTCCATTGCGCCAAAATTATCTGATATACAGTATCTCAGTCACAGAGAGAAGTCCAAACAACTCAAATTGACCTATAGGAAACCAATGTTCACCTTGGGCTTTGTCATTAGGGAATTAATAAACTGAATAATTATGCAAAAGCTTAAACCACTTTGATGAGGATTACATCAAAAGTTTCAGATATGTACTTAACACTCTAAACTTCCTCATTTACATCATCATAAATTCTGTAATCTACTTTTTCCTGTGAAAAAGCTTAAGCTTATAGGGATCCTAACTTCGTCCTTACCAAATTTTATATAAATCTCTTCAGTGTTCCGTTCCTTCATCATTCTATCTTTGAGGAGGATAAAAACTGTGTTTGTGAAACACAAATGCCCATTTTGGTGTCAATGGTAAGGTCTTGTCACAAGGAATACAAATGTAAAACATGAAAGCTCTATTACCTACCATTCAAAAGTTATGGCCAATGTTAAAGTTTGTCAAAAGTGGGTCAAAGGTCAAGGTCAAGAGGTAAAAAATTTGATACCAATGGAAAGGTCTTTTCAAAAGGAATACACATGTGAAATATAAAAGCCCTTTCTCCTACCAAAAGTTATGCCCAATGCTAAAGTATTTGTTGCAGACACAACCAGATGGACAGGCCAAAAACTATTTGAGCATAAAAATAAAAGCATCTATATGCGGTAAAGGGTTAAAATCTTACCGGTAATTCATGCTTTTTCCAATGTTCCTTTGTACTTTCTTGTTTGTGTTGTGCAGTCATCTGTAAGGAAATAGAAACAAATAAATGACACAGTATGGGCATCCAGTAAACAGAAACAAATATATGACACAGTGTGGGCATCCAGCAAACAGAAACAAATATATGACAGTGTGGGCATCCAGCAAACAGAAACAAATATATGACATAGTGTGGGCATCCAGCAAACAGAAACAAATATATGATGCAGTGTGGGCATCCAGCAAACAGAAACAAATATATAACAGTGTGGGCATCCAGTAAACAGAAACAAATAAATGACACAGTATGGACATCCAGCAAACAGAAACAAATATATAACATAGTGTGGGCATCCAGCAAACAGAAACAAATATATAACATAGTGTGGGCATCCAGCAAACAGAAACAAATATTTGACACAGTGTGGGCATCAAGATTACAGAAACAAATATATGACACATTATGGGCATCCAGCAAACGGAAACAAATAAATGACACAGTATTCGCATCCAGCAATTAGAAACAAATATATGACATAGTGTGGGCATCCAGCAAACAGAAACAAATATTTGACACAGTGTGGGCATCAAGATTACAGAAACAAATATATGACACATTATGGGCATCCAGCAAACGGAAACAAATAAATGACACAGTATTCGCATCCAGCAATTAGAAACAAATATATGACATAGTGTGGGCATCCAGCAAACAGAAACAAATATATGACTCAGTGTTGGCATCCAGCAAACAGAAACAAATATATAACATAGTGTGGGCATCCAGCAAACAGAAACAAATATATGACACAGTGTGGGCATCCAGCAAACAAACAAACATATGACACAGTATGGGCATCCAGCAAACAGAAACAAATAAATGACACAGTATGGGCATCTAGCAAACAGAAACAAATAAATGACATAGTATGGGCATCCAGCAAACAGAAACAAATATATGACACAGTATGGGCATCCAGCAAACAGAAACAAATAAATGACACAGTATGGGCATCTAGCAAACAGAAACAAATAAATGACATAGTATGGGCATCCAGCAAACAGAAACAAATATATGACACAGTATGGGCATCCAGCAAACAGAAACAAATAAATGACACAGTATGGGCATCCAGCAAACAGAAACAAATAAATGACACAGTATGGGCATCCAGCAAATAGAAACAAATATATGACACAGTGTTGGCATCCAGCAAACAGAAACAAATAAATGACACAGTGTGGGCATCCAGCAAACAGAAACAAATAAATGACACAGTATGGACATCCAGCAAACAGAAATAAATATATGACAGTGTGGGTATCCAGCAAACAGAAACAAATATATGACAGTGTGGGCATCCAGCAAACAGAAACAAATATATGACACAGTATGGGCATCCAGCAAACAGAAACAAATATATGACACAGTATGGGCATCCAGCAAACAGAAACAAATATATGACAGTGTGGGCATCCAGCAAACAGAAACAAATATATGGCATAGTGTGGGCATCCAGCAAACAGAAACAAATATATGACACAGTGTGGGCATCTAGCAAACAGAAACAAATAAACGACACAGTATGGACATTCAGCAAACAGAAGAATTCTAAAACTGGTTCATTATTGAAAATATATATAAACACCATTTTGGACAGTACATGTATATTAACTTTGTTCCATATTGTGCAGCCTCTTATCTCCAAGGAAAATAAAATGAAGACACCTTAAAATCAAATTTAGGCGGTGCATTGCAGCCTCTAATCTCCAAGGAAAATGATAATCAAGAAACCTTAAAATCATATTTATGCCGTGCGTTGTGATCGTTTGTGTCACATCTAAAGTGTTAATGCATATACTTTTATGTGAAAGGTATGACCTTTACCTTGTGACCTTTAAAACATTCATAGGTTTCAGTTTCACATCATAATGAAGCCCTCATAGTGTAAGTTCTATCATAACGGACAGAAGTATGCAGACCTGTTTATCCTTATATAATCATGTCAGTTATTTGGGTAAAGAAACCATATTCTCCTGACAGGATTTCCCTCCATGTGGAAAACATAATTTCCCTCCATGAGGAAAACGGATTTCCCTCCATGTGGAAAACAGGATTTCCCTCTATGAGGAAAATAGGAAAGTGTAATACACTAAACGGTATCTTTAAAACATTCACACATTTAAATTCAAAGAAAAGTGATTCCACACACAAGCTTATGCATGTCTTACTACGCAGGATTAACTTAATAGTAAGAGCAAGTTTTGGTGGTCAACTAGTCTATAGGTCTCTCTGGAAATAAAAATCCTAATGCTCTTAATGAGACTCAGTTGAACGCAGTCTAGCAGAACTCTAGCTACCGTTGTTCAAAAACTTGGTTAACAAGCATCATTTCGATCAAAATAAACAAAACATAGGGCCATCAGAGATGACAGCGCTAATCTCGACGGCATCATTGTCCAATGACCAGCATCTGTACCAACATCGCACAAAGTATTTCCAGATGCATCATCCACATAAGTTTGGTTGATAAAAAATTTAAAGAAGGCTGGAAATGAAGATTCTAATTTTACCATACCTGGTCATTCAAGCGTGAAATATATTTCAGATGCAGCATCTGTACAGTGCATTGCAGTAAGCATCCTTAGATACATCACCCACACAAGTTTTTAGATTGATCTAGGACTTACAATAGGCCAGAAATGGACCTGTCCCATTTTACTTAACCTGATTGCTCAAGCATGGAATGTTGGTCAGATGCCGCATCTGCACCATACATTGCATTAAGCATCCTTAGATGCATCATCCACTGAAGTTTGGTTGATGTAGGACTTATAGTAAGGCAGGAATGGACCTGTCCCATTTTATTAAACCTGGTCAATCAAGCATGAAATGTAGGTCAGATGCAGCCTCCGTACAATGCATTGTTGTAAGCATCCTTAGATGCATCAACCACACAACTTTGGATGACCTAGGACTTATAGTAAGGTAGGAATGGACCTGTCCCATTTACCTAGTCTGCTCACTCAAGCATAAAATGTGGGTCAGATGCAGTCTCCGCACATGTATTAAAGTAAGCATCCTCAAATGCATCATCCATGCAAGGTTGGTTAATGTAGGACTTATAGTAAGGCGGGAACCAACCTGTCCCATTTTACCTAACCTGCTCACTCAAGCATGAAATGAAGGTCAGATACAGCCTCCATACCATGCATTGTTGTAAGCATCCTCAGATGCATCATCCATGCAAGTTTTGTTGGTGTAGGACTTATAGTAAGGCGGGAATGGACCTGTCCCATTTTACCTAACCTGCTCACTCGAGCATGAAATGTAGGTCATAAGCCCCCCTCTGTACCACGCATTATTGTAAGCATCCTCAGATGTATCACCCATGCAAGTTTGGTTGGTATAAGACTTATAGTAAGGCAGGAATGGACCTGTCCCATTTTACCTAACCATGCATTGTTGTAAGCATCCTCAGATGCATCATCCATGCAAGTTTGGTTGGTGTATGACTTATTGTAAGGCGGGAACCGACCTGTCCCATTTTACCTAACCTGCTCACTCAAGCATGAAACAAAGGTCAGATACAGCCTCCGTACCATGCATTGTTGTAAGCATCCTCAGATGCATCATCCATGCAAGTTTTGTTGGTGTAGGACTTATAGTAAGGCGGGAATGGACCTGTCCCATTTTACCTAACCTGCTCACTCAAGCATGAAATGTAGGTCAGATGCAGCCTCTGTACCACGCATTATTGTAAGCATCCTCAGATGCATGACCCATGCAAGTTTGGTTGGTATAAGACTTATAGTAAGGCAGGAATGGACCTAGTCCCATTTTACCTAACCTGCTCACTCAAGCATGAAATATAGGTCAGATGCAGCCTCCGTACCATGCACTGCACTCAGCATCCTCAGATGCATCATCCATGCAAGTTTTGTTGGTATAGGCCATATAGAAAGGCAGGAATGGACCTGTCCCATTTCACCTAACCTGCTCACTCAAGCATGAAATGAAGGTCAGATGCAGCCTCCGTACCATGCGTTGTTGTAAGCATCCTCAGATGCATCATCCATGCAAGTTTGGTTGATGTAGGACTTATAGTAAGGCGGGAATGGACCTGTCCCATTTTACCTAACCTGCTCACTCAAGCATGAAATGTAGGTCAGATGCAGCCTCCGTACTAGCACTGCAGTAAGCATCCTCAGATGCATCATCCATGCAAGTTTGGTTGGTAAAGGTCATATAGTAAGGCAGGAATGGACTTGTCCCATTTTACCTAACCTGCTCACTCAAGCATGAAATGTAGGTCAGATGCAGCCTCCATACCATGCATTGTTGTAAGCATCCTCAGATGCATCATCCATGCAAGTTTGGTTGATGTGGGACTTATAGTTTGGCGGGAATGGACCTGTCCCATTTTGCTTAACCTATAGTGCGGAAGTCGACGACAGGGCGATAGCAAAAGCCCCCCTCTACTTCGTCGAGGTGAGCTAAAAATGAAAATAAAACACACACACTCGAATAAACAATTTTCAGCTTCTTGGCCTTTATCAAGTGTAACCAGACTTGTCAGAATGACAACATAGCTCGCCAGGTGGCAACCATATGTAAATTGCAACAACAACAATAAAAAAGGTCTTATCACAAGGAATGCACATGTGAAATATCAAAGCCCTATCACTTACCATTCAAAAAATATGGCCAAGGTTAAAGTTTTTCAAAAGTAGGTCAATCTCCAAGGTCAAGGTCACAAGGTCAAAAATTTTGGTATCCATGGAAACGTCTTGTCACAAGGAATACACATGTGAAATATCAAAGCCCTATCACTTACCATTCAAAAAATATGGCCAAGGTTTAAGTTTTTCAAAAGTAGGTCAATCATCTCCAAGGTCAAGGTCACAAGGTCAAAAATTTTGGTATCCATGGAAACGTCTTGTCACAAGGAATACACATGTGAAATATCAAAGCCCTATCCCTTACCATTAAAAAAATATGGCCAAGGTTAAAGTTTTTCAAAAGTAGGTCAATCTCCAAGGTCAAGGTCACAAGGTCAAAAATTTTGGTATCCATGGAAACGTCTTGTCACAAGGAATACACATGTGAAATATCAAAGCCCTATCACTTACCATTCAAAAAATATGGCCAAGGTTAAAGTTTTTCAAAAGTAGGTCAATCTCCAAGGTCAAGGTCACAAGGTCAAAAATTTTGGTATCCATGGAAAGGTCTTGTCACAAGGAATGCACATGTGAAATATGAAAGCCCAATCTGTATTGGTTTAAAAGTTATAAGCAAGGTTAAAGTTTTTGTGCACGCGCACGCAGACGCAGACGCCAACGCAACGCCGACACCGGGGGTATGACAATAGCTCTCCGGACATTCGTCCCGGCGAGCTAATAAAAATGACAATGTACATGTATAATATGACTAGGTAAAATCCATCTTTGCTTCTCTGGCGTTCAGAGAAGCAAAGATGGATTTTCCCTAGTCTTACCTTATACATTGTCGTTTTATACAATTGATAAAGGTCAAGGAGCCGGAAATTTGTGTATTTTAGTGTTTGTGTTTTCATTTGTATCATCCCTTCCCTCTGGAAATAACATTTCAATCTACAGTAATAAAATACTTTGTTTTCAATATTCTATGAGATGTATTCATAAAATCATGATTGTCTATCAATTTAAAGGAAAATTAGCAAATAGCATCTCTATAACCCAGACTTCACCATCTTGAACTAGATGCTTCCACCATCTTGAACTAGACATCTAGCACATATTCAGAGTAGTTAACTAGACTTCAATTTAAGTCTACTTCTGGTAGACAATTGTGACAATTCAAAAGCTATGCCTATGTTTAAGTTTAAGTTTTTTAAAAGTAGGTCAACCTCCAAGGTCAAGGTCAGAAGATCAAAAATTTTGGTAACCATGGAAAGGTCTTTTCACAAGGAATTCACATGGAATATGGGAACTATATCACTTACCATTCAAAAATTATGTCCAAGGTTAAAGTTTTTTGTAACAGACAGTCTGGGACAGACAGCTGAACTGGTTTTAATGTCCCCATGCTTTTGTGCGGGAGACAAAAAATATTTACCAAAGGAGAGCTATCCTCTAGCTGTTGAAGGCTAGTCTTTGTTAGCTGTTTTGGTGGAGTTTTCCCGAATGTTGAGAATGGAGAGTCAAGTAGACCACATGGTTCTACAGATAACCGCTTGGATTTAGGCCGTCTGAACGTGACCACTGTGTTAGCATCATCATCATCGTCATCAGCAAAGCTAAACGTACGGATTGTTTTACTTGGACAAGGATTTTCTGCCTCAGCTGTGCCTCGGTAGTATTTCTTTAAATAAAAGCATAAAATCATTTCATTTTAAGGAACAGTGAATTAGGAACAAGCATCATATATATACACGTATACCAATGTAACAATTTTGACAAGTAAGAATGTTATCTAAATTCACGATACAAGCTAGTTACTTCTTTCAATAATGATGTTTATTTTGCCAGGATTAATAGGTTTTTTTTTGCTGACGAAGAACTATTAAGACTGGAGCAATTCAATACAAAGCTAAATTCTTTATCTGTAAAATATTAATATCAATTATCTGTAAGGACCAAAGTAAGTTGAAAATAGCATGTCACAGATTTTGATAATTTTCATTATATTACATGTTTATGATAACCTAAGAATGAAAATACACCTCTTTGATGAAATTGACTTTCCGTTGCCATGGTAACAAGGCCCAAATTTTCAACAGGTATTTTGAAGTCTAAAATAAGAGGTTTTCATGCATCTGGTTGCCATGGAAACCGGTATCAATTCAGATTCCTCATAACAAATAACATTTATTCTTTACTTCTGTTTTGTCAATCCATATAAAATTAAATGGCACTCCATACAGGAAATCAGCAAAACTCAGACAAAAATTGTCCATTTTTTCCTTGAAAATATACCCCAAAATTAGGTCTGTTTTTCGTCAATTTTGATGTTTTTCACATTTGAATAAAAAAATAAGCAATGGGCAAGTTAAATATTTCTTAATTGAGTGTTAATCTATGTTGACTGGTCTAAAACTTGAGGGGAAAATCTAAGTGGGGAACATTATAGAAATGCTAGTTTTAAGCTGAAAAAGTGGTTGCTATGGCAACATTTGATATCAGATGGTCTCACGTAGGGTATCTTTTGATTCTCTTTTAGTATATGTAGACAAAGTTGGCAATGGCAAAGGTATATGTTTAAGATAACTTTGATGAGTATCAATTGCTGTATGACCTTGATTCTATTCCAAGGTCATTCAAATATAGGTCAAGGTCATTCCAAATTTCCTCAAAAAATTATTCCAAAATTTGATTTTTTCTTATTTTTGACGTCGTTTTTTGTTGTTTTACTATACTAATTTTGTTTCGTGCTTTTGCTTGATTTAAGTCTTCCAATAAAACAAGAAAATGAGATAGTGCTTAAGTATGTATGGTATTTTTGTATAGAATTAGTCTCGTCCAAAAAGAGAAGAAATCATGAAAATTTTCCATTTCTGTTACAAATTGCCGATGAGAAATGAAATACTTACAAAATGCTGATGTCTATGAAATAAAGGGAGTAGATACAATCTTTCGTGCATATTCAATGTCATATAACGGATTTCCCATAATTTCATAACATTTTCACGTGACATCATATATTTCCCTTGAAAATTCACGAAAAACGCTAAAATTTAATGTCTAAGTTTGAGTGACCTTGAAATTAAACGACATGACCTTGAAATGTTTTCAATGTTATTTTCTAATTTATAAACTCTTTGTTAATGGTCACATGAAGTTTGATCATAAAAGACAGAATAAGGCCTTCACAATAGCCCTTTAATGTTTGCATGTGCTTTAACATATGTGACAAATGTTGCCATGGTAACCTATTTCGGCATTTAATTCCAAGAAAACCAATACGTTCCCCACTCCAGATTTTCTCATTTTCAGAAGACCATAAATAGATACGTAAAAAACTATAAGCTTTCTTACTTAAAAACCATTGCTTTTGCAGTTATTGCATTGCAAAAACTGGCAAAAAGGGCCTAAAAAGGGGTTGGAAAAAGGCCTTACAAATGCTTGAATTTTCCTTACTTTTGATCCCAAATAACATTAAAGTAAGAATAAATGTTTCAGATTTCTAACTTCAATATTCTTATGGAGGGACGAAGGAATGCTTTTGGAAAGATTCAATTCTCCACATATTTATATTCCATGGAAACATAGACCATGAAAATGTCTCGTTTATCACGTATTCCAGACCCCGAAATTTTTGACATGGTTACCATGGCAACCAATGCTCCAATTCCACAATGATATCTAAACTCCGGCTTAACACATTATACATGACTCTTGTACCAAAAATCTTTCATTTCTGTGATATGCTATTTTTCAATGTTCCTGAAATTGTTTGGTCCTTACAGAGAATCGGTATTAAAATGGAAAACTCTAAAAAATGCTTGTAAACAACATCCTTCTCAAGCAATGACAAACATCAATGAAAGGAAAATGTACCATCCATGCCATGTTCACATAGAGAATAAGTGTCTTAATTTCTGTTTTGTTACGGGTATGCAACACACAGCAAGTGCATTTATCATACATGTAATGCGTGTTAGCGCATTTCATGAGATTAATGCACTTGCTGTGTGTTGCATACCCGTAACAAAACACAAATTATGACATTTATTCTATATATTATGCACCATAGTTGTCTGTTTCATTCTTGTTTTCTGAAATTGCTTTTTCTAGGTAAGAGAGTAACGTTAAAATTCATCTCACCGCGGGTTCAGTTTGCAGGTTAGAACAGCCGTCGCGGCATGTTTATCTAGATCTTATGCATTGTGACATCACGAGTGTTAATACGAGAATTGCAGCACGTTCCTCTCAATAGTAACATCTCAGGAAATTACATTGGTTGTGCATATATAACATGATGAGGCGGAGATGTCCCAGAATGATAGGATGACATTATAGTGATGTCATACTGATTTCCTACATGCACTTTTATTACTTAGACGCTGATGGGTGCATAATAAGCCCGCATCATGATCCTATGGAGTTGATGGGTGCGCTATATACATTGGCCAAAAGGATGCACATTTTTTCTAATTTCATGTGTCCTTTCTAATGGGACAGATTAACTATGTACACTGAAGTCCACAAAAGATTTTCTGATCCAACCTATTTTCCCTCTCCCAAGGATCAGATTCCAACTCTGAAACTCAGAGTCAAGTCTGTAAGTCTTACTCTATCAAATATAAATCATCAAAAGTTTTGTAATGCAGCAAGATACGCCTGTCGGGGTATTAATTTCTCATAAATAATTTTGTGAATGCAATTATGTCAGTTTTAGTCTCAAGATGACTTGACCTTTACACATGATTTCTCAATTAACATGACTAAGAAACCAAAAAAAAAAGAGAACTTGAAAGAAATATGAAGGAACATGTGTTGACCTTTGACCCTAACCTTAAATCAAAGGACTGAAAGTCCTGCGAGTTGGCAAAAAGTAACATTGAGAAGAACATACAGAAGACAAGTATAAAACTGGCACAAATCAAACTCCAAATCTATGCCTCAAATGCTTGAATGAGTAATTCTCACAATTCAAGAGTTGTCTCAAATCTAAAAAAAAGTCTGGAAATATATAAATATATAAAATGATAGAACTTCTTAACCAAATAACTGCTTTTGAGGTCAGAGTTCAAGGTCAATATGATCATGTCAAATTTGTTGCAATTGTTATGGGTGTATGTATGAAGTATATAGTCCTATCACTTTTAATTTAGGAGATATTTGCTTTTGAAACTTCTTAACCAACTTAAAACCAACATCCTAGGTTTATAAAGTATCAAACTGAAAAACCTTTTTCTCCCTAGTCGGTAAATAGCTCATCAGAGCTAATGTTGATTGTTATAAATTATGTCTGACTTTAAATAAATATTATTGATTGATTGATTTACTTGTCTTAAGTCTATACATCCACAAATTTTAATATCTAAGGTCTTTTTTTATCCTAAATACAATACTTTTACCTATTTATCTAAAAATGGGGTGCTCCTTATACAGAGGAGGGAAGTACAAAGAAGAAGATGAGCCATACTAGTATTTTAATGCACTAACATCAACAAGTGATCGCTATTCCTAAAGCATCGTTCCTTGTAGCATTTTTTGCATTCTCATAATGCATTTAACCCATTATTTACAACTTGAACTTAAACGTCTGTTGTCTAATATATTCTTTTATCAAATCGTAGTGGTCCTATTTCTTACTGCGCCAGTAACATTGTGCGTTGTTTGGTCCGTGCAGGGTTATCAAGTGCAAAGTTGAAAGCGATAGCAATGAGAGTTGGCTTTGCCAACTCAAAAACATTAGGTTCTTTGACTTGCTAAAGACAAGCCACATGGTAAATTTGAAGGTCCTAGGGCTGAGAGCCTTTCTAAGTTCAAGGTCCATAACTCTACAAAAGAATAGTCAATTGATCACGAACTACAACTGGATCTGTATTTCATCATTATGAAGGTGCATACCAAGTATCAATTCAATCTGCAAAGGCTGCAAAAAAGTCCAGAAAACTGTAAATTTTTCTAAGTTCAAGGGCCATAACTCTCCTAACCAGACTTGTCAGAATGACAACATAGCTCGCCGGTGGCAACCATATGTAAATTGCAACAACAACAAAAAGTAGGTAAAATTTCAAGGTCAAGGTCACTAGGTCAAAATTTATGGTACGGCATGAAAGGTCTTATCACAAGGAATGCACATGTGAAATATCAAAGCCCTATCACTTACCATTCAAAAAATATGGCCCAAGTTAAAGTTTTTGAAAAGTAGGTAAAATTTCAAGGTCAAGGTCACTACGTCAAAATTTATGGTACGGCATGAAAGGTCTTATCACAAGGAATGCACATGTGAAATATCAAAGCCCTATCACTTACCAATCAAAAAATATGGCCAAGGTTAAAGTTTTTCAAAAGTAGGTCAATCATCTCCAAGGTCAAGGTCACAAGGTCAAAAATTTTGGTATCCATGGAAAGGTCTTGTCACAAGGAATACACATGTGAAATATCAAAGCCCTATCACTTACCATTCAAAAAATATGGCCAAGGTTAAAGTTTTTCAAAAGTAGGTCAATCTCCAAGGTCAAGGTCACAAGGTCATAAATTTTGGTATCCATGGTAAGGTCTTGTCACAAGGAATACACATGTGAAATATCAAAGCCCTATCACTTACCATTCAAAAAATATGGCCAAGGTTAAAGTTTTTCAAAAGTAGGTCAATCTCCAAGGTCAAGGTCACAAGGTCAAAAATTTTGGTATCCATGGAAAGGTCTTGTCACAAGGAATATACATGTGGAATATCAAAGCCCTATCACTTACCATTCAAAAAATATGGCCAAGGTTAAAGTTTTTCAAAAGTAGGTCAATCTCCAAGGTCAAGGTCACAAGGTCAAAAATTTTGGTATCCATGGAAAGGTCTTGTCACAAGGCATACACATGTGGAATATCAAAGCCCTATCACTTACCATTCAAAAAATATGGCCAAGGTTAAAGTTTTTCAAAAGTAGGTCAATCTCCAAGGTCAATGTCACAAGGTCAAAAATTTTGGTATCCATGGAAAGGTCTTGTCACAAGGAATACACATGTGAAATATCAAAGCCCTATCACTTACCATTCAAAAAATATGGCCAAGGTTAAAGTTTTTCAAAAGTAGGTCAATCTCCAAGGTCAAGGTCACAAGGTCAAAAATTTTGGTATCCATGGAAAGGTCTTGTCACAAGGAATGCACATGTGAAATATGAAAGCCCAATCTGTATTGGTTTAAAAGTTATAAGCAAGGTTAAAGTTTTTGTGCACGCGCACGCAGACGCAGACGCAGACGCCAACGCCGACACCGGGGGTATGACAATAGCTCTCCGGACATTCGTCCCGGCGAGCTAAAAATTGGTCAACTGTTCAGAAACTTGAATTACATCTGTAATTATTTATTATAAAGACATATATGAAGTTTCAATTCAAAAGCTGCATAAGCTGCCAAAAAAAGTCTGGAAAACTGTAAAATTGTTGAAAATTTCTATGTTCAAGGGCCATAACTCTACTAAAAATAGGTCAATTTTTCCGTAACATGAACTGGATCTGTAATTATTTATTAAAAAGGCATATTATGAAGTTTCAATTCAATAACTGCATAAGCTGCAAACAAAAGTCTGGAAAACTGTAAAATTGTTAAAGATTTCTATGTTCAAGGGCCGTAATTCTACTGAAAATAGCAATCCAAGGAATGCTTGTGTCACCTGCGAAGCGGTTTGATTATTATTCTAGAAAGTGGATCAAAATTATTGGTATCAGTAGAAAAGTCTTGTCAAATGAAATTCATTTGAAATATCAGACCTCTTAATTACAAATTAAAAGATATGGTCATTCTCAAATTTTCAGAAAAGAGTGTCCATCATCTAGGTCAAGGTAGCTACATAAAAATTGGTAACAAAAAAGTCTAATCATAAGAAATATTAAAGACCTATCACCAACCAATTAAAAAATATTCTTAGAAAAGAATGTCAAATAGCTAGGTCAAGGTCAAAAGGTAAAAAGTTATGGTATGTGTAGAAAGGCCTTGCCACAAGGAATACACGTGTGAAATATCAAAGCCCTATCACCTACCAATCAAAAGATATATACAATCTTAAATTTTTGAAAAGTAGGTCAAACATGTAGGTCAAGGTCAATAGGTCAAAAATTATGGTTTGTGTAGAAAGGCGTTGTTACAAGGAATACACATGTGAAATATCAAAGCCATATCACTTACAAATCAAAAGATATAGCGAATCTTATCTTTTTCCAAAAGTGAGTCAAATATCTAGGTCAAGGTCACAAGGTCAAAAATTATGGTATGTGTAGAAGGCCTTGCCACAAGGAATACACGTGTGAAATATCAAAGTCCTAACACTTACCATTCAAAAGATATATCCATTCTTAACTTTTTTGAAAAGTACGTCAAATATGTAGGTCAAGGTCAATAGGTCAAAAATTATGGTATGTGTAGAAAGAGTTCTTACAAGGAATACACATGTGAAATATCAAAGCTTTATCACTTACCAATCAAAAGATAGAGCGATTCTTATCTTTTTTCCAAAAGTAGGTCAAATATCTAGGTCAAGGTCACAAGGTAAAAAATTATGGTATGTTTCGAAAGGTCTTGCCACAAGGAATACATGTGTGAAATATCAAAGTCCTAACATTTACAAATCAAAAGATATATTCATTCTTAACTTTTTTGAACAGCAGGTCAAATATGTAGGTCAAGGTCACTAGGTCAAAAATTATGGTATGTGTTGGAAGGTCTTGTCACAAGGAATACACATGTGAAATATCAAAGCCCTATCACTTACCAATCAAAAGTTATGGGCTGTGACACCCAAAGTGTGACAGACAGACAGACGGACGGACTGACAGACGGACAGACGGACAAAGTGATCCCTAAGTGTCGCGACACAAAAATAGGCCAATTTTGCGAAACTCGAACTGGATCTGTAATTATTTATTATAAAGGCAAAGATAAAGTTTCAATTCAATAACTGCATAAAGCTGTGAAAAACATAGGGTAATCAAAGATTACATAGCTCGCCTATACAGGTTTTTGTCAGAAACCAGGTTTAAGTTTTTGAAAAGTAGGTCAAAGTCCAAGGTCAAGGTCACTAGGTCAAAGGTCATGGTCTCAAATGAAAGGTCTCATCACAAGGTATCTACAAGTGAAATATCAAAGCCCTACCCCTTATAGTTCAAGAGATATAGCCCAGGTTAAAGTTTTGTCTATGGACGATGACAACGACGCCGAGGGTATGGCATTAGCTCTCCAGACTTTTTCGTCCTGGCACGCTAAAAAGCCTGGAAAACTGTAAAATTGTTGAAAATTTCTATGTTCAAGGGCCATAATTCTGCTAAAAATAGATCAATTTTTCCAAAACTCAAACTGGATCTTGCGCCGCTTGATATCAAGTCATGTTTCAAGTTTCAATCCAATATCTTGAAAGTCTTTAGACGGGCATATAAACAAAGGTAATCACAGATTACGAAGCTCACCTCATGGCAGCCAAATTCAATTCAATCATATTTCTTAGTACATGTATATTGGCTTTTAAAGGCAAAATCATTCAAGTGGAAAAAGTCATTTTATGAAAGTTTGATCAAAGATACATCCAATATGCAAGTTTGGTACATGTAGCACTTATACTTTGCTCAATCCTGTTTTTTAAAGGCAAAATCACTAAAGCGGAAAAAGTAGGTCAAGGTCATTTTATGAAAGTCTGATCAAAGATACATCTAATATGCAAGTTTGGTACATGTAGCACTTATACTTTGCTCAATATTGGCTTTTAAAAGCAAAATCACTCATGCGGAAAAAGTAGGTCAAGGTCATTTTATGAAAGTTTGATCAAAGATACATCCAATATGCAAGTTTGGTATATGTAGCACTTTGCTCAATATTGGCTTTAAAGGCAAAATCACTCAAGCAGAAAAAGTTGGTCATGGTCATTTTATGAAAGTTTGATCAAAGATACATCCAATATGCAAGTTTGGAACATGTAGCACTTATACTTTGCTCAATATTGGCTTTTAAAGGCAAAATCACTCAAGCGGAAAAAGTAGGTCAAATTCATTTTATGAAAGTTTGATCAAAGATACATCCAATATGAAAGTTTGGTACATGTAGAACTTATACTTATCTCAATATTGGCTTTCAAAAGCAAAATCACTCAGGTGGAAAAAGTAGGTCAGATGCTGCATCCGATGCATGGGTCCATCTCGGCATCCAAAGAGGAATCACTTGTGCAAGTTTGGTTACTGTAGCATTAGTACTTTGTCATATACTGAGCTATCCCAAACTTCTTAACCAAGTCACTCATGTGGAAAATGTAGGTCAGATGCAGCATCCGATGCATGGGTTCACCTCAACATCCAAAGATGAATCACTTGTGCAAGTTTGGTTACTGTAGCATCAGTACTTTGCCAAATACTGAGCTACCCCAAACTTCTTAACCGGACATGGATGCAGACGGGGACCAGACGTGCCAGAGTATAGCATAAGCTCACTCAACTTTGTCGAGGAGAGCTAAAAATATGTGTAAAAGAGAATTTTAAATCATCTCTAAAATCATCATGAGCTGAAATCTAATAGTAAGGTGTGGATGCTATGAATTAATCTAAGCTTAGCAAAAGGAACTGGGGTGTTCAACAAGTGAACATGAAGCTTTTGAATGTTACCTAGCAGGAAAAATAAAGTATACAAAAGTGCATAGCATAAAGATCACAAACTATAGGTATGTGTGAATTAGTAAGAAAAGAGGGGGGGGGGTGGAAGGGAACGAGGGGATGAAAAAGTTCGTCACGTTAATTTGGTATTTTCTGCAGTGGAAAATTTTCAATAGGTGCTCCACATGAGCAAGTGCTGTCAGATGTAAGGTTAACCCTATATAGATCACTGTTAAGTGAACTGCATCCGTAACGAAAGAAGGATGTGTGGGTGGGATAGCTTTAAGTTTGTTTTTTAATTAGGACAAGGTGATAGATTGTCGTGTTGAGACAGGGAGATTGTACCAAGCTTTTATAGTTGAGGGAATAAATGATGATTGAAAAAGACTTGTTCTGGCTGTCTGTATTGAGATATGAGATATGGTCAAATGACCGGGGACATAAAAAGGTGAGCTACATCCACCAGTGTACATCGATCATTACACACTGATTCAAGCTAACTTAGAAAAAAGCTTGAGAGGCACACAAAGCTGGGAGACCAAACTGACCAATGGTAACTTTTTCTTGTTCCAAAGCTTAATGAATGACTTGAAGTAGGCTTTCTTCTTTGGTGATGACATCTCCTTAGGTACTTTATTTTTCTGAAATCAAAGGAAAGAATTATATATAGCTGTCAAGTATTTTGTTCAAGAACCATCAAACTGTACAAGCCAAAGAACAGATTAAGGGGAATGCATAAACACAATATTGTTGTTCACATTTTCATATACTGTAAACGTGGTTATTTTGCTGGGGGAAAATTTTGAGATTATAACATCAAGAGGTTACACTTGGGGGAAGTATTCGCAATATTAATGTAATTGTATCTGCCATTGTATCTGAACACACATAAATCATGTGAATTATAAACAAATAATTTGCAAAAACGCTGAATTCTGTCCCTGATGATCTTAACAAAGAGGCCCAGGGGCCGTATCACACAACTAAGAACACTCAAAATCTTTCAGTGAAAGTTGTTTATATAACTCTAATTATATATGCCTTATGAAAAGTTCAATACGAGCAGAAACCATATATCTTTTAATGGAATTAGTGAGAGAAATATTACATATCATACAAATCAAAGTGCTTTTAAACAAATGGCCCCATTAGAAATTTATTAAACCATTATACTCTGTAGAGAACCTTGAGTGAATTTTGAACAGATGTTGAAAATGTAAGCCCCCCTCCCCTAAACAGTTTTACATCTAATTTGCGATGCCACAAACAAATGTTTGAATGTTTGTACACCAACAAACTGTCAAAATTGAATATTCATTTCTTAAATCAACAGGGATATATATTAACATATGCCCATTCATTTGACATATAGAATTTACATTGTGATTATAGGAGTATGATTTGAACTATGATGTCATAGCAACTTTGCTTGATTTGAACTTTGACAGTACGTAGTAACAGAGCCTTAGCAACGGAGTTTTAAACGTATTTTAACGTCATTTAAGCGCGAAAAACTGGAATGTAAATATATATAATAACTGTCTTTTGGAATGTTATCATACTGTGATAACCTACAATGGATCCAGGAATTATGTTCCATAATGCACGTTATTCTATAAGTAATTCCTAGGATATAACAATAATGCAGCCTATCATGTTGCTTTGATATTCTCATGATATACTTTCAGTTACATATATATGAACCATGCAATTGCAGATTTGTACCCTTTGCCCGATGGAATTTTATTCATGGACCAAAACATATCGTATATCGAGTAATTTTTGCGTCGGGTAAATTTCCTGAAAATGACCCAAGAACGTGTGTCTTTTTTTCCCTGAGTCTAATTTTTGCTAATCTATAAATACCAAAAAAATAAAAATTTGTACAAAGATTTATTTAATGTGAAATGAAATGCAATCATATAATTGAACGTTTTTCCTACTGGATTTACGTATCCAAGTATACATGTACAATAATACAAATGTACAAGAATGTACATCATACAGTTCACTCATTCAAAGCATCAACGATGCTGGTTTCTTTAAAGCCATTGCTTATAATTTTATGGTTTCCAATGCAAGTAGTCATATAGTTTTGTGGTCCGAAAAAAACCCCAATTAAATCATTGTTTAGATTTAGTTTCTTGTGAGAAATACACAGATAACTAAAACGCTATATGTCATAATTACAGAACGACAGTTGGTTTAAAATGAGAGCCGACATGCATTCATATCAGTGATTGTTTGATTTACCATGTTTGCACTGGGTAATTAAATTAATTAATACTTCCTGTTATCTATAAACATCAAATTAATAACCATAATTATCTTAATCAGACGAGTACTCACTAATACCCTGGGACAGTTACATATAACTGAACCTCTTTAGAAGCGTTAGTTTGTGTCTTTTTTTTTTTTGCTATGTTCATTTTTCACGATTTGATGATGCTCGTGAATTTAGCGAAAATTAGACACACGTGAAAAATTCCCCATATACAGTATTTCTGTATGACCCATTTTATAACTAAATATGGTAAATAAATATAAATAACATTACCTCTTCCTCCAGCCACATGTGAAACTCTATTTGCTTCAAGAGAAAGTCATCCATCGACAGCTTATCTAAAATTTATCATAACTGAACTGTTACAAACTACAATACAAACTTTTATATGTAACATTATTAAAATGATCATGAGTTTTTGCCATTTTTTCTTGCTCCTAATCAGTTGAGACAATGTTTGATCAAATATACCTCAGAGTGAGTTGCTCAAATGTGGTCTATTGTGGTTTTTGCTCTTGACCAATCAGTAATGACATAGCATTTTTGCACATATGTTCTAACCAATGACTTTTCTTTTTGCTGTGAAACTGTAGCCTTTACAAAACATAAAAACATGGCAGCAGATAGGTTCGCTTCGGTTGATGAAGAAAATTTCTGATTATTTAATAAAGCAGTTATTAACTTTTGATTTTGGTCTATTCTTGACTATACAGACCTTGATCAGGTAATGGTTGACCAAGCTAGGCCTTCATCCTAAGTTAACCAAACCCTGACCAAGTCTGTATAGTGATGCGGTCTTTTTGCAGCGCACTTTCAGAATTTCTTGATTTAAAGATGTATTTCATAAAATGATTGCCATTTTTTCCAAAAATTCCTAATTTCACCAAGCTGTAAGAATAGGACGTAAAATCTGCGTAAAAGCGGTTTCAGAGGAGAAGTCGAAAATGTGTCAGCCAATCAGAGCCTGTGCAACCATCTTTGATTTCGGATCGGCTTCCTGTGAAGTTTCATGATATTCTGTGCAGCGGTTTGAGAAGAGAAGTCAAAAATGTGTCAGCCAATCAGAGCCTGTGGCGGCCATGTTGGATTTCCGATCGGCTCGAAAAACACAAACTTGGTAAAGGGCATTGAGTACTTGCTTCCTGTGAAGCTTCATGAAATTCTGTGCAGCGGTTTCAGAGGAAAAGTCGAAAATGTGTCAGCCAATCAGAGCCTGTGGTTGCCATCTTTGATTTCGGATCGGCTC
This sequence comes from Pinctada imbricata, assembly GCA_033119305.1. Lineage (NCBI taxonomy): Eukaryota > Metazoa > Mollusca > Bivalvia > Pterioida > Pteriidae > Pinctada > Pinctada imbricata. Next base: position 29,260,294 of record VSWD01000002.1, on the reverse strand, counting down.
GAAAAACACAAACTTGGTAGAGGGCATTGAGTACTTGCTTCCTGTGAAGTTTCGTGAAATTCTGTTCAGCGGTTGCAGAGGAGATGTCGAAAATGTTAAAAGTTTAAAATTCCGTCTTTTCGATTTTATAGTCTTCAGTTCGATTTGTGCAGGTATCTGACGTAAAAGCATTGTGACGTCATTAAATTCCTTTGAAAACGTCATATATGTAACCCTATTTCCCTGAATTTCATGCTGGTTTCCAAAGATTTTGATGACGTCACAATGCATTGACGTCAGATACCTGCACAAATGGGAAGTAACTCTGTATTTCGAAAAGACCGAATAGCTCACTTGAGCTTCGCTCAGGTGAGCTAAAAAGGGGAGATGGGCTATTTTTAAGAATCTAACATAAAAGCAGTTAGATAGATAAAAGTTGCCCATTTCTTCATGTTATGCAATGGAACAATCTATTCCGAGTGGATTCCGATGAAATATACAACATACACCAATGAAATAAATGATAAAAAGATGTCTCTTTCCACACATGTAGTGTGTATCTCTGAAAGCTTACAATGTGGCTGACTAGTATAGAATAAAACGGTTTTCAGTTGCAGGATTGCGTATTTTAACGATTGCATTGACACACTAGTTTTGAAGTTATTTTTTCTTTTTCATTAAGATAAGAGGGAATCAAAACATATAACACTTAAAATGTATGTAAAAAATGCATTTTTTTTGTATTTTTTTGTTCGCTATTTGACATTTTCAGACATTGTTACCCTGACCTATTCAAGCTGTAATTACCAAATCTTACATCAGTATTTTTTAATAAAATACTTATGAGTAATCTTCTAATACATCATATTTTTATCCTGAACAACCTTTTCCGTCTAAGGAAGGACAGCGCACGAGAAATAATTGAATGATTTCAGGGCTAAATCAAGCCCTTATACAGGCTTTCTACTCTACCTTGATGAAAAAGTAGGAAAAAAGTAGGAGTAGTCAGTGAAACAAAGTAGGAGAAAAATAGGAAAAAGTAGGAAATAATAGGGGAAATGTAGGAAATTTTCCATCACTTTTAGCGACAATTTTCAGTCAGTATGACACAGAAATCACAGTAAGCAATGATTGTAGACTGTTAAAAATTCATCTTTGAGGAAATTACTGAGAGAAATAAGGACAGATTGATTTTTGATGTAAAATATATAGAACTTTTTTTATTTTTTAAAAACTTTGAATCGGATGTCGATGACAAGTGAAGCAAGTAATTTTTTACTTTAGAGATGAAAAAGTAGGAATAGTAGGAGGTTTTGAAGAAAAAGTAGGAAAAAATAGGATCAAAATAAAAAAGTAGGAAAAGTAGGAAATAGTAGGAAAAAGTAGGAACAGTAGAAAGCCTGCTTATATTTACAGCTCTATTTGTTGGACCTTGGACCCAAAGTAAAATACTTTCAAAGATGTCTATTTATAAACAGACATCTTCATTTATGCTACTTGCAGAGTTCTTAAAAACTTCCATGGAATATTGGACATTCAAAAATTTTTATCAGTCCAATAATAGATTTAAAGTGAGTTTTTATTAGACCAAACAATTTTTATCCTCAAATCTGATAAAACCAATAGTTTTCGGGAACTCAGATTACTCTGTACTTACATTTAGAGATAATATGTACTTACTTTTTTCTTTTCTTTCCATCTTTTCCTTTTCTTTCTTTTTATCTCTCTGAACAAACTTTTTGGCAAACATCTGTTGTTTCTTACTTGCTTTATTGATGTCATCACATGAGGAACCTTGAACATACAATATATGCATTAGTATGATAACAAAGGCAACGCAAGTGTAGGATCCCCTCGCAATTGCATGTTCTATAATGCAATCAGCAAAAGAAGTTTAAAATAAAGTTTACTGCCATCTTGACCTTTGACCCTAAAAATCTCTCATCCTCTCCCCTGAGGGATCATTTGTGAAAGGTTTGGTGGTCTCACGATGATTGCTATGCCTTCTTTGCTGTTCACAAAGTTTTAAACCTAAGTCCACTGTGACCTTGACCTTTGATCCTTGACATTGAAAATTAATAGGGTAAATCCTCTCCCCATGGGAAACATTTGTGGAAGTTTTGATGTTTCTATGAAGATTCCTTTGGCAGTGTTCTCCCCAGGCCGTTTTAGCGTGGCGGCCCCGCCACGCTATCGAGATTTACCGCCACGCTATCGGGATTAGCACCACGCTATATTTTACGGTCGCCATGCTATATTTTTTCCCTAAAAAATCGTGTATTAACGAATTTGTGTACCCCTTTGCGTTAATTGATTGATTCAACCGCCGCATTCCCGATTAATTAGCCCCGGTTGTATACAACGTCTTGTAGCCCCCCGCAAGCTTTATTTCCCTGAGCTGAGAACGTGTCTGGCTTCTACGGCGCACGTCAATCGATCGGACATTTAAAATAACTACGTTGTCAATGTCTATCGAGTGACCAACAAAAGACGACCATTCTATAACGTAGTTAATGAAAACGTTTTCATCTACTTGTATAATCGCTAGATCGTGTTGACCGGCACGTGTCATATAGTTACAGCGCAATGGTAATAGAAAATATGCTATATCAGATGTCATTAAAATATGTTTTTAATCCGTCTTACTGTTCGACATATAAATAATTGCCGCTTTTACAAGATAAGAAAGAGGTTCTCTCGCTCGTGCAAAATCATTTTACTTTTAATAAATAACGAATCGGTATGTCCGTTTTTTTTTTGTTTTTTTTTTTGTTTTTAAATACGCTTGAATCAGATTATCTAGTTAATAAGAAGTTTAGACGGATGGTTGAAATTAATAAAAACACAACATGGTGCACGGACCATCGTTTTAATCTGAGCGCGATATAGAAGGCTTTGTATACAAATGACATATTAAATAGATCTTGATTTCTTGGGGGATGGAAGGGGAGGAGGTAGGTTTGTTCAATATTGTCAGCTTTCTTTGCCAGAGATTACCTCAAACATTATTGCAATGGCTAATAAGGAAAGGGGGGGGGGGGGTAAATGTTTCCATCTTTGGATCCAATTACTTGTTTCAAGTAGGAATTTCTTTAAAGATAATTTTCAACTTTTTTTAAAAGGTGAAACCTGCCCTTTCCCTGAACCAAAAATTCTCATAACTCTAGGGTTGACTCATAATACACTTGGACTCACTAATGTCAGTGATTAGGAAGGACAGAGAACATGCATCATAGTCCCATTGATTTGCAAAATGGCCCATTGAAAACTTAATACTTTTTTTTAAAGAAATGGCCCATTTTTACATTGATATTTTAAAAATCATGGAAAATGGCCCATTCACAGAATTTCCTTCCAACATGTCCAAATCAGTGTTACATATGCTAAATTCTTACACTAAGGTACCTGGGGTTATGGTCATGAGACAGTCTCAAGATAATTTTCTCAAAAGGCCCAAAACTAATTGAGTTTTAAAACTGTCATGAATCTCTCTTTACAAATAGAACACCAATGACCTCACTGTCTAAAATTTAATGATAATTGACATGTAGATAAGAATGTAGTATTATTAACACATTTATTTCATTATCAAAATTATTTTGAACAGTGTAGTAATAAAGCAACAACACATGAAACAGTATGCAATGATGCAATACGAGCAATGACGCGCATCCCAACGCAAGGTGCACCGCGAAGACTTGGCACCATGCTATCTGAAATTTCTGGGGAGAACACTGCTTTGGTTTCTATATTGTTCACAACGATTTTAATCCTAAGTCCATTGTGACCTCGACCTGTGACCCTTGACATTGAAAATCTTAATCAACGTGTTCATTCTCTCCCCCTGGGGAATGTATGTGGAAGGTTTGATGTTTCTGTAATGATTCCTTTGGCTTCTATGCTGTTCACAAAAAAAAAAAATCTGGACACACACACCCTAAATTAAGGATGCATGGCAGCAATGCTACATCCCCTCCCCGACAGAGCTGCAAGGGGATAAAAATTCATTTTTTACAATTAATTTCAAAGAACTGAAAGTCCCCGATTATTTATTCAAGTGGAATAGTACAAAGAAATTCCAAGGTCAAGATACAGAATATGCATGAACATGTAACAATGTTTGGTAAAGTCCTGAATCAGGACCTGTAGAACTATTGTTAGAGCTTGCTTCAGGACCAAAAGAATTACAGGTATTGGTAAAGACTTTACTTTCAACTATATCAGGACCTACACAACTATTGGTAGATACATAAAAGTAACACTTGTATCAGATGTATGGCAAACCTGTTTCTGGGCCAGTAAAACTATTGGTAGTGATGTAAGTGATACCTGTTTCAGGACATGTAGAACTACAGTCAAACCTGTCTTATGTAACTTTGCAAGGGCCGGCAGAAAATAGGTCACATAAGAGAGGTGGTCACTGAATACAGGTTTCAGCTGATCTGACCAACAAAATTTCGTATTATAAGAGCAATACTATTAAATGAATCTCTGCATATATCAATTCGTGTATTTATTGATTAATTGTATTGCACATACTGGTATACAATCACATTAGATTTTATTTATCACAGAAGATTTAATTATGAAAGGCACTTATGAATAGATTTAATGTAAAATATTATGTAGTTTGGGTCTTTTGTAACACTAAAAGATGTGATATACAGGTATATTTAAATATATTCGGTACAGGACAGAAAAATAATAGTCGATGTCGGGTTAGACATGTTGTCGCTATATACAGGTTAATTTGGTAGGAAAATTGCTCGGGAGGAATAAAAAAGGTCATATATAGCAGGAAGTCGCTAAAAAGAGGGTCACTTTAAGACAGGTTTGACTGAATTTGTAGGGATATCAGTATACAGTTAAAGTATACCACTGCAGGAGTTCACACGATTCTTACTAGACATATTTCCTAAGGCTTAAAGCCGAGGGAAATAGGTCTGGTCAACGGGGACCAGAATTGTGCAAACTCCCTCAATGGTATACATGTACTTTGACTGTTTTATTATACCGTCACTGTGACGGACACAAAAGCTCCACCCATTTCAAGACTTATTCCCTCGGGAAATAGTCTTAACTGTTGGGAATTCCCAACTAACACATCCTTTACAAGGATGTAGTCTTTTTAGGCGAATTACAGCTAGATTTAAGGTATTCGTTGTACAAATATGTATCAAGTGTATTATATTGTAAGAAACGTGGCATACTTTTACCTACATATACCTAATACAACATAAATAATGGTTTCTATCATCAAAGATCAAAATGCTGACCGTCACTCCAGCCACGGAAACTATCGAGACACTGCCGAAGATTACCGAGATAATTTTAATACTGTTTAAATGGACGAGACAACCGCGAGATCTCCATTTGTACATTGGATACGTTAATGAGTATCTTTTAAATCAGTAGAGGTATAATAATTATACCTGTAGAAGTACTGGTAGAGATGTTTGTTATGCCTGTTTCAGGGCCAGTAGAACTATTGGTAGAGATATTAGTTATACCTGTTTCAGGGCCTGTGGAACTTTTGGTAGAGATGTTTGTTATACCTGTTTCAGGGCCTGTAGAACTATTGGTAGAGATGTTTGTCAAACCTGTTTCAGCACCTGTAGAACTACGGTACTGGTAGAGAAGTTTGTTAAACCTGTTTCAGGGCCTGCATAACTATTGGTAGAGATGTTTGTTATACATTGTTATACATTGTTATACATTGTACATACCTTATTCAGCAAACGTAGAACTACAGTATTGGTAGAGATGTTTGTTATACCTGTTTCAGCACCTGTAGAACTATTAGTAAAGATGTTTGTTATATACCTGTTTCAGAGCCGGTGGAACTATTGGTAGAGATATTACAAATGTAGTTATATCTGTTTTAGGACTAGTAGAACTATTGGTAGAGATGTTAGTTATACCTTTTTCAGGGCTAGTAGAACTATTGGTAGAGACATTAGTTATACCTGTTTCGGGGCCTGTAGAACTATTGGTAGAGATGTTTGTTATACCTGTTTCAGGGCCTGCAGAACTATTGGTAGAGATGTTTGTTATACATGTACCTGTTTCAGCACATGTAGAACTATTGGTAGAGATGTTAGTTATACCCATTTCAGGGCTAGTGGAACTATTGGTAGAGATGTTTGTTATACCTGTTTCAGGGCCTGCAGAACTATTGGTAGAGATGTTTGTTATACCCATTTCAGGGCTAGTGGAACTTTTGGTAGAGATGTTTGTTATACCTGTTTCAGGGCCTGTAGAACTATTGGTAGAGATGTTTGTCAAACCTGTTTCAGCACCTGTAGAACTACGGTACTGGTAGAGAAGTTTGTTAAACCTGTTTCAGGGCCTGCATAACTATTGGTAGAGATGTTTGTTATACATTGTTATACATTGTTATACATTGTACATACCTTATTCAGCAAACGTAGAACTACAGTATTGGTAGAGATGTTTGTTATACCTGTTTCAGCACCTGTAGAACTATTAGTAAAGATGTTTGTTATATACCTGTTTCAGAGCCGGTGGAACTATTGGTAGAGATATTACAAATGTAGTTATATCTGTTTTAGAACTACAGTATTGGTAGAGATGTTTGTTATACCTGTTTCAGCACCTGTAGAACTATTAGTAAAGATGTTTGTTATATACCTGTTTCAGAGCCGTTGGAACTATTGGTAGAGATATTACAAATGTAGTTATATCTGTTTTAGGACTAGTAGAACTATTGGTAGAGATGTTAGTTATACCTTTTTCAGGGCTAGTAGAACTATTGGTAGAGACATTAGTTATACCTGTTTCGGGGCCTGTAGAACTATTGGTAGAGATGTTTGTTATACCTGTTTCAGGGCCTGCAGAACTATTGGTAGAGATGTTTGTTATACATGTACCTGTTTCAGCACATGTAGAACTATTGGTAGAGATGTTAGTTATACCCATTTCAGGGCTAGTGGAACTATTGGTAGAGATGTTTGTTATACCTGTTTCAGGGCCTGCAGAACTATTGGTAGAGATGTTTGTTATACCCATTTCAGGGCTAGTGGAACTATTGGTAGAGATGTTTGTTATACCTGTTTCAGGGCATGCAGAACTATTGGTAGAGATGTTTGTTATACATGTACCTGTTTCAGCACCTGTAGAACTATTGGTAGAGATGTTAGTTATACCCATTTCAGGGCTAGTGGAACTATTGGTAGAGATGTTTGTTATACCTGTTTCAGGGCCAGTAGAACTATTTGTGGAGATGTCAGAAGAATCCAGATCATCTTTTGATGACAGATCCCTTTGGGAATCTACATTGGATCCACCAATGTTTGACACCTGGATCACAGGGATTGGTACAGCCTTGAGTTTCTTCTTATCATTAGCACTCTGGTTCTCTCCATGAGATACTGAGAAAAACCCTCTTTTCTTTGATCTAAATAAGAAATCATCATGTTTGTACTTTCATTTTAAGGTAGGCACTAGGCATATAAAATTGGTACATAAGAATAGCATAAAAAAAGTCAGAAATGTTTTCAGTTTACCAAAGTGTGTTTCCTGTAAAAATATGACTGCATACAGTAACTAGTCTATATACCGTAGTATATCAGACTGACGCCATATTGATCAGCAAAGTTCATTAGAAGATACTCAGGGTTAATCTCAAGCTTTATTTGAGACTGAAGTTTTACAACTTTGAGGCAGATATATTGAGCACATCATATATGAGCAACTAAACAATCAGGAAATTCAAACTGGTGATTTCTGCAATCTGAGTCAGTGATATTTTGCTAGGGGTTGTGCCCCTTTAATACAGTATCTAAAAATCAAATCCATTTTGTGTTAACCTAAAGCACCTTTCGATTTTAACGTCCATCTGGCGCTGTACCATTTGCGGCTAAATTTTAGGGCATTTTCCTCATAAAATGTGCATGCCATTGAACAAAATATTTCATTGAAAGTTGGTATGGTTAATAGTTATCTCCTACCATCCAGAATAGATCATATAAGATTAAATATTAATGTTTATTGGCTGATTTAAAGTAAATCAACTTTTGCACAACCATGGCTAAATTGCTCTTATTTTTCTACAGAGAAATATTTTGTTTCTCTTCTTTCACATTAATGACAATGAATATTTCCCAAACATCTTGATATACATGTAATTTATGAAAAGTAAAATACTGCTAAAGACGGTATGGCCGGATTGCAAAGTTTTTGTCAGTTAACATTAAAGAAAAGAATGCCCATATGTTTTGACCTACCAGTTTATAGCTAAAATTATAACCGAGGTACAATGTGCCTTGTATATTTTATGCTGTTGTTTGCAGATTTGGATATAAAAGAGATGAGATATAACATAGATGTCGATGGTAACAAGGTCAAGGTCACAAAGTTAAAGGTCATGATTCAAAACTCATCTCACAAGAAATCTACATGTGAAATATCAAAGCCCTATCTCTTATATAGTGTTGTGCCAATTATCACCAACGTCAGCGACATAGTCGTCAGACCCTTCTCAGTTCTGATTACAATTATCCATTATAATCAGGAAATAAAAACATTACAAGAATGAAATATTTGCATCATTAAGCCAAATTTTTACTAGAGAAACAGTTCATAAGTCGTATATATACGTACTATTAAAAGTCAACTGATATAATATATCTTTGACTTAGGTCAGTATGCATATACTCTTTGAAACATTTTGACGAGGTTTCCATAAAATTTGCTGTCAATAAAAAGTAAGTTATGGACAAATCATATGAATTATTTTACAGTTTTGCAGTGCACTATAAGATTAAAGAATACAATTATAATTGATAATCAATCAAAAGGCTTATCCGATTAATCAATTTGATTACTCAATCTGATTCCCAACACTATAAATAGAAAAATATAGTCCAAGTTAATTTCTTATATTTACATTCCTACTGCATTTCCCTTATATAAATGTACCAAACCAACTGCACTGCAATTTTTGATAAATGCAAGAGCCTATCATGTGACATTAGAACATATGCAGATTAATTTCTCATAAAATGCCCATTCTATTTATTGCTTTTTAAAACACATATTCAAAATTCCAATATCAATCGACACCGTCTACCCCCAGTGATAAATGTGTCTAAATCTAGGTCACCCACATGTACTCTTCCAAGAAGTGTGACGTAGTAAGTCGATCACGCATCAATGTTAGCTGTCACACCAGACGAAGTTCAAGGACAACCTGCACTGTCATCCACAGAATGATGCCATGTTTGGATGAGTGAATTCAGACATTAGTGGATCAAATTATAAAGTTTTGAAGTTTGAATAATGGTACCGATTGATTTCATAGGTTTAAACAGTTTAACAGAGTGTGTTAAAGAGAGTTTTCAAATGTTTTCCTTCCAATATCTGTGACATTTCTCCAGTTTTAACCCTCCGCTTGGTCTTAATTATGTTGGACAAAAATTGTGAATTTTCACAATTCGTTATTTATTCAGTTTTAATCGATACGTTCAAAATACAAACAAACATAGGTAATCACAGATTACGAAGCTCACCTCGTGACAGCAAAATTCAATTCAAACATATTTCTTAGTACATGTATATTGGCTTTTAAAGGAAAAACCACTCAAGCAGAAAAAGTAGGTCAAGGTCATTTTATGAAAGTTTGATCAAAGATACATCCAATATGCAAGTTTGATACATGTAGCAGTTATACTTTGCTCAATATTGGCTTTTAAAGGCAAAATCACTCAAGCGGAAAAAGTAGGTCACAGTCATTTTATGAAAGTTTGATCAAAGATACATCCAATATGCAAGTTTGGTACATGTATCACTTATACTTTGCTCAATATTGGCTTTTAAAGGAAAAATCACTCAAGCGGAAAAAGTAGGTCGAGGTCATTTTATGAAAGTTTGATCAAAGATACATCTAATATGCAAGTTTGGAACATCTAGCACTTATACTTTGCTCAATATTGGCTTTTAAAGGCAAAATCACTCAAGCCGAAAAAGTAGGTCAAGGTCATTTTTTGAAAGTTTGATCAAAGATACATCCAATATGCAAGTTTGGTACATGTAGCACTTATACTTTGCTCAATATTGGCTTTTAAAAGCGAAATCACTCAAGTGGAAAAAGTAGGTCAGATGCTGCATCCGATGCATGGGTCCATCTCAGCATCCAAAGATGAATCACTTGTGCAAGTTTGGTTACTGTAGCATTAGTACTTTGCCAGATACTGAGCTACCCCAAACTTCTTATCCAAATCACTCAAGCAGAAAATGTAGGTCAGATGCTGCATCCAATGCATGGGTTCACCTCAGCATCCAAAGATGAATCACTTGTGCAAGTTTGTTTACTGTAGCATCAGTACTTTGTCAGATACTGAGCTACCCCAAACTTCTTAACCAAGTCACTCAAGCGGAAAATGTAGGTCAGATGCTGCATCCGATGCATGGGTTCACCTCAGCATCCAAAGATGAATCACTTGTGCAAGTTTGGTTACTGTAGCATCAGTACTTTGTCAGATACTGAGCTACCCCAAACTTCTTAACCGAGTCACTCAAGCGGAAAATGTAGGTCAGATGCTGCATACGATGCATGGGTTCACCTCAGCATCCAAAGATGAATCATTTGTGCCAGTTTGGTTACTGTAGCATTAGTACTTTGTCAGATACTGAGCTACCCCAAACTTCTTAACCAAGTCACTCAAGCGGAAAATGTAGGTCAGATGCTGCATCCGATGCATGGGTTCACCTCAGCATCCAAAGATGAATCACTTGTGCAAGTTTGGTTACTGTAGCATTAGTACTTTGTCAGATACTGAGCTACCCCAAACTTCTTAACCGGACGCGGACGCGGACACGGACGCGGACACGGACGCGGACGCGGACGCGTGGGGTTATAGCATAAGCTCACTCAACTTCGTCGAGGTGAGCTAAAAACAATATGCAATTTCTTATTTTTCTACAATGTTTCCGTACAGAAGGTACTACTTCGAAGCTAGCAATAAACGTCGAACATTTGCTGTTACGTCAAGTGAAGTTCTCCCTCCACTGTGATACTTTAAATATAAAGAACCAGACTTGTCAGAATGACAACATAGCTCGCCGGTGGCAACCATATGTAAATTGCAACAACAACAACCAGACTTGTCAGAATGACAACATAGCTCGCCAGTGGCAACCATATGTAAATTGCAACAACAACAACCAGACTTGTCAGAATGACAACATAGCTCGCCGGTGGCAACCATATGTAAATTGCAACAACAACAATAAAACATAGGTAATCACAGATTACGAAGCTCACCTCGTGACAGCAAAATTCAATTCAAACATATTTCTTAGTACATGTATATTGGCTTTTAAAGGCAAAACCACTCAAGCAGAAAAAGTAGGTCGAGGTCATTTTATGAAAGTTTGATCAAAGATACATCTAATATGTAAGTTTGGAACATCTAGCAGTTATACTTTGCTCAATATTGGCTTTATAGAGCAAAATCACTCATGCGGAAAAAGTAGGTCAAGGTCATTTTATGAAAGATTGTTCAAAGATATATCCAATATGAAAGTTTGGTACATGTATCACTTATACTTTGCTCAATATTGGCTTTTAAAGGCAAAATCACTCAAGCGGAAAAAGTAGGTCGAGGTCATTTTATGAAAGTTTGATCAAAGATACATCTAATATGCAAGTTTGGAACATCTAGCACTTATACTTTGCTCAATATTGGCTTTTAAAGGCAAAATCACTCAAGCGGAAAAAGTAGGTCAAGGTCATTTTATGAAAGATTGATCAAAGATATATCCAATATGCAAGTTTGGTACATGTATCACTTATACTTTGCTCAATAGTGGCTTTTAAAGGCAAAATCACTCAAGCGGAAAAAGTAGGTCAAGGTCATTTTATGAAAGTTTGATCAAAGATACATCTAATATGCAAGTTTGGAACATCTAGCACTTATACTTTGCTCAATATTGGCTTTTAAAGGCAAAATCACTCAAGCGGAAAAAGTAGGTCAAGGTCATTTTATGAAAGATTGATCAAAGATATATCCAATATGCAAGTTTGGTACATGTATCACTTATACTTTGCTCAATAGTGGCTTTTAAAGGCAAAATCACTCAAGCGGAAAAAGTAGGTCAAGGTCATTTTATGAAAGTTTGATCAAAGATACATCTAATATGCAAGTTTGGAACATCTAGCACTTATACTTTGCTCAATATTGGCTTTTAAAGGCAAAATCACTCAAGCGGAAAAAGTAGGTCAAGGTCATTTTATGAAAGTTTGATCAAAGATACATCCAATATGCAAGTTTAGTACATGTAGCACTTATACTTTGCTCAATATTGGCTTTTAAAAGTGAAATCACTCAAGTGGAAAAAGTAGGTCAGATGCTGCATCCGATGCATGTGTCCATCTCGGCATCCAAAGATGAATCACTTGTGCAAGTTTGGTTACTGTAGCATTAGTACTTTGTCAGATACTGAGCTACCCCAAACTTCTTATCCAAATCACTCAAGCGGAAAATGTAGGTCAGATGCTGCATCCGATGCATGGGTTCACCTCAGCATCCAAAGATGAATCACTTGTGCAAGTTTGGTTACTGTAGCATCAGTACTTTGTCAGATATTGAGCTACCCCAAGCTTCTTAACCAAGTCACTCAAGCGGAAAATGTAGGTCAGATGCTGCATCCGATGCATGGGTTCACCTCAGCATCCAAAGATGAATCACTTGTGCAAGTTTGGTTACTGTAGCATCAGTACTTTGTCAGATACTGAGCTACCCCAAACTTCTTAACCAAGTCACTCAAGCGGAAAATGTAGGTCAGATGCTGCATACGATGCATGGGTTCACCTCAGCATCCAAAGATGAATCACTTGTGCCAGTTTGGTTACTGTAGCATTAGTACTTTGTCAGATACTGAGCTACCCCAAACTTCTTAACCAAGTCACTCAAGCAGAAAATGTAGGTCAGATGCTGCATCCGATGCATGGGTTCACCTCAGCATCCAAAGATGAATCACTTGTGCAAGTTTGGTTACTGTAGCATTAGTACTTTGTCAGATACTGAGCTACCCCAAACTTCTTAACCGGACGCGGACGCGGACACGGACGCGGACGAGGACGCGGACGCGGACGCGGACGCGGACGCATGGGGTTATAGCATAAGCTCACTCAACTTCGTCGAGGTGAGCTAAAAAGGTCTTAACACAAGGTATGCACATGTGAAATATCAAAGCCCTATCACTAACCATTCAAAAAATATGGCCAAGGTTAAAGTTTTTCAAAAGTAGGTCAATCATCTCCAAGGTCAAGGTCACAAGGTCAAAAATTTTGGTATCCATGGAAAGGTCTTGTCACAAGGAATACACATGTGAAATATCAAAGCCCTATCACTTACCATTCCAAAAATATGGCCAAGGTTAAAGTTTTTCAAAAGTAGGTCAATCATCTCCAAGGTCAAGGTCACAAGGTCAAAAATTTTGGTATCCATGGAAACGTCTTGTCACAAGGAATACACATGTGAAATATCAA